>JAPKLX010000012.1:2085-71935 GCA_026898415.1 Leonotis leonurus
CGGAAGCCACGCGGGCGCCACGCGGAAGCCACGCGGGCGCCACGCGGGCGCCACGCGGAAGCCACGCGGGCGCCACGCGGGCGCCACGCGGGCGCCACGCGGGAGCCACTCTTAAGCCACGCGGGCGCCACGCGTCATTTTTAAAAGATCTTGTGAATTACTGCTATTATTTTAATATTTCAAAGTTTTTGGGCTCAAAATAACTGGGCTGGGCCAACTTAATATTTTCTTAAACAATTGCATATGGAATTGGGCTTTTTGCGTGAATTGTCTTCCTACATTTGGATATGAACTTCCCAATAATGATGAGGTATTTGGATTATGCATGATTAATTTAATTTTGTTCTTTAATTTTTATATTGGTTTACCTTTATATTTAAAACAGGTTTTCAAACTAATCACAATAATTTCTATACAAACAAAACATAATACAATAAAAAATTAAAAATTCCTAACTTAAATCTAAAAATAATTAAAAAAATTTCGTGATTTATTTTTTTAAAATCTAATAAATATAGAGAAAATCAAAACTAATTTCAAGGTATTTAAAACTTTATACTAATCACTTTATTTAAAAAACTTGTTGAAAGATATGCTAGGCTAAAGAGTAAGAGAGAAACTGATGATATTATTGATAGTGAATGAAATATGAGAATGAATACAATAGTAACTGCTAACAACGAGCTATATATAGAGCTCATGTACAACCCCATTCTAGAGTGTTCACACTGTATCTAACTAACTACTAGAACAATCAAGAGGCTAACAACTGGAACAATCAAGAAGCTAACTCCCTAACAACTCTACTGATCTCAACAAACTAACCGTTACAAACCCTTATATACACGTGCATGACTTTTATTCTTCATGTGCATGGGCTTACTCCAATACACCCCCTTCAAGCCTAGCCAGGTGAGTGATCAAATAGCATCAGCTTGTTGCGTAGCATGAGGAACCTAGTGTCAGCAAGTGGTTTGGTGAAGACATCTGCAATTTGATCATGAGATGGTACATGCCCAACTTCAATCACTTTAGCTCCCACCTTCTCTCGTACATAGTGTACATCAACTTCTATGTGCTTGGTCTTTGAATGAAACACCGGGTTGCTAGCTAGAGCAATAGCACTGACATTATCGCACCATAGCTTGTGAGGAGAAGACAGAGCAATACCAAGTTCTGCACAAAGGGATGCTACCCAGACAAGATCCGTTGTTGCATTTGCCATACTTCGGTATTCGGACTCCGCACTCGATCTTGAAACGACTTCTTGCTTTTTTGCTGACCAAGTAACCAAATTTGAACCAATAAAGATGCAATGTCCCCCAGTGGACCTCCTGTCATCAAGGCAACTTGCCCAATCGGCATCCGAATAAGCCGTGAGCGGTGGAAAAACGGAGGAGTTAACAAACTTCATAGCAAAGGAAGCTGTGCCTTTGAGATAGCGTAGCAAACGCTTGCATGCAGCCCAGTGCAAGGTGGTAGGGGCTGTGAGGAATTGGCTTAGTTTGTTAACCGAAAAAGCTATATCCGGTCTTGTTAACGTGAGATATTGCAAGACACCAATGGTACTTCTATACAGCGTAGGATCTTCAAACAACTCTCCACCATGTTTAGATAGTTTGGTGGCTGGCGTCATAGGAGTGGTACACTCCTTACACTTTAACATCTTCGTTTTAGATAACAACTCATGCACATATTTGTGTTGGCCTAGAGTAAAAACACCGTCCAAGTACTTCACTTCAACTCCCAAAAAATAGCTAACATGCCCAAGATTTTTAACCGAGAACTTCGAATGCAAGGTGTTAATCACAGTTTGAACCAATTCCACATCATCTCCAGTAATTAAAATATCATCTACATAGACAAGAATAAGAGTAATAGCCTTACCATCATTCTTGTAGAACAAGGAGTGATCTGAAGTAGACCGCTTGAAGCCAAGGCTGTAGATCTCCGCCCTCAACGTATCATACCATGCTCTAGGCGCCTGCTTTAATCCATATATAGCTTTCTTTAGCTTACACACATGATCAGGATATACCTCACTTTTGAAGCCCATGACTTTTATTCTTCATGTGCATGGGCTTACTCCAATAAAACTAGAAAAACTAGTGCTATAATTTTTTAACATTACAAGTTGATTGGACTGTGCATGATTAATTTATATTTTAGTTACACTTTGTATAAAAACATGATTTCAAACTACTCCTTCCGTTTTTTAATAAGTGTCTTATTTCATTTTTTTTCTTATTTCTAAATAAGTGTCCTATTTTAAAATTCTAGAGTATATTTATGACAATCTTTCAATTTTGCCCTTATTTAGTACTTATTGGAATTTGATATTAATTATTTGTATGAATGTATTTATTATACTATTCAATAAATGGTATATAAGTAAAAATTTTATTTTATTGGTATGTGTGATTTAGTAAAATTGGACACTTATTAAAAAACAGAGGAGTAATAATAATAATTTATATAACAAAATTACAAGACAATAAAATTTTAAGAATTCTTAAATTTATAAATTTATCATAAAAAAATCTAATAATAATTTAATATAAAATCAAAGTTAAACTAAAAAAATATTAATATTCATAATTTATTTTGTTAAAATCTAATAAATCTACATAAAATAAAAACTATTTCTTACCTCTATTTTATAAATTCTCAAGGCCCAAATAAACATCTCCCTCTAATTCTCTCCCTCCCTCAAAAGAAGAAGAGGAAAAGAAAAAAAAAAGAAGAATCTCTCAAAGAAGAAGAGGAAAAGAAAAAACAAGAAGGAGAAGAAGAAAGCAGCACTACATTGCTTTACTCTCACCGATACGAGTACGACCGAGTGTGGTAGCTTATAATAATGGAAGACGGCAAGGCGGCGGCAGCCCAGCAGCAGCAGCTGCTGATGCAACAGATCCAAAGGCAGAAGGACGCCATGTCCCGATTCCCCTCCAACATCGACGCCCATCTCCGGCCTCAGGCTCAACACCCCTCTCTTCTCCACCCTCGCCCCCTCACCAACAATCCCAATCTTAATCCTAATTCTGCTCCCCAACAAGCTAATCAACTCCATCCCTACACCAACCCCAACCCCAACCCCAACCCCAACCCCAACCCAAACCCTAATCCTAATTCTTCTACTGCGCCCACTACCAATGCTAATCAGCAGCAGCACAAAGCGTCTCTCCAGCTCGCTTATCAGGACGCTTGGCGGGTCTGTCATCCCGACTTCAAGCGCCCTTTCTCTTCCCTCGAGGATGCCTGCGAGAGGTCTATCTCTCTCTCGTTCTCATTCTCTTAATCTCATTTGTTTGCCCATTTTCTACAAGGTGTCATTTTTCTCATTTTGTCATTTTCACACTCAAATTTTGGCTTTTCATATGATAACATATGTAGATCTGCCTTCTTGTTATACTACTCTTCAAGTGGTAAATGCTTCAATTTAAACAAATATCATCGCAGATTACACTGATGGTACTCTTTATTCTCCTCAGTTATGCTTCTTCTGTCCTTTTTTTTCTTTTATTTGTGGATTCTTCTAGTATGTATTTTACTGTGCATTCTTCAAATTCTTCTTTCCTGTGGAACTCAGTCCTATGTGCTTCCCTTACCATTGCAGTTGCTTTCATTATTCCTTCTTGTAGCAGTAGCATGACCATTACGACTGTTTAGCTGAAGCCTCTCTTGTATTCTGCATAGGCTATTACCCTACCATGTCGTTGCAGACTATGAAGCAGAGGAAGATGACAAGATCCTTGATTCAGCCACCACAGGCCAAATTGTTTCTCGCTCTCAGCAGTGGGATAATAATATTGCTGCCAAAGTGGCTGAATTCACAGCCACATTTGAGAAACAAGTCCTTGCATTCAACATTATCTCCCGTAAACGAGGTCTTGGAGAGTTCCGGACTGAGGAGAAGTTGATGATGGAGCAATTCCTCTTACAAGAAGAGAAGCGTTCACTGCTTGCATTGAGGGCAGAAATGGATTCGAGGCAAAAAGCTAGCCGAGAAACTCATGAAACAACTATGCGGATGGCAGCCATGGCACATGTGGATCAAGCTCGGGCAGAATCACAAGCGCATGCTGAGATGATGGCACGGGCCCCTATAAGAGGAAGTGCCCTTGGTTCTCGTAGTAATAATACAATATGTTCTGACATGGGTGAGCAAGAGCAGGATTTCCACCAGGATGACATTATGAATGGGTGGGGCAATAACGTACAGAAAGATGAAAAGGAGCCATCTGAAGACTTTTTGAATGACGATGAAACAGAAAATGGAGATGGTGCATTGCAAAGTGAGTGGCCTGAAGGAGGCGAGTTAGACCTCAACGCGAGATGAATTCATTCGATAAAAAAGAACACTTTGTATTGCTATATATATATGGGGCTTCATAGTTTATTTTATTTGTGGTTTTAATATGCCACCACTAGTGGTCCTCTGCCAAAAAAAAATATATATATATATATATGTTTGTAGAGTTTGAATGTTGAAATTTTGAATAGGCTCAAGTTCAATCACCTTGCTAAATTTCATGGGACATTATGATTGTGGTTGTCCGTGAATGACAAAAGTTATCTAAAAGTATATTTATTGTGATTCTTATTTATCTACTATATCAATTAGGTTAATTATTAAGCAGGAGTTTTGTGCAGATGATATCCTTTTTTCTATCTTGTATCTTTCTACATGTCCCCAGCCCCAGGCAATGCGGGCATAGACATGTCATTTATTCACGTTAAGGGATCAGGGGATTGTGTTGAATTACATTGCATTGTTTAGAAACATGAATAAACATGACGAGTTGTCATTTATGTAAATTGATCTCCAATGTCGTATATAATTACCAACATCCAACTCTAATAACAAATCAAAATACTGATACAACACAAGCCAACAAAGCATAACATCTCAAAGTTTGAAGCATATAACACGACATACCAACCAACAGGGCACAAGTTGCAAAGAGCCTACACAGCGCAGCGCAGTTCAAGTTTGTAGATAACTACTCTAAAAGAAGTAACATCATCCATGAAACTCATTACATTATTAGTACAAGTAGTTAGTAATCAGCATCCATCTTGTTCAACTTGAAATCACCTTCATCGTTCCTATGCACTTCAACCTTCAATTTCTCTTCTTTATCTCCTCTCTTTACTTTCAGAAGCATCTCAAATTTAGCCAAGGATTCAACAACCTATCCATCAGCCAACGAGGAAATTTTGGCAAACATGATTAAGAATATGTTTATCGACTCGAACCAAACAGAGAGGAAATTCATGTCTGAAGCAGATTTATAAAGAGGAAATTTCCCAACTATGCAAGTAGAGATATTTCTAGAAAAGCATCACCACCACCATGACACTCACTACCTTTACCACATCAACTCATCTAACAAGAGTCCAGAAATAAATGAATAAGAAACTAAAGCCAAGCTCCCCTTAGCCCTTAAAGTCACCATTGTATCCCCCAACTCATAGAGTCAATTGTCATCCTTTTTCTAATACGCAAAACTAATAGTAGATAGTATATACCAATGAAAGAAAATTCACCTCTGCATTGGCATGGATAATCTCACCAAGTTCATAAGGAAATAAGGAGTTAGATCTCTCCTGGATGGTCTTGACAGCGTGATGAGCAGCATCTTGAACAACAGGATCGTGCACGGACACTGATTTCCATCCAGCTACCCCTTCATCTGATACGAGTCATAGAATTTCCCAACTCAAAATCTAGCAATCTTGTTAACAAATGATTATGAAATAGTAAGCAGTGATCAAAGTTGATTCGACGACTGCCTTATCTATCATCAACAAATAAGCAGTAAAGCAGCAGTCATTGAGAGACGTTGGAAAGCATAAGAGCAAGGTAAATGAAGATGAGTTAAATTGCAAATTAGCTTAGGAACCTTTCTTGACACCGAGGTCCGAAGAGGTAAAGGAAGAAACATCATCCCCAACATGTTTGAAATCTTGAAGCTCCTTAAAATCCTCCCATGGTTTCACCCAGATTTTGGCCGCGTAAAGTTTCTTGGTTCCAGCGTCGATAACTTCGAGAGTGAGATGATGGAGCGTGCCTGCTACCACTTGCTCTTGCGCCTTGACAACCCTGACCAGCTCAAGTTGCGCATTCTGGGAAATAATATGAAGACACATATATCAAATTGAAGACACGCACACACAGAGAGAGAGAGAGAGAGAGAGAGAAGATGGCAGTGATAAGAACGTTAAGATTACCTCGTTGTGGTTGTGGTGATCAACAGCAAATTTGGCGAGGGAATGGAGATAGTCGTGGGCATTGGAATCGGTCGGAGCTCCGAGAGTAGCCATGTTATGAATGAGTTGATTGGAACAAAACCCTAAATGAGAATGGGAAGAAGCGAAAAGGAGGAAGAAGAATAACAAGTAGAGGAGGGATGTGATTGTCATTGCGATTGTGATTTGAGGCGAGGTGGATTGGAAAGAGGAGGAGATGCGGACGCGTGCGTATTATAAATTCCCACCACCCTCTCCCTCTCCTCCTACCCTTTTCATCTTGCTTACTCTCTAAGCGCTCTTTCTTTTCTTTTCTTGGAAAACTATATGGACTAGTAAAATAAATTCATTGTATTATTGTCATAACCATCTATATATATATCTATACTATAAATAAAGTTTTTTCTTTTCTTTTATTCTTTGAGATATAACTGACAAACTACGAGTTATTGTATTCATTTCTCTGTGTAGATATATATACATATACATGTCAGAAATCCGAATATTGGTTCTGTAGTTTCTTTCCCCTTCAAATAAATATTACTACTAGTTTTAATGGGAAATGTTGAATTTCTTGATAAATAAAATACCAGTGGAGTAGTACTTCTTTCTCTCTCTTACCATCATCTTCTTCGTTCCATTTTTATCCTGCTTCTGCATTTACTGTGACTGAGATCAACCTCTCCCGGGCGAAATATCTATCATCGGAAACCCAATTGTAATTGTGGCCAATACAGCTCCAGCTCTACCCACTTTATTCCTCTCCACCCCTAATTATACAAATACTCCATTTAGATATATAGATAGGATGGATGGATGGATGGATAATTACAATTGCGTACGTTCTGCTTCTTTACCCCTAAATTTGAAAATTCCTGTATCCTTCCACATCACAACTGTTGCTAGCTTCCCTTCTCTTCCATGAAGCGAAATTATGAATCTTTCCCCAAAATCAAATTATAGTAGAATAATTTCCTTAGCTGATTTATCTTATGGACTCCAATTTCAACCCCATTTCTCACAAGGTTCGGTTCCCCTTTTTCTTTTCGTTTTTCTTTTTTTCATTTCCAGCTGTTGATTTACGTGTATTCTTCTTGTTCTTGTTGCAGGATTACTACAAGATCTTACAAGTAGACTATGATGCCACTGACGACAACATACGATTCAATTACCGAAAGCTTGCTTTGGTTGGTACCGCTGAATCTTCACACACATTACATTACACACACACTGAATGAAAAGTAATTAAAAAGTGGAGTAAGTAAAAGTTTTCTTCCCTAAATTTGCAGAAGTGGCATCCTGACAAACATAAGGGTGATACGGCTGCTACCGCCAAATTTCAAGAAATTAATGAAGCTTATTCTGGTATGTTAATTTATGCCATCCTCAATCAAAAGCAGTGTTGTGTTGTGTTGAGTTGTGCTGTGTATTCTTCTAAATCTATTATTTATCAAACTACAGTCAGTTTGTCGACAGCGAAGCATCATATCAGTGCAATCAAGGACCTTATTTTGTTTTAGTTTTGAACTCTCGATTGATTGATTCTCTTATAACTTGCTTGCAGTGTTAAGTGATCCAGATAAGAGACTCGAGTATGACTTGAATGGAAATTACGAGATCGACAAGTATACCCTGAGGGTTAGTATTAATTTGATGTCATTCTCATTCAAGCAACTTGACCTTGCTATCATTGTCTGTAATGTAATAATTTCGATAAACCCCATCCTCCTTCCAGGAATATCTATCGAGATTTAAAGGCATGATACTCACCTGTAATGGTCTTGGTATCAGCCACACATCCATATGGTATGCATTCTGATGCTCACTTGTTTGCTTGTCTTCTCAACTACATTATGATTATGATTAGGATTAGGATTAGGATTAGGATACGATACTACCGTCTTCTAACCATGCCATGTCAAGGCTAGCTTAAGTTTTTAATCACTCTGTTTGTAGCATTCATCTTTACCAGATGTATATATATATATATATTGGTGACTCAAGTCTTTGGATGCAAAACTGTAGAACGAGGGAACTAAATATGCACTCATATTCTTCTTGTAATCTGCAGGCTGTTGTTCTAGAACTATTTAACTTTCATGCTAAAATACTAGTAATATGCTTTACTACCCAGCTGAGCTGATTTGAAGTGGAGCCAAAAGAAGAAGCAGAATGATAATAATTGAGTAGAGACTAGAGAGTAATCCACAATTTATGATTTATGTTTACGTTTCACAGTTTTAACTTTATTATTATTGCTGCTCTTCATATCTCTCTTACAATAAATATTATGATTATGATTATGATTATGATTTTCACTCTAGGCTCTAGCTGCTGCTTGTCTTTGTCTTGTTAAAAAATAAATGTGTTTGCTTTGCTGGTGCAGGTCACAGCCACTTATGGAACTTAATGATTTAAAAGAAAATTGATTGAGGTTTGGAGTAGCTAGTCTCATTGTACTTGCTCCTGTCCTGTCCGGCCCCCTCAATATTCTTCTTCAAAAAAAGAACTGATGAAAAGCATGTCTAGTTTTTTCTTGCATCTGCTATCTTCGTTGGTTGTGTGCATGTATGTATATATTAATGAGCAATACTACTACTCTTCAGTCTGCACCATATTGCATCAATCAACGGGCCGGTCCGGGCCGGGCCCTTCACTCAATCAAACCAAACAACATTTTAATTTAATGAAAATATATAAAAATGGATTATCACGTCTCTGATACTCACTCTGGACACAATTGCATCGCTCACAGTATAGAAACATGAGAATCAATCTCTGCTCTTCCTCTTAGAGACCCTGCCACTTCAAGATTTTTCCTTATCTGTTTTATTTCACTTCACTAGATTAAGTAGAAAACATCAGAAGCTGGAAATTTGATGAGAACCAACATCAGACCACCTAGCTGAAGCTGAGTTTTCGTGATGAGACACGAACCACTTTGCCAACCTAACGGCATCGTGTACCCCTAATCGAGTTCCTTGTTGTCGCACAACTACAGATGCAACCTTTGAAGCTAATGTACCGATACTTGTCAAATCAGACACACCGCGTGACAAAGCATACAATATACCAGATGCATAGGCATCCCCAGCCCCACAAGTATCCAGGGCCACACAAGGGTTTGGAGCTATGTAAATAGATTCTCCCTTCACACCAACATAGGAGCCTCTAGGGCCATCTGTCACTGAAACAAACGGAACAAAATGGCTCAGGTACCTAGTGGCTGACATGGGGCTTTCTTTTGAGGAGGAGAAGTGACAAAATGTACTGGCTTCATCGCTGTTGGCAAAGATTATGTCTGCATAATTTGCCATGATGTCCCTGGGTATAATAATAATAATGAGTAAATAAACATGCAATGAGCAAACAACCAAAGAATATAATCCCTTCCCTGGGGCTGGGAATAATACCAGAAATCATTGTAGTGTCTCTCGATGCAGCTAACATCTGCCGCTGTAATAGCGACCAGAGCACCACATTTGCGGGCCTCCTTACACGCCATGGCAATTGTTTTAATTGCATCAGGGAATTCAAATAAGTATCCCTCAACAACTAATATACTTGTTTTGGACATCAAATTAGCCAAGCACAAATCATAGTCTACTCTTGATGACGTGCCCTGATATCATGAGGATATGTGAGAATATCTCAAAATAGTGCATTCACTCCTTTAAAGGAAATGCTACTGACCTGGTATGCAAGCATTGTCCGTTGAGCATCTGGAGTTGTGAGAACAATAACTGTGCCAGTAATTCCATCCTTCACTGGTGCTGAAAGAAAATTCACATTTGCTCGCCGGAGTCTAGATCTGTGTAAACAATGCCGTCAGTTTGATGCAGAAATAAGATGCGGAAGAAATATAGCAGAAATGAAATGTGAGAAATACAACGTCAAAGACACATACATAACTAAGTAGTCTCTGCCTCATTCTAGAGATCACTTGAAAGCAAGTTCAAGACACAAAGATGTGAAAAGAAGTAATGTATGATAGAAGCCAAGGTGGGAACTTTAAGATTATGGAAAAGAAAGGCTATAAATCCCACCGGTAGAATCCACCTAAGGGATCACTTCCAACACTGCCTGCCATGGCAACATTCAGCACGGGTCCTCCAATAGGTTGAGCACCAAGCCTTGCCAAGGCAACCAAGGTGTTGGATAGAGAACCACCACCAGCAGCTTTATAGCTGCATCCATCCATGGCCCGTAAAACTTTACCTCTCTCTTCATGATTCACCACTTTCCTTGTGCCCTTTTCCAGTACAAGTCTACTAAGGAATCCATCATCGACCATTCCAGAAAAGTCCACCTAGACAGTGAAAATGAAGTGCTTAATTTTACTACCATAACTTCCTAACAACCTTACAAGCAATAATCAGCTCTTGGAAGGACGCGGATGAAGAAGGAAGAAATTCTGCAACTTGTGTTTCAGAATGGAGCTGAGTTACACGTGCATTCATTCCTTAGAGATAATCAGCAGGAAATAATTGAATAATTGCTATAGCCGTAGCCCATGTACATTAGAGGCAAGATTCCAGAGACACTCAATTTCATTTATAGTTTCAATCTTTTATCTACTGGATGACAACTTTGCTTATATTTCCCTCACTTTACTCTCTATCTAGGCTAGGCTAGGCTAGGCTAGGCTGTATATTCAAAACTAATATGTGGGGCAAAACACGGAAGAGTGTTTGTGAGACCAAAGGCAGCAGAAACCAAAATTGTAAATTCCTTTCCAATGAAATTCATATTATCCAACAAAAAAAGTGACTAAAGCCCTTGAACGCACAGCCAGCAAGTAAGAAAATTGATAGAAACACTAGGAAATAGTACCATAGCTTGACCGAGGCCTATGACGTGCCATCTGTCCGGCAATTGGTGTGGGTGATGAGGGGCATGAGCGATGGGGGTATCGTCGTCGTCAGAATCGGAAACTCCTAGGTCTCCAGCTTCAGAGGCACAACGACTGTCGTCAACGTCGTCGCTGCCACTCGACATAGAAGAAGGAGAAGAGGAAATGTTAGATTTGGAAATGATAGGAAGAGAGCATGTGAGAGGGGATGGTTCCGCGGTTAAAAAGGGGGAAGGAATTGAGAGCGGAAAAAGGGGAAGAAAGCGCGGAGATGAGAGGTGTGAATCTGTTTGTGGTGTTGGAGGATGAAAGAGAGAGGATAGAAAGAGACATGACGATGGAAATCAATGAACCGCAGTCCGCGGCGGAGACGGCGGTGGAGATGAGAAGGCGTGAGGCCTGCTCCTCTCGGATCAGTCGCAGCAACCTCCACCGCACAACTGCAACTGCCAACTGAGTTGCAAGCAATCTTTATCTTATCTACCAATCCCAATCCATGTAATAAGCAATATGGAATACCATTTATTTTCATAATTATATTAATACATACTACTCACTTCATTTGCTATGCTAGGAAACAGCAACCATGGATGGATTGTAGTATTCAAATTCAAATAGTAACTTGAGAACATCAGCAAACATGTTTGTTTGTTTGTTTGTACACACAGATAAATTCAGAAGCACTGAAATTAGTCACTAGACATATAATAAATCCCCTGATGATCAACCCAACCGAACCAGCACCAGAAAGAACTCTACATGCATGCATGTTTATGAGAAGAACTCGTAGTCTTTTGCTTGTAGTATGATTTGCCTTAGTGCTCCAATTGGTGCTAGAATCATCAAAAGAACTCCCAGAACTATGCAAATCTGAAGTTCCAAAAACCAACCGTCATTTCGAATATTTTTGGATTTGGTTTATATTATTATATATATATAGATGGCAAGAAGAAACTCACCCAGTTAGTAATCCAAGATAGGCTGTATCTCTTTGGTTTATAGATAGCAAGCCACATGATGCATGGCAACTGCAGGAAGGAAAAATATCAAATTTGAGTTATTATTAATCATCATAATTAAGCAGTTGAGTTGAGTTGTGTACTCACGAAGTATGTGGTTGGTGCAAAAGCAAATCCACCAAAGAATCCAAGGAGTCCGCCAAAGAAAGGGAATGAAATGCCAACGAACATAGTGAATGCTGAAATATCGCAAGTGACAATTGACATAACAAACAATTTACTTGAGAATCTGGAAATGAATGTAAATAGAAATGAGAAGAGATCTCTGGGTAGCTTAGCTTACCAACATAGATGTTTCTTGTGATAAAACGTAGATACCAGGTTGGCCTGAATCTAAGTTTCTTGACTAGGACCGTCTCTAACATGTCAAAAACTGGCATCGCGTATATCTGAATCCAAACATGTGATTTGATTTAGTGACTTAATTTGTTTGTTTGATATATAAAGAGAATTAATGCTCATGAGGTTTCACCTGATAGCTTCCTATAACGTGTACCACAACAAACAAGTTAGCCATGGCAATGAGCCACGTCGGTTTGTTTAATGAGATCAAAATGTTGTCTGATACTGCATTTCCGTACATCCAGTATCCAATGAAGGCCACAGGGAAGTAGCACAGCGCCACAACAATGTAAGCAACGATCACTCCCTTCCACATAGGTCCCTTTGAAGGCTTTTCTGGTGTGGAAGGTATGGTGGCTTGGATTTCAAGCACAACATTGTGACCAGCATAGGCGAAAGCCACGTCTCCCAGAGCACTGAAGAAGTTAAAAACAGTACCAGTTGTGGTTGTGGATCTGTAACCGTATTGCACGTTAGGCTGAACTCCCTTTTTCACCGAAGCTCCCCATGCAATCGTGGAATAGCTTCAAATTAAAGTTCATTCAAAATCTTATCATCTATATATCTATCTTGCAGCAGCTACTAGCTACTTCAAACTTCATTCATATAAATATATATATGTACATACCTCAATGACATGACTGCTGCAGCCAAAGACACCCCAGAAATGGAGTTGAAGTTAGGGAGATGGGAGAGGACAAAGTGGACAGAGGCAAAGATCATTATGAAATAGGTGAGCTTGATGTCTTTGCAAGTGCCCTTGTCGGCACATACCAAGTAATGAAATTTCTTGAGTGATTTCCCTCCTGTCACCATATACACAATGTCCACGCCAACTTCAACAACTAGTTGCTGAGGCACGACGATGTAGAGGCCGAGCTTGTCTCCGAAAGCATGCTGGCCGAGCTCGTGATATCTGTCGAACCTCTTCCCAGGGACCATTTCATGCATCTCAACCATCTGCCACAATGTGTAGAAGGTGATGACCCATGATATGAGCATCACTGCTACTCCGGGGCCCCTGCATGCAGACAAGAAAATATGTTATGAAGTCGTAGTATGTTATGTTAAGTTTGAAATGAAATTAATTGTTACGTACGTACCATCCTAGTTGAGACATGGCGTAAGGGAGACTGAGGACTCCAGCTCCAACCATGGCAGTGACATTGTGAAAAGCAGAGTACCACCATTTTGCATTTCTTGAAGAAGTGATGGGCAACCATGCATCAATTTTCTTCTCTTCTTCACTCCTATTATCCACCACCTACACATACACATACACATGATTGATTTGATGATCCCTTTTTTACACCTTAATTAATTAGTGAGAAGAGAATCTTATGTGGTGTGGTGGCCAACTAAATTAAATACTAATAAATATATATAATTAAGCTACTAAATTAAATACTTTATATTAATCCGCGCGATCCTTTATAGTTTCAGATTAGATGACCAGTCAGTTAGTTAATACTAATAAATATATATAATTAAGCTTGGAGCTCTCTATAACTATAGGAGTATTAATTAACTAGGAAAAGGGATCGGAGCCCTAATTAATGCTAGATCAATGGATCATTAATTGTTTGATATTAAACACGTAGTCCAAATAAAAGAAATAGTTCTAGTTAATCATATTCTACTTATTAAACACGTAAGACTACGTACGCTAGTGTATGTACTTAGTGAAGCACGTACGTACTGATTAATTATATAATTTGGAACAGCAAGATTAATTAGAGTTGGATTTAGTAAGGTATAGAGCTAGGTAATAGGTATAGTATAGCTAGCACATGATACGATCCGGATCGATGACTTACATGAGTTTTGGTGTAGTCGTTGCTCATGTTGTCAGTAGTTCCCACCATGATACTATATATTACTGGCTTTGATTTGATTTCCACACAAGTACAGCAACAACAAGAAGAAGAAGAAGAAAGAAATTAATGAAATCTGGAATTGGTTATAATCCCTCTCTCACTACAGCTTCTATATGACTGTGTGTGTATATACTACTAAGCACTATATATATTATATATCATTCTTGTTGGCACTTGGCTGGCTGGCTGTATTTGTTATTGTAGTATTGTATTTTCCTAAGGAAATATATTCCGCCGGCTAGCTATTTTCATTTTCTTATTTTAATTTAATACATTTCTTATTCAACCTTTCTTTTTCAATAAATACTATACAATTACTAGCAATTAGCATACCTATGCATGAGGTTTTTGTGAAAGTTACATGCAGCTAACGCCTGGAGTATTAATTAAGTAACTCATTCTAATATGAGTATAATTTATTATTAATTCTTCAGGAAGCTGGAATTGTTTCCAGCTAGCTAGCTAGCTTTTATACGTACGTACGACTGTTCCCTAGTCCCAAATATTATTTGTATAGCCAAATTAAACTTAGTTACTAGCTTACTTTGTTATATACTCCCATCCACTATGTTGTTTTGTATGGTATTGGTATTGATGGTATATATGGTTGAAGAAACCAGCTACATATACCTCTCGACTCTTGTCGTGGTTGGGTTGGGTTGGGTGTCATCGATCGATCAATATTTTATTTTATTTTATTTTATTCAATGAGCCTAGCCTAGCCTAGCCTAATAAATGTCGATCCAAAAACTAGCTTAGTACTTACTATATATTAGCATTATAAAACACATGACATACATGCATGATTCAACTTGACCGGCCGGAATTTCAGCCAATTTGTATCATATTGATCCAATGAGCCTAGCCTAATTAATAATATATATATATATATATATCATATTGATCCAAAATTATAAAAGAAAAACATATATATATATATATATATCATCTCGATCGTTAGAAAGAAGAAAAGCATGCATGGAAACAAATTAACATTTGTACAAATTAAATTAAATTAAATTAAAGCTAGGTAGCTGTACTTTGACCTCATCATACATATATATCATTGTAGCTAGCTAGCTCAAGCAGCCGACAGCACCGATCGCTCGTACAGATCATACGGCTGCTGCAATTGATCACCTGCAGGCTGCAGAGCCTCCACGGCACCAGCTTGGCTTGGACCACCGAAGCACAGATACTGGTTCATCATCACCTTCCTATTCACCACATCATGCCTGCTGCTCTGCATGGTGCTGGAGCATGAGGCTTCCAAGGCCTCGTGCGTTCCTCTTTGTGTGTCCAACGAGCTATGGGAGGAGAAGGAGAGCTTCGAGAAGGAACTGGAACGCGACCTAGCTGGCAAGTGCGGAATAGCCTGCATTACTCCATGCATCACTCCTGAAGCCAGCTTCTTCTTTGCAGTAGGGCTAGGTTGGTTGCTCCGGACAGAGAGGGCTCGTTTATTGCTCGACGCCGGCTTTGAGAATCTCTCTCGCAGAGGCACAGGAACTCCTCCTCCTCCTCCTCCAGAAGCTTTCTTCTCCTTCTCCTTCCTTAGTTTAGGCTTAGGCCAGTGCAGAAGGCGCTTCAGGCGCTGTGCTGCCGTCACCGCAGGAGTAGAAGCAGCAACATCCTTATCAGCCTCCTCCTCCTCTTCCTTTTCTTGGCCTGGTTCGGGAGAGTAGGAGCCGAAACCAACGGTGCGGGTCCCTTCGGAGCAGTTCTCAAAACCAGTATACAGAAAAATTTCAACATCACTTATTCTAAAACAAGTGCCAGGGCTGCTCCCCATACTCTGCCTCTTGATGTGGGAAGCAATGACCCTCCTAGCAGAGTAGTCCTGGGAGGTAAAGATCCCACCGGCAGAGATGAGGCGTCGTGTTAGCAGGTCGGAGGAGGCGGAGAGGGGCCGTTGCCTGAGAATATCGAGAGGCGTCAAGCCATGGACGTCTCGTATGTTGAGATCAATGGAGCTGACAGTCATGAGGAGTTGGACCAAGTCAGAGTGAGTGTTGGCCAAGACGGCCAAATGCAGAGCAGTTCTGCCTTGGCTGTTCTTGGTGTTAATGATTTGCTCGACCTTGTGGTTGTGGGAGAGGAGGTGCTTCACGAGGTCAATCTGGCGGTCCAGCCTGCGAAAACCGGGGGTTTGAAAACCAGCTACGACTGCGTGGAGAAAGGTATCTCCGGCGTTGTTTGTGGCGGTGATGGATGAAGGGGATGCCAGTATCAAAGCTTCCACTACAGCTAGATGGCCTCTTTGAGCCGCCACGTGCAAGGCCGTGTTTCCTTCATTGTCTCTCGCCTCCACTAGCCCCGAGCAGGAGTATGATGATGCAAGATCTTCAACAACCTATATATATACACATATCATCACCAATCACCATTCACCACTCACCATTCAACAATATAGGTAGCTAGCTAATCTAGAGATGCAGCACGGGAAGTATACTAGTATAGGACTATATATATATATATATGGAATTAATTAGTACCTGGACCTGGCCGCGGCCAGCCGCCGCATGTAAAACGGTGGCTCCATCAACATCCCTATAAGCCAATAATGAATCGTCGCCGAGGAGCTCCTTCAACAGCCCTGCATTGCCGCCTCTCGCGGCAGCGTGAATCGCTCTGTTCATTATCTCCACCCTATACGCCGCTGGGATCTCCCCACTTCCGAGGCGCGGACTGGCCGCGAAATCGAGCAGCACCTTGAAGACCTCAGAGTTCTTGCTCCGGGCGGCGGCGTAGAGGATGTCGGTGACACCGTACTCCCCCTCGCCGAAGACGAGGAGCGGGTCCCTCTGGAGCAGCTCCTGCACGAAGCCCATGTCGCCGGCGGAGGCCGCGGTGTATAGAATCCAACCGCCGTAACCGCCGCCCACCAGGGAGTTTTTCTTCTTGATCTCGCACTCCGCAAGCAGCTTCCTGGCCACCTCCGAGCGGCACGCCGCCACGTTGTGGAAGTCGTCGTCCCATACCATCTCGAGGCGGCGGATGCGGCGGAGGGAGGTGAGCTTGATGAGATGGTTGGCGTCCAGGCGGAGGAGCTCCCGGACAAGGTCATAGTGGCCGTTGGCCGCCGCCCAGTCGATCGGACAGGCGTACCACCACTGATCGCCGGTGCTCTCCCAGCGCAGAGGAAAGTAGGTCATATTAATTTCTGATTAATTGTCAAGAGAATTAATGTTTGTGGAGCAAGACGCAAGCTAAGAGTAGTGAGATTACATGTACTAGTCTAGTCTAGATCCAAACCAAATATATCTGAGCTGAGGGAAATTATATATTAAGTGGAGTATTAATTAACAGTTGAAAGTTAATTCGGACTATAATTATAGTACTCCACAGTTAAAGAAACATGCATATGCATGTTGTGAGAATTATTTACAATGCACGGAGTCAGACAGCACTTGTGCAAAAGGTTGAACAAGGTTAATCAAACAAGAAACCAACACATGCCGTCATGAGTGTTGTTTTCTTTATTACATACACCTTGACCTAGCTTAGCTTACCTTAGCTAGCGCTTTTAATTTATAATTAATTAATTAATTAATAATATGTATGCATGATGATCACCCACACAAGAGAAGAAAGCCATCATTTCATTTCAGATTATACCATTCTTCGATCATTACGTTATCTACAAATTCAAATCATGCCACCAATATTCATTAATTCATAAAATGAAAGTAAATTAACAAAACTTCTCATACCCTGCACTCTCTTCAGCACAACTTACTGTATATATACATGCATGTCCAATACAGAAAAAGGATCAATTGAAACAAAACCAAAAAAAAAAAAAAACTTTAAGAGCCTAATTTAATATCATTAATGTTGAACTTATTTCTTGGGAATTCATTAATAATAAGATTAATTGGGCGGTAGCAAGTCCAAATATATACGTGGCCGCCTCACCTAATATTATTCATACATATAGAATAATTAATTAATTACACGATATATGTGCCATACCAATTATTACCAATCCAAGTAAAGAATTTTTGTTCTCGCAAAAAGAAACTCATTTAATTGCGTGATGTGCTAAATATACCAATCCAATAAATATTGGAGTTAATTTACAGGTTTTGTCATAATAAAATTAGCATAATATATACACATAGATCAAATGACATAATTAAAAGATAAGTATATAGTATATATGTTATAATAATAATTTCTTATTTAAATATTTGTAAATTAAGGATTTCGCAAATCTTTTTAACATGCATATTCTCTGCTTAGTAATTTTTCCTTTTTGTCTTCTTCTTTTTCTTTAATATTTGAAAAGCTAGCGGCGAAGCATGCATATATATTTCTTCTTTTGTACGAAAAAAGCGAGATATATAAAATAAAAAAACCACCCCTAGCTAGCTGTTAATTAATTAATCACCTCGTCTGAAGAAAAGGCTGTTTTGTTCCTTTGGGGAAATGAGCAAAATTTGGGAGTATGCGATCGACTTAATTTGACTAGGCCGGATTTTTGCACAACGTAACAATTAATAATAAGTTATTCAATTAACTAATTAAACTATACGTATATATATATATATAGTGATTCTTGAGAATTGCAGGTGAGATTAATGTGACTCGACATCCTTGCTTTGTCCGTGTATATATATATATATATATATGAGAACGATGACCATCGATTAACGCTAAATTAATTTGTTTTTATTCGTTTAATTAAATACAGTTTTCATTTAATTGGTGCGATCGACTGATCATTTTTTATATAAAAAAAAATACGTACACAAGAAATTAAATGGGAAATAACTTAATAATTAATTATTGATCTTTAATTATATTGTTCGGAAGAATTGATTTGTGGTTTGGCAAACTCTAGGTCTGAGTTGACAAAGTTAATTTAGTGCATGGATGTGATGTGGATATAAATATGTAGTAATTTATAATATTTTCGTATGTTTATTATACAAGTAGATATTAATACATAGAATGAAAGAGATCATTCATTCTAAGGGCATGTGAAAAGCTAGCTAGCTAGCAGCTTTAACTTTTAAATAAAGGGCAAGTGTGCATGCATGATTCACATGAATTGAACTAGAATAATGCAGCATGCATGCATGTGATGTAATGTATATATCTCCTAGTCCTAGCTATATATATTTTTCACCATTAATAATTTGTTTATTTAAATCAATAAGTATATATTATAGTTTTCGTCCCATAAAGATTATCAGAGCGCTTTGGGTTTGGGGTATAGATATATTACATATATTGGGGAGTGTTCTTTAATGGAGTAGAACTTATATCAATGCTAACAAGCAAGCATATATTAATTTCACTTTATCCATCGCGAACACACCATTTGTGCCCTTCCCCTTCTTCACATGGGGATCCATGATGACAAATTAATATATATTATTAAACTAATTAATTAAATACTAAATCGGAAAGAAATTGGCCCCCACTCCCACTATAATATATATTTATAGAAAATTAAAAAGAACAAGTGTGGAATTGAAATAAAGCAATAAAATGATTATATATGAAGTGAGTCCGCAAAATTAAAAGGATGAAATGGGGTGCGTGGGTAGGGTCGGCCCGGCTGGTGAGAAACAATACAAAGTGGAGGACTGGAGACCACCACCCAGCTTGACCCTACCTAGCTAATCAATATAATTACACCGCCCGTCAAGAATTAATATTCTTTTAAGAATTTATATATTTTCTAGTTTGATAAATATGTATATTATATGGGATGGGATGGGGTCACATAACGGAACAATAAGTGATGGATTCTTCCTCAAGTTGATGTGGAATGGTATAATCGATAAGAGGATAATTAGGACGATAGGTGGTGCTGTCTGATTTAATACTACTATGCAGCCGCCGCCTTGCTGATGAGATCATATTGGGGTGGTCGTGGTACATACCGGCCATTAATGATCTCCGTGGCCAGTAGACATCCTCATCATCGTAGTAGTAGTAGTCGTGATCGTGATCGTAATCGTAATCGTATCTGTCCCTCCAAGATGGCGTCATCTTGGGGTGGCTGAGATTGGCACGCACCACCTCTGCGTGTTCATTGCATCTGGCTAAGGCTTTGATGCAAAAGTTGGGATCCACTTGTCCCACAATTGTAGCCGTGCATCTCTCCGAATCCAGACGCAGATCGTACGCACCTACATACATACTTTCTCGTATTAATTAATTACTATTCCATCCATCAATCCATCCATCCATCGATATTGATATGTACGTACCCACGATGGAACTTAGTATTTCCATGGTGTGCCTCTTGCATGCATCGCAGCTCGGGAACACTTTCAGAGTACAACGCTGCAATTCATCCATACATATTAATTAACAACACTTGTATACATATATATTAAATATTAGCTATAGCTAGCAAGCTAGAATATATATACCAAAGTCGCATATCCGTTATCCATCATGACAGAATTTAATTGATGCTGCCACAAATTCCAAATTCTTCAATTAGGTTCTAAATCACGTACGTACTATACTTACAATTCAAAAAACCACACGGAAGAGTACTCACTATTTTGTGTATATATATATATGTAGATAGATAGAGAGAGAGAGAGAGCTGAGATGCGTTTGCATTTAATTTGCAATTAGGCTCCTAATTAGTCACAATATATATCGGTCATATATAGAATTGGATTTTCTTTCCTAATCTATATAATACTAACGTAGCAAAATATATTCTGCCACTTCTGTATCATCTCTCAGTTATGGAAAACTACATATATGTTTCTTTAACCGAAACGGATCATCATATCATATCATCGGAATATATAATTGTTTATAATTAGTTAATTATATATATTCAATGATTACATGAATATAATGAGTGAATTTGAATATATAGTCGTCAGTCACCTCATATATATGTGCATGCATGCTTTTCCCGTATGTGAACATGTACGTCTGCATGCAGTACATATTACGTACTTGCAAATTAATTGGCTATTCTTATCTTTTCTTACAAGCTCAACAATCAAAATTACTTACTTGGAACAAACTCCAACTTATTTATTTATTTTACTGCATTAATTAATTGTTACTACTATATAATATTCTATACTAGGTTTAATCCCCAAGGCATGCCTTATATTCCTTTACTTCATATCAAACTACCTATATATATATATATTTCAATCATTTATTTTATTTCAAGATCGATCTAATTCCATGTCAGGATTTGCTTGAGCTTAGTGTATTATTGGAGATCAACGTGTTAGTTAGACTTTGAATCCACTGGAAGGCTTTTAATTTTCTAAGATTTGTATATTTATTTATATGGAATGTTTGTTAAGTTAAGGAATTAAACTTTATTGTTGGAATTGGAGTACGCATCGACCTTAATTTTTTAATTATCACGAATTGAATTAGTGGTCCACGCATTACTGGTAGGACATTTATATATATGGCTAAAATTATCAAATTATTTAACTCCTCACATTAAAGTCCAAAATGCAATCAATCAAGATATATAGAAAATGCAATCGCGAATCATGCATGAAATGATATCTGTGTACATATATAGAAACACTAATTAATTAATGGCAAGTGATAAAATCACATAATGTCTTAAGACATAATGTTCAATTCATTTTATTTTTAGATGTAATTTACCATATTAACCTCTTCATACTTTAATTAGAAGGAAAGAATAAAATTATTTATTGATCATACCAAACGCAAATTAAAAACTATCACATATTTAAGGTAATTGGTCATTAAATTACTCATCTATCATCAATGTTATGTGAATTTCAATTTTATGTTCTAAATTTAATAATATGTTAAATCTTGATAAATGTTTAATTAAGAAATAACAATATTTATTTATGAGATTAATTTTTTTTTCCAATCTATTTGACTTTCATAAATAAAAAATTGTCACTTATTCTAAAATTATTTTGTCTAGTCTACTCATTAGATATAATTAATTATATATGTAAGTTTTATTTTTCAGTTAAAAAATATTAAATCTAATTATATTAGTTACAATTAAAAAAACTTAAAAAATAAAACTTATGAAAATATTATTGACATTACATTAATGAAAAAAAATAATTATGAAATTATTTTCTACTTAATTTCAATAAATGGTTTCAGAAAAAATACTTAAATGTGAATATATATTTTGGGTCATAGATTAACGCGTAATATATATATGTGTGTGTATTAATAATACTGTACCTGTTTTGATTCATAAAATTGCCTTAATTAAGACTTTATATATGGTAATCATAATCATAACTAATTAGTGGATATTTAATGATATTTGCATAATTTAAGGACAAAGTTATATATATAATTATAAAAATTTGAATTAATATATAATTAATAAGATAATAATAAACTTTCCAAATTAACCATTTATATCTTGAGACATTATGTCTCCTCATCATTATTCTTAATTAATTATATTTTTGTATGAATCAAATTTGATATCTAATTAAAGATCAATATATAGAATATGGAAATTGTTTTAAAGCAATTTGTAATTTCAAATCAAGATATTGGCATACTCGATCGCTTATAAAAAAATATTGATACATAATCTTACTAATTAAATTGTTAGATATATTGTACTTAATTACTTTACTTTAATAGCCAAATGAAAAATACATCCAATATATATGCTTTTGAAGAAAATATATCTTAATTCAACGTTTGGAAAGTTGTTATCTTTTGAAGAACATTATGTAATGTAATTTACAAAAAGTATGTATGTTGTCATACTGGGAACTTCTTTATTGTATCTCTATTTTTTTATTGATATAAATTTGAGTGTACAACATATAAATAATTTACCTTTTATGTTAATCAAACAATATTAGCTGTAACGGATTGAATTTTGCATACTAAATATTTTCGAAAGAAACAAAGATAATAAAAAATACAGGAAATAAAAGTCAAAGAAATGAATACATTCCCACCACGTGTCTCTCTATAGAAATACTTGGCCGATTTTCTCTCTCATACTTGCATCTCCTCCTCCCCTTATTAGGCTTCTGTTGTTCCTTTCCCCACAACTCGGTCATACTTGCATCTCCTCCCCTTTATTAGGCTTCTGTTGTTCCTTTCCCCACAACTCGGTAGTATATTTGTACGCATTTGCACATAATTTTCTTTATTTTCGCTGTTGTGGGAATTATCTCATCTACCCATATTGCATCAGAATGGTTGGGTTGCTTGCTGCTGCTGCATAGATTCATTGCTTTCTTATCTTATTACAGAAGGTGTGTTTTTTCTTTTTCTTTATCAAGCCATCTCATATCCTGGTTAAAGTTTTCATTTTTTTTTAAATTACTGTAGATGGTGTTTCTTACAAGTATGATGAAGTTGGGTCGTAGCAATTAGCGATGTTTGTTGGGTTTGTGTAACTTTTGTGGTGTCAGGAAATTGGTGCGTATTTCATTGATTGATTACCTAGCTTAAGAGAAGCTATGGTGTTGATTGAAGAAGAAAATGTGTGCGGTTATTTTAATTTCGATGATGGTTTTTTGGTGGAGGAATGTGAAGATGCAGAAAAGATTAGACTTTTTTTTGATCTTGATGATTCGGAAAAGGATGGCGGAGATATTGTTGATATGTTGCCAAATGACCCTTTTGGAATGGAGTTCAATGTGGGCATTTCCAATGATATGGATTTCAATGTAGGTTTGCCAAGAGATCCTTTTGGTATGGATTTCGATATAGAGGCTACTTGTGCTACCATTACCGGTTGGATAGAGGACTTTGGTTTGAAAGGTTATGGGTTTGAGTCAGATGAAGGTGATGAAGATGACAGCAATGGTTATGGCAATCTAAAAGCTGCTGCTGAGGAGAATGATGATAGCAATTTTTTTGCGGAATTGAATTTTGTTTGGACTCGCTCAATGGAGCTCGATGAGGAGGAGAAGGAGGAGGTGTTAGATGTTAATTCGGTGGCGTACGGAGAGGATTGGTCGTGTGAGTGGGATGAGAGTAGTATGGATGATGGTTTTACGGTGGAATGGTTGAATGGTGAGAGTAGTATGGATGATTTGATGTGCTTTGGTGGTGAAAAATATGAGATTGAGCATGTGAAGGACGAAGGTAATAGGAGTGGCGATGAGAGTGATAGTTATGCTGTAGATATCATAATATTTGTTACTCAGTATCTGAAGCTTAGTGTTAAGGAACTTATAACTATAGAACAGGTTTGCAAATCATTGTGTAATGCTGTCCGGAAAGATGCTTACTTGTGGACAAGTATTCACATCGACTCTCCATTGAGTCGCGTTATCACTAATGAGGATCTTCTGGGGTTGACGGGAAGGGCACAAGGTAAACTTCGCAGCTTGAGCCTTTTGAACTGTTTCAAGATCACCAAAGATGGTCTGAACCAAGTGCTTGAGACAAATCTTGAATTGACAAAGGTATTTCACTCCATTTTTAAGTTCCTAATATGATACTATTATATATTTGTGAATAAAAAAATTTCATGAATCTTGTTTTGTATCTTCAGTTTGTCCATAAAGATTCACTTTTTATGTGGTTTCAACATGAATCTTATTATGTATATTCGAGTTTGCTAAAGGACGCAGTCTCTGTTTTATTTATATGTAAAGTCTATATTTGGTCGTGCATGTGCAGCTAAGTGTGGTAGGATCAAGCGGACTCAATGGTGAAAGCCTTCTGCACAATTTAAAGGTCTTCAATTCTGTAGCCATGCCCGGTATCAAACGTTTAAGAATTGGTGTTCCGTATGGTCTAACAAATGAGCACTTGGAAGAGTATAAGCTTCTTCTGGGGGAAGATGAGGATGTAAAGCCCAGCAACTACAAACCAAGATTTTATCGTGCGGGAGAGATTCATCTCTCTTTAGACAATGACGAGCGTGCTATCGATATTGAAACATGTCCAAGATGCCAAAAAGTGCGACAAGTGTATGATTGTCCAACTGACAAGTGTCAAGCAAAGATACACTCAACCGAAAAATGCAGAGCGTGCACCTCGTGCATTGAGCGTTGCAAATGCTGTGGGTGTTGTCTAGATGACAAAGCTTATGTAGAGACATTCCATTATGAGTATATTTGTTTTGACTGTTTTGGGAAGCTTTTTATCGATGGAGGGGCCACGCTACCACCTGGGCAGACTTACTTCCACTTCCCCCAGATGGGCAGTGTTCACTTTCTTGTCTACAGCTAAAGAAGTGGTGCTGTGAAACAAGAAAGACCGGTGCTTGGAAGCTATTTTGGAAAAGGCAAGAGTAAGTACGAACGGGATAATCTTGTCAGCTATTTCGGAAAAGATAAGAGTAAGTATGAATGGGATAATCTTGTCGAAGATTTGGTAGACTCAAAAGATGAATGGATAATAGCCTCCAACTAGTAGTGTCAGCTATCAACCAGAATGTGAAGCTCTCTCTCTTCTATCAATTAGACAGGAAAGGTGGGGGTGTTGATGACTTAAAAAGGATAGATGGCTCGGAATTGCACAGAAGTGGTTCAAAACTTTGGGCTCTGCAGTTGGAACCAGGCAACAAGCAAGGAGGCGTGGAGATCGCAAGCTAAATAAGTATTATTCAATACATAGCTGATATCACAGCAGCATCTTGTTTACCACTAGTATATGTAGTAGTGGTAGAACAATTCCAATTCTACAAATGTATTTAAATAACTATGAATGCTTTAGATTTCAGTGAATTGTGTGCGTATTATATTATTTTGAAGTGGAGATCATAAGGTTGGAGGAATCCATATGTAGCCATGCGTCTGCACATAACCGGCCTTCTCTAGGAGCTGGTCCGCCTCTGCAGGGCCTCGGGTGCCGGGTTTGTATGGAAGCAGCTGCAGATCACCCTCGTCTATCCGGTGAAGAAGGGGAGTAAAAATCTCCCAAGCAGCCTAAAGATTTTACTACGACGAATTGTGATCCTTGTCATAAAGGAAGAAGATGGTGCTTTACTTGGATAAGAAAACTAACCTTCAACTCATCTCTACGCACAAAATGCTGCTGATCGCCCTTTATTCTGTGAACAGAAAACAATCAATCTCATTACTTGCAACCAAAAACTTAAGTTGATTTTTGTTGCTGAAAGCAAAAATACAAAAGAAGCATACGCATCAAGAATTAGGCGTTCATATGCCTCAGGGATGACGACTTGTTGGTATCGTTGCCTGTATGACAAGTCGAGCTCGCTTTGAACCGCCGTCATCTCCAACCCGGGCTGCTTCACCTGCAGGAGAGAAAGTCATGACTAGTGAGAGGAAATGAATCAAGCAATCAAGAAAAAGAAAAAGAGAAAGAGAGAAGCACTCACTGTTAGCTTCATGTACATGGCCTCTGAAGGCTGCAGACGAATCACAAATTCATTTCTTCCTTGCTTTGAACCTACAAAGATTATTTACCCTTTGATCAAGACAAGACAAGACAAGATAATTATTAATGTTTGTAAGACCTCAATCAATATCATCACGTCCACTGCACATACACTTGAATATGTCGCCTGGCACGTCCTTGAACTGAACGCGTATCTCTGCTTTCCTCGAGTTCAAAGCTTTTCCGGCCTTGAGTATGAAAGGCACACCTACAATACAGTAACAGTATGTGACTCAGTCTCAGATAAAGTAGGGATAAGACAGACTAGTGAACATAGCTGCAATGCAATGCCTACCTTCCCATCTTTCATTGTGTATGTGCAGAATCACTGTTGCAAAAGTCGGAGTCTTCGAGTCGTTTGGAACCGTTGGATCGTCCTTGTAGCCTCTATACTGACCAAGCACCACGTCCTTGTCTGCGATAGGATTAACACATTGAAGAACCTGCATTTCCATTTCCATTTCCAACAACATCATCATCAATTCATCATGAATGTGTGTGTAACCAAATATAATTCCTGCTCTGCTCACACAAAAAAGAGATGGATGGTAAAACTTATTTTCATGGATAGAATGAAAAAGCAAAAAAAAAAAAAAAAGAAGACAAATCTTGAATCAACCTTCACTTTCTCATCACGAATGTGCTCGGGCTTCATGGAAATTGGCTTCTCCATGGCAACAAGGCAGAAAACCTGCAAAAATTTAGAGATTTCAAGAACATGTAGAGGCTAATACTTGGGACAAGAGTAACAATCTTTCACTAACAAAACTCACTTGCAGTAGATGATTTTGGATAATGTCACGGATAATCCTGCGAATTCAGCATACACAAGTTCAAATAGCAGCAACGAGTGGAAGAAGTAAGCGTCAACTACTCTAGTGAAACACGTATAGATCATACATATATACCCGTATTGATCGAAATACCCACCGCGCCCTTCCGTTCCAAAATCTTCTCTGAACACAACCTATGGTGATGGAAAGTTAAGTTAAAAGGCCTAAATCATCACAGCACAGAGCATTCAAGTCAGAAAAATAACCTGCACGTTAGCAATGTTGTCTCGATTCCAAAGAGGTAAGAAGAAGCGATTTGCAAAACGCAGCACCAACTACAGAGCAGGGCCCCAGTGCAAGACAAGGGAATTGAATAAATAATAAATTAAAGCAGCAGGTAGGTACAGTTTATGTTTGTCATTACCTTAACTTAATTTAGTAGGACAAAGATATATTACCAAGTTCTGCACCAATTCCTTTCCTAGATAATGATCAATACGGTAAATCTGTGGCTCGTCGAATAACTCTCCTATCTGCACGCTCAGCTCCTCAGCTGAAGACAAATCCTTACCAAATGGCTTCTCCACCACTACACGAGTCCATCCACCCAGGTCAGCTGAAACAATTGAGATCCAAGACACAGTTAAATAGAAAGCTTGTTTCTTGAAACTATAAACTAATTAATACTAGCAGATTATACATTTGTTCATGCAATAGTCCTTGATCATTTTGCAGACTAGAGGATATACAGATGGAGGTAGTGCGAGGTAGAAAAGCCTCCTGCATGATCCTTCTAGACTGTTCTTTGATATCTCATGCTCGTATATCGCCTTATCCAATTCTTGAAATCCTTCCGGGGAATCGTAGGCACCACTCAAATATTTAATCTACATTATACAACAAGAGTTAGTAGCTAGCCTAGCTTATGAATTATGATAAGCAAGCCTAATTATAAATATAGTACTGTATATCTTTTGAGTTTACATACCAAATGTAGGAAGTCTGATACTTTACTACTGACTTCATTCCCAATCCCGTGGGGAAGATGCCTACAATGAGCACGCAAACACTTTTAGCTTCAAAGAAATTCTTGCAACAGATTAAAAAATGTCGAAGCAGAAGCAGAAGCAGAAAAACTTTCACCATCTACAAAATTAGGATAAGGAAATCACCCTCGTACTCTCTCTCTCAAATCATCATCAGAAAGCTTGGTTCTTGAATATCCAAAAATATGAACATCGTTCAATTGCAGAAACCCCTGCCCAAAAGGATTTCATGCATATACAAAGTCATCAATAGCAATTTCAAGCATAAAAAAAACTATACAAAGTCATCAATAGCAATTTCAAGCATAAAAAAAACAAGTAGTAAAAGCATAAAAATATGACCAAAACCTGTTGATAAAGATTAAAAAGAGCAGGGAATGTCTTCTTGGTAGCAAGATCACCAGAAGCACCAAGAACGATTATTGAAAGGCATCCATTTTCAGCCACCTGATTTTGATCTTCTCTTGCAAAAGACTCATTTTTGGAGAAGGTCCTCTTCTCACAATGCCATTCGCCATGTGCTGCCATTCCTCCCAGATCAAAGGACTTAATAATAATTCTGAATTTCCAGCAAGATTCAGTTTTTGTACATATATAATTTCAAGAAAAGCTAACCAATTGTGTGATCCATAACGAGGAATGAACTAGAAGATGCTTTAGCTGAGCTACATAAAAACCGTTCACCAAATCCAAATACCATAAAAATCTCTAATTTTACAATATTTCTTGGAATATAGTATTTTCTAAATTCAGAAGCAACAATTAGGTGGCAGTCATAAAATGAAAAATGAGTAGGAAATAAACTTAGATAATTGAAGTAAAAGAGACAGCAAGGAATCCATCACCTTTGTCTTCTAAGTTTGATATTGGATACGATCTCTTATAAGTAGATATATTTGTAATACTACCAAATACTTAACTAACATGGATTGAGAGGGGACTGCAATGCAGGTTGGTACAATCTCTGTGAGTGTGTTTGTGGGATTCTTCACCTAATAAGCTTTAAAAAGAATTAAATACTAGTTAGACATAGCTGTGATTGTTGACTGGTTCAGTCAGCCGCCGCAACAAACACGCCATGATCCGTACGTTTATTGTGCCTAGCTAAGCTAGTAGCTACACCTCTCCCCGGCCATGATGCCATCTCTACTCCTCTAGTCTCTTAATATCTTAGGTTTCAATAATATTTACTTTGATGTCACTTTTATGCACACGTGTGATAATAGTAAATTATTACTGCTATAACTTAAATCTTAATACCTACTTAGTAGATTATCTCCACTCCACTCCACTCCACTCCACTCCACGCTAGGTATTGGGTACTGGTCTATTCTCTTTTTAGGTTTTCAAGACAAAATGTAATGCATGCACGCTTCATTTTTGTGCAAGAAGAAACACAAAACACATTTGCATGTTATATTTTCAAAACTATCAAAGATTGTGTTTTTCTTTCTTTCCCTCTTTTTTTCCTTATTTCACGGGCAACCAAATAACATACCAGTTGATCATGAATGTATTCTAAAAATAATATGTTTGATATTTTGTTTACTTCATGTTAAGTTTATTTTAATATACAACATACTTTTGGAAGATCGTCTAACTTTGAACAAGTTCATCAAATTTTTACCAGAATAAAAATGCTTAATCAAGCTGTAGATTCCCAGAGCATATTCTGAAGGCCAGATATGAGCGAATAACAGTTGGTACATTAGCATAAAAAAAAATATTCACAGCAAGTTTTGTGGTGTCATTTAGTTTCAGCAGAGATACAACTCAGGCATCCCTCGAGTGATCACCCACCATTGAAGGAAGACTGCGTTTGTTCACATCTTCAACCACTTTGGCTTGACCATCTTCTTCTTCTCGCTCACTTTTTGTTCAGTCTGTTCAGGAACAACAGATGGGCTTGTTTCTGCCGCTTCTGTCGTTGGCTCGGGGGCAGGCACAGGCTCTTGTTGTGCTACAAGCTCCAGACCTTGCAACGACACAACCTCCTCCTGAAGGCAGGGGCCCGTGTATGGAGCACCATCATCACCTGAAGGAAATTGACAGAAAGAGATATGAGGAGCTATGCTAATTCTGTCTGCTTTTTAAGTTTTGGAAAGATCTCAATAGGGAAAGAAAAAAAAGGTACGGTACCTTTGGGCACATCATATGCAAAGTACACGATTGCACCAGGTATGAAGCCAGCAGAGTACAAGTCCTGAGAGAAATCCTTTATTTGCTTTTTCGGAGGTGTGGTGTCTGCAACACGAGCAAATTATAAGATTGTTTACCAAAAAAAGGAAAGAAAAACATGCAGTAACGAATCCTCACATAGATAGAATGGTAAATCGGGACGAGCAACCACTTTAGTCAGGAGATCAAATAAGCTCTGAATTGTCTCGGATGGATGAAATGAGGCCTCTAATGTTATATTGTCGGGGAAACGCACTCTGATGACTGCCTGCTCATAGTTGATCAACATCAATAACATATGCCCAATCATATATTTACAAAAAATGGAACATAATTGGCAAATAATGACCCAGTTATACCTTTGTCATCCTTGATCTTCGAGTAGCCTCTTCTGCATCTCGGATCTTTTTTGTCTTCAGACGTTTATCTGCACATGGTTCAATAATGTAAAGATTTTAGGAGTCCTGCATCTGTAAATCTTCGTTCTATAATTAATCATTTGTTCAAATTGAAAGCTTGATCTAGGAATAAGTAAGGTGAAATCAGTCTCCTTTCAAATATAACAATGTGAAATCAGAAAAAACTCTTTAATACATACCTTCCTTTTTAGTACCCAAAATCCGGTAGTAATCCTCGGCTGTGAACTCATAAAAGTCTTCTGCCTCTTCTGAACAAGCAACAAAAAATAAGAATGTGAACATATCATCAATAGATTCATGAGGTAACTAGTATAGTAGTAACTCAATATCTAGTTTTATACCCATATCAGAAACATTTGAATTCGCAGGGCTTGCAGAAGCTATAGATGTTTCAAACACTCGAATATCTCGTCCATATTTTTCCCTTGCAGCTGCAAGCTTCCCCTGAATACACAAAGGAAAAAATCTTAATTTCCAGATCATTGCATTTAACACCTAAGACATATGAATTTAGACGAGAAACTGTAAATATGCCATCTGTTAAGAGTTTATTCAATTTTGAAGCATCACATCCCGTGTTAAGAACAAAATAAATGAAAGAAGTGAAGTAATTCTAAAATAAATAGTTCGGGCCATTACTACCCAGAAGCTAGTTTGCCTGTGTACCTAAAGTTAATGTTATCTCGAGTCTACCAAAAGCAAATTTTAACACTTGATTGGTACTGCTTCAATAGAGTGCTAAATGAAGGCTTCAAGAAGATCAGTATTCAACTGCTTAAAGATAAATAACGAGAGGATCATCATTGAAACTATATGTAGTAGATGAAGCCAGCATGAACCATTCCAATCCCGATTCATTATAGCTTGAGCATTCTATAAGTCAACCTTAACCAGAATCCAAATCTCTAAAATATCGATTCAATCAAGATCCATCCACACAGTAGTAAACCGCACAATGGCAGATAATAATCGTAAAAACAAGCCCATAACTAAGCTTGCACATTCTATCAACGAGATCCAATGGGAGGCTATTAAAATCTATATAACATAATTTTTCAAGAAGCCAACAAAGCTCAAAGAAACGATCTTGATCATTCAACATATAATTTTCTTGATAAATTAACTAGTGAAGTTGGCATAGAACAACTTGCACAACATTCAATTCATTACTAAGATTAGCAGATAGTCGAGCCTAGGAAATTAGCAGATGCATATAAACAGCTCAAGTAGAGCCCTAAATCAGATATGACATCAAAATTACGACAAAAGAAGATGGTATAAAAGAAAAGGTGTTTTACCTTAGCCAAGTCTGATTCCATAGGAGAAACAGCAACAAATCTTCTGCGCTTCCAAGTTGGCGATGGCGAAGAATCAATCATTCCCTTAAACTTAAAGGCTTCTTGGTATTTTGGAATTCGGACTGTTTTTATTTATTTATTTATTTGTTAATTTTATCGAGGGGACGGGTCGGGTCGGGTATAGAGGTTGATAATCCTTTCCCACCCATTGGGTTTTGGGCTTTGTTAATTTAATTCACTTATCACAAACGTATAATTCAAATTATTTCGAAAGGAGGGGAAGAGGAAATGAGAGGAAAAGAGAAGAAGAAGAAGAAGAAGAAGAAGAAGAAGAAGAAGAGAAGAGAAGCAATTAATCTGTAACTCGAAATCTAATCTGACATAGAACAAAATTCCCATCGGAATATCACACACAGGCCACACCACAGTTGCTTAGGGTCGTCGAATGACGATGGACAGAGACAAGGAGAGAGAAATCGAGCTGGAGACCGCAATGTACACCAATTGCTTGTTGCTCGGCCTCGATCCCATCGTAATCGGACTCGGCTCCACCAACGCCACGCCTCGCCTCGGACTCTTCCGCCATTCCAACCCCAAATTGGGGGAGCAGCTTCTCTACTTCATCTTGTCCTCGCTTCGTGGCCCACTTCAATCCGCCAAGGCAAATCAATTTTCTCTTTCTAACTCCTCCTCCTCCCTCTCTCTCTTTCTCCTCTTTTTTACTCGTATCGTCTTCTGAATTTTGCGCTCGCTTAAATAGTTTTTCGCTTCCCTTGCTGCAGGATTTCGATAAGGTGTGGCCGATTTTTGATTCCGCTCAGTCTAGGGATTTTCGCAAGGTAAGTGATTGCTGAAATTTTATGTGCTTGTTTCATTTGGTGATTTTCATTCTTCGGAAAATTTTCAGGTAGTCCAAGGGATTATAAGCGAACTAGAATCGCAAGGTGCATTGCCCAGGAGCAATTCGAGGGTTTCATCGCTTGCAACTTGCTGCGGACCGAGGTTGGTTCCGCATTTCGATACATTATTTATGGCCCCGTTTCATTTTGGGCTGCTTTTCCGGTCTTACCTCAGTGGGTTTAATTTGGATTATTTGTTAGATCAATCAAAATCTGGAAAATTAGCTAGCTTGATTCACCCAGACTCAGTATGGGTTAGACAGTTTCAATATTTATATACAAGGCTGCTGGAAGTTGATTATGGACAAGTCGGTTTGACTTGGTATAAGCAAACCACAAGTTTTTTCCCTTGCCTAAGTTATTTCAAACTTCATTATTCAAGAAATTAGAAACAGCGATCCTGGTTTGCAAAGTAGGGAGAATTGCTTCCACCTCATTGGAGGAAGTTTGCCTCTTTATATTTCTAACCTGTAATATGCTTCCCGGACAACATGTCAGGCAAATATCTGTAACAGATAATGTAAAACTAGCATTTTATATTCTAAGAATTTCAACTGGCTACTGAAAGTCTGAAACCATTAAAGCTGAGTGTAATCAGAGCTGGCCATGCTGCGGATATGGTCCTCTTTCATAGTTTGAATGTGTTAATTTGTCAAACTCCGAGAACATATTGGAATAAGATGTTTCTGCTCTGGTTGCAGATTTGTCGAACTCTTGTGGCAACTTTCACTTCATGCTCTGAGAGAAGTCCATAGACGAACATTCGCAGCTGATGTTGCATCAAATCCACTGCCTGCTCCATTAACTGATGTAGCTTTCTCTCATGCAGCTACACTGCTTCCTGTTACTAAGGTAAATTATTTTGACCTAGCCCACCTAGAACGAGAATTCAGATGAGTTGTTGTCAACTTGTAGATGCTCTCTGACTCTCCATGCTTTGGGTCTGGGTTGTGGATTCCGATCTACTTCATTGGAAATTTTGATTTTTGTCAGAATCCTTAGCTGTTAATAGAACCATATTATTTTGTTGTAGAGAGACAAACATGCTAATTTTTGTTTGGTGTGCTCTTCATCTTTGAGCAAAGGAACTGCTATAATTATTATAAAACCTTTTTAGTTTGAATAGTTTCTTTATCTAGTTTATAAGAGCAATATATGATTGTGAAGAGTCTGAGGAATACTTTAACTTAATAATGCTTCATTGATTTGTATGGATGATATTTATATCTGTAAAACTTCTTATCTAAGGATTATTGGTTATATATAATCTCTCTTTGATAAATAGTAATGAACTTTTCAGATTTCTATATGCTACTATAGACACTCAAAAATTATATGCAGGCAAGAATAGCTCTTGAAAGAAGAAGATTTCTGAAAAATGCGGAGACTGCGGTGCAAAGGCAAGCAATGTGGTCTGATTTGGCTCATGAAATGACAGCAGAGTTCCGTGGTCTATGTGCTGAAGAGGTAAGATATTCTATTAAGATACAAGGAAGAATTGTTATAACACCTTAAAGGTTGCTACTGTAGGCATATTTACAGCAAGAGCTTGAAAAGCTTCATGATTTGAGAAACAAAGTGAAACTGGAAGGTGAACTCTGGGATGAGCTTGTATCGAGCTCAAGTCAAAATTCTCATATAGTTCAAAGAGCTACTCGTTTGTGGGACTCTCTGTTATCACGGAAGAGTAAGTTGAACTTCTTTGTGGTTCTCTTGATTTGCTTATCTTATTTACTCAATAAGCTATAGCTTGCAATCTTATTAACAAAAAATATTATTTTTTGTACTTTGAGACTTTTTACCATATTAAACCCGCTTATGTTATCTTGCCTCTCAATGAACTACAATTAGATTCTCACTCTAAAATTTAGTCTTATGGCATTACATGCATTGATGACCTAGAAAATTCTTAATTCGTCCCATTATCTTTTGTAAACCATCACCCTTGTTTGTAGTACATTCTTCATGAGCACCCCACTTCATCTTATTTCCAGTTTCTATGATGATCTGCAAAAATAGATTTTTTTGTAGTGTGAAGTGCTGAAAAGTCCTATATATTTTCGATTTTTTCAGGTCAACATGAAGTCCTTGCTTCAGGCCCCATTGAGGATCTTATTGCTCATCGTGAGCATAGGTAACATCTATAAGCTAATTGTGGGTTGTACTGGTCAGCATCAGCTTTAAAATGGACTTATGCTGGAGATTCTCTTTCAGGTATCGCATCTCTGGCTCAGCTTTGTTGGCAGCGATGGATCAAAGTTTGGTAGGTTCATCTGCTAGTATGACTTCTCAACAACTAGATAATGAGGAAAGTGAGAGTTCGCTAACAGGTGTAATTTCGGATAACAAAAATGAAGAAAAATTGTCTCGCCTTGATGAAAGAAATACCAAAGGGCAGCCTACAGTTGATATTGCTGAAGTTTTGCGACGTTGGACACATGCCTTGCAGCGCATTCATAAACAGTCCCTCCAACTGGTATGCTCTTTTCTGCAGAACCAGTTTGCTTACCTTCCGTTTTCAGATTCTGGTGCCTTGGTGTATTATGAGGGGTAATATCTGATGCTCTGAATGTATTCCTGTGTCCTTCTATGCTGCAATCGCCGATACAAATATTTTCGTGATGTTTAGATTCTTGTTCTTAATGTTATCATCTGTCAGCATGCTGGCACTTAATCTTTTTTAAAGTAGTGGACTAGTTATATTAATTTTATTGCAGTCAAAAGCCAATGATGGAAGCGGTCCCGAGCTCCTCCAAAGTGGGCATGATGGTGGTACCAGTCATGCTGAGTCTTTGGCAACGACACTTGCTGAACATCAGCAGCATCTAGACAGCATACAGGTAATCAAATATTATATACGTACTCAATATGGTTGCACCTGCAGCAATGCAGGATACAAGGTTTGTTCTCATAAAGTTAAAGTTGCAACCTTTTTCAGGTTTGTTCTTTGAATTGACATTATGGAGTGGCTTAGCTATAGGTCATGATTCATTATAAAATTTCTGTGAGTGCAGGTGCTCATTAACCAACTAAAGGATGTAGCTCCAACCATACAAAACTCAATTTCAGAACTTACAGAGGAAGTGAATAGCATATCATCTAATCTCCCTCCTGTTATGAATTTTAGATCAAACTCGCCCATCCAGGCACAGAGCAGTGGAAGAACGTTGGTAATTTATATATACTTATTGTTTCTTGAAGAATGTTCTGGAGTTCATGATGTCTGACTGCTCCCATTGAATTTCTATAATGTGCAGGAAAGTGGTGCTGATGACGTGGCTGAAATAACCTCCAGGATGTCCTCCATTCAGATTGAAAATGTATCAGCCAGTACCCCTACTTTGAAACTGCCTCCACTTTTTAGTTCGACACCTACTTCTGTGAAAGGGGTAAACATGCAAAAGCGACATAATATGGCTTATGTCAATCCAACAGAAACCATAATAGACAAGAAGTTTGTAGAAAAGCCTCCATCAAACAACCACATGGGTAATCCAACACTTGTTTTATAATTTGTTGCCTATCCTTGGTGATGTCTAATTTTCGGTCTCAGCCCAATCCTTTTTCTGATTCAAATTTATTTGCAGATGATGATATTCTCTCTCTACAAAATCTGAAGAGGTCTGTTAGAGAAGCTGCTCTTTTCTTTAAAACAACCAACTCAGGATCTTCACAAGACAGTCGATCTAATGATGGCTCTGAGCACTACTTTGTTCAACTTTCTGGGACTGGTTTATCTCGTCATGTCCAAGATAACAAATTTAATTCTCTAAAGAGTAGACAATTATTCTCATCTCAGACAGATTCCTCCTTGCTACAGACCCATGCTAAGGACAATAATCTTGGGAGAAGGTACAGTGGAGTTACCGACATAATCAATGATTTGGATTCCCTTGATGAATTTGATGGTGTGAACAGTTTCATCTCTGCTGCTGGGTCGAACTCTTCAGTTTCTGATGCACATAGGTTATCATTCTATGATATAGACAAGGCTGAGGATCAAGTTTTCTCACCTCCTTTGCTTATGGATAATGCGCTTTTGGCAGATTCTTATGAGGATTTGCTCGGTATGTAATGCTTCATAATGCACACAAGAACTTGTTTTTCTAGATTCTAGATGGTACTCCATAGTACTCTTGGACGTTTTCCTTTTTCATTTGACATGCTTCCTATTATATGCTATCCTGTGCCTTAACGGATGTTTGTACCTTGTCTATTCTAGTTTTCCTGCCTTAGTGGATAATGCTCCACGCTTTTCACCATTATTTGATAAAACTCTTGCCTCATTATTGCAGCTCCCTTATCAGAGACTGACACAGCTTTGATGGAGCAGTAACAGTAAACATTGAGTACTTGTTGCTTGTAGCTTCAAGAGATGGATTTCTCTAGCTGTGCCCATTTGCTTCTCATTCAACCTAAGTTTCTACCCCAATGTGGTACTTGTGTGATTATGTGTACTCCTAGTTGCTTTGCATATATGTACGTGACATTTTTCAACTCGGAGAGGGTTGCTGATTTGGGTTGGAAGCAGATATGTGGTCTGGGAAAAGATTGATGCATTGCTGGCTCGAAAGAAGCCTCAGTACTGTATTTTTGTATCTTGAGTCTTGAGGGAAGAATAGATAGAGGTTACTGACCTTTTTCTTCGAAGCAACCTGAAATCATGTGACTGAATGATTCAAACTGTGAACTGTAAGTGATGATATATTTTTAAAGATTTGGTATTTATATATTCTTATGAATTAGTTTAATTGTAGCGGGTGGCCATGGACTCAAGGGGTGATTCTCCATTGTTAATAATTAGAGAGCTATTTATTTCAGTGGTACCATACGATAAATAATTATAAATGGATCCCAGTTCAAAGCAAAGGCATTCCCTTCCTTCCTCCAACTGATTCATAAGTATGTTTTTCGTTCTGATCTGACTTTCCTCAAATTGTCAAAGGCTAATAATGACTCTGTCAAATTTGATATCCCTTTTCATCTTGTTGCGAGTAGAATAATTCTAACTTTAGCTACATTTCTAAGTCTAAACAGGTCTCCTGATGGAGACAGACAGACCACTTCAAATATCAAGCAATATAATTTTGAATGAAATTGCTACCTAGTAAAAGCTTAATATAATGAATTAAAATTAGCTATTTATGTATTAAATGTTGTGCACTGCCGATGATTTTTTAGTTAAATGTGGCTTTTTGAATTAGAAGCCACAAACAATAACCTACTTACATTAACTAACAATAATTATTGGACAAGGAAGACATGGGTTATAATTAAGGCTGGATTGACCGACCGCTTGCTTTAATGAAAATAAATTATGGAAGCTATAATCATAATCATTGATCTGTAAGATAGTATTTTTTTAAGCAAAGCAAAGCAAAATCAAATGCAGGCAGGCAGTGATTAGTGAAAAAATTAAACCTTTTTGACAAGAGGAACTATTCGTTATTCATATTTACGGATATTGATTGGACAAAGTATTGACAGAATAAGAAAAGGAAAATAAATATAGAGAGAAGTAGAGAGAGAAAATCAATAATAATTCAGCAAAACCACATCATCAAGAACAACCACCAGAGATTGATTCCTCTCTTTAAGCCCACCTCTCTCCTCTCTCCTCTCTCTCTCTGGGCCCAAGTTTCAGGTTTCAATCACTGCCCTCAGCTCACAAAGACTCAATCTTTTAGCCTGTTTTCCCATCAAAATCAACCAGCTAATTTATGCATTACCCACCCACAATTCTTTCACCCTAATCCTTCCTTGTACAAGAAAGAACTCTTCTGAACTTTCTGGTGTCTGCGTGCGTAAGTGTGCAGTTATATAGCTTCACGCTCTCACTCCTTTGATAATTTTACTTCATTGTGATTCCCGATAAAGAATCGATATGGGCTTTCTAGATCGTGCCCAGATCTTAATGTTTGTTGATCTGGTTCAGTAGTTGGGAGTCTTCGTGGACTTGACATGAATTTGAGTTTGAGGTGAGAATCTTGCATCTGTTTCTTGTTACTTTTATTCGTATGTGCACGTAATCCGAGCATGTGATTTGGAGTATCCGTAGATACACCTTGATTTTGTTTAGTTTATCTTAGTCTAGACTCTAGACCCAACTTTGACTTGTTTTACGCGAATGTGAATATCCATAATCTGTGTGATTTGCTGATCATGTCGGAAGTTTGGTTCTTTATTTGTAGGGGCTCTGGACTTTTAGTTTTAGCTCTGTTTTCTTTCTAAAGAAGGTACTCATAAGTTTTGTTCTTGTTTTATGGATTGATGAGATTTTGGTGTGGCTTATGCAGTATTTTCTGGAGTAAGGTCTTCTTTGTGTTATTCTGTTCTCCCACTTGCTGTTGTTTTATTAGAAGAACATTCTTTGCTGCAGATTGTAGCTGTATCGCAGATTGCAATTGTAAAGGGAACTAGATTCTGAGTTTGCAGCAGTCGATTTCAGTATATGATCACTTGCTTCAGATTGGTGGGTGCAGTTGAGTTTGCTGGAAGAAGGTTGTTTCCGGTGGCTATAAGTGATGATTAAAAATTTCCTTAACAAGCTTCCGAAGAAACAGGCAAAGACTGCAGAAAATCGTGATGGAGGAACTTCAACTCTCTCTTCAAATTCTTCGACTACTTCCAGAAGCAATTCTGCTTCAGGCCCTCAGTCAGGCAATGTAAACGCTACGGGTCATTCTGGGAACAATTCTAATCTGAACTCTGCTCTAAATTATGGAAACAAGCTTCATCACCCTTTAAATAACAAAGTAAATGGGAGCAGTCCGCCTGTTCCATATGAGGCTCTACCTAGTTTTAGAGATGTCCCGAGTGCAGATAAGCAGAACTTGTTTATCAGGAAACTGACTATGTGTTGTGTAGTATTTGACTTCACTGACCACACGAAGCATTTAAAAGAGAAAGACATCAAACGGCAGACTTTGGTGGAGCTTGTTGATTACGTTTCTTCAGCAAATGGGAAATTTAGTGATGCGGTTCTGCAAGAGATCGTGCGAGTCATATCTGTAAATCTGTTTCGCACTCTCTCTACTCAGCCTCGTGAAAACAAAATATTAGAAGGTCTTGAGGTAGAAGAAGAAGAGCCCCTAATGGATCCTGCATGGCCCCATCTACAAATTGTGTATGAATTTCTCCTAAGGTTTGTGACTTCTCCCGAGACGGATGCAAAGCTGGCAAAGCGCTATGTTGATCACTCTTTTATTCTAAGGTTATTAGATCTGTTCGACTCTGAGGATCCAAGAGAGAGGGAGTACCTGAAGACAGTATTGCACCGCATATATGGGAAGTTCATGGTTCATCGACCATTCATTAGAAAAACCATAAACAACATATTCTACCGTTTTATATTTGAAACAGAGAAGCATAATGGGATCGCGGAGCTGCTAGAAATTCTGGGAAGTATCATAAATGGATTTGCTTTGCCGTTGAAAGAAGAGCACAAACTTTTTCTTGTTCGGGCGCTCATTCCACTTCACAAACCAAAGTGCATCCCCATGTATCATCAACAGCTAACTTATTCCATAACACAATTTGTAGAGAAGGACTGTAAGCTTGCAGATACTGTGATCAGGGGATTACTTAAATATTGGCCCATTACAAACAGTTCAAAGGAGGTCATGTTTCTAGGTGAGCTCGAGGAAGTGCTGGAAGCGACTCAGGCACCAGAGTTCCAGCGTTGTATGGTTCCTTTATTCCGCCAAATTGGTCATTGCATGAGCAGTTCACATTTTCAGGTTGGTTATAGATCATGTCCATATATTGTTTTTTTTTTTTTTTTTTTTTTTTGTCTTGCATTGCATCAATATGTAAGATGTTGTCTTGCGGTTATTTCTTCCTCCATCTAAGTTATATGCTATTGTTTATTTTTTCAATCAACGTAAATTATTTCTCATATTCACAAAGTTTAACTCACTCCTAAAGAGTTTAGTTTGTGTTTGATGATCATATTTTCTTGCTGTCTTCGACGTCTTCATTGCCATCGTTCTATTTCTCACCTGAAATCCAATAGATGGGGGCTGTAGAACTTGCTTTGTCTACAGAGTAATGGTATTATAAGGCTGCAAACTGATAAAGTTGTATACTCCCATTGCCTACTGGCCGTGGATTGAGTGTTTCGAGTTACTAATATTATAGTAAATAAAATCAGCCAATCCTTTATTTATTTTTATATATAAAAATTTCTTTTTATTTACGTACTACTGAAGTAAAAGAAGGCAATGTGGCAAAGTAGAAGAAAACCCATTTTCATTATGTCAATCATTGCGACAATCTCACGTCTGTATTTTCTTAACAAATTACAGATGTGAACGGACATAGCCATTCCTCATTATCCTATTATCCGTTCTATGTCATGTAGGTGGCGGAAAGGGCTCTATTCTTATGGAACAATGATCATATTGAGAACCTGATCAGACAAAATCGCAAAGTTATACTGCCAATCATCTTCCCCGCATTGGAGAAGAACACAAGAAACCACTGGAATCAGGCAGTGCATAGCTTGACACTAAATGTCAGAAAAATCTTTGCTGACGTGGATCCCGAGCTATTTGAGGAGTGCTTGCTCAAATTCCAGGAAGACGAATCGCGGGATGAAGAAGCTAAGGTGAAGCGCGAAGCAACCTGGAGACGCCTAGAGGAGATAGCAACAATGAAGAGTGCAAGTAATGAAGCAGTGCTCGTCCCTCGCAAGACTGGCACTGCCCGACCATCCGGCTAAGTCAGATCGTGCTTTTCTTCTTGAATTACCAAAGTGTTTGAAGTTGTGCTGGTTTGCATGGGGCGAAAGCATGGTAGAATCGATGATCTGAACGAGTGTTTTGTTCCAATATAGGATGAGAGGGATTGTACATACATAAATCGGCAGCCATGTGCAGGAGGTAATCAGTGCTTTTGCCCCATGCGATGTGCAGGAAGTTTTCTTGAGTGATCAGATCAAAGGTTTTCCATCTCTAGCTGTTAGAATGATGTTGAGATCAAGACTTCAACTTTACTATTATATTATCTTTGCTTGAAGCATTCATTGTAAAAGTTATCACAATTGAAATAGTTTAGGATTCCTTTTTCTTGTGCCTTAATATTTTACAATTCTTACTAATGACTCACTCATGAATTTGTAATATAAACATTGTCCTTTTTTTTGTGTTGTACCATTACTTAATTTCAACTTCTTCTGTAGTTTTATTTTATAATTATAATTAATTAAGATCAATTGTTAAAATAAATGAAATAATATGTGCATATAAAATTAAAATATATGTAGTGGACCGGACCTTTCAATAAAAGAAATAAATTTATATAGGTGATTATTTGGGCTGGGCTGGGCCGGGCCGGCCTTCAAGCAACTCAAATTAGTTTATACAATAGGCCCAATAATTATTTTGCTTAAGCGAACTCAATTCTAAATAGTAAATACACACACTTTCTTCCATCTTCTTCATCTCTCCAAATTCTTATCCTAGTCTATTCCAACTTGTTAATCACCATTTTTATCTCCAAATGTTTACCTCAAAGGTTTGGAAAGTGGAAGCAATAATATATTTGACTGTTAGCTGCTGTTGCTGTAAGATTTTGTTTTTCTTGTCCTGCGAATCCATTCACCTCCTTCCATTCAATTACTGAGCCCTCCTCCTTGCAATTTGCCCTAAAGAAATCACTGAGCTCAAGGGGATGAGGAGAATATTCCACAGAGCGGTTCGTACGGCGGCAGATTCTCCTCGCCTCACCAGACTCTCTCTCCTCGCTCCTAAATCAGTAATCTTAATTTCTTTCATTCTAAACTACTCAACTGTTTTTGTTCATTTTCCATTTATGTTTTTTTTTTGTTCATTTTAGTCGGTGCAAAATGGATGTTGCGATGACAAAGTTTTATTTTTTTCCCTAACAAATTAGTACTTTGAAAGGATCGAAGTAGCAAAACAAATGACTGTTTTTTTCTCGCGATAGCTTTGATAGTGAATTCTCAGAGTCTTCCTTTGTCATGAAATTTGGACAATTATTAGAAAAGTTGCTGTATGTGATGCTTTACAACCATTTTGATTGTCTGCACAACACAGGAATAGAATCCATATTCTTTAATTATATGTAGCATTTGTTCCTTTGATCACATTGCTTCTAATTGATTCGTGGTTGCATTATCAAAGTGGGTGTGCATGATCCGGACACGTGGTGATTATACGTAGAATGAGTAGTGTGTTAGGAGCTAAATAAACCAGTTAGCTGCTTATTTAAAACCCCTTTTCCGAGATTCTCAGTTGCAGAATCTGTAACTTCTGGATTGACAAATTATATTCTAGCTTTCATTTGTGATATATCCGGACAATTTTGTATTGTAGTTTTCCTATAATTTTATTGTTTACATAAAGAAATAGAGCTCCAAGTTGAGTTCAAATCAGAGCTCTTGGTTAGTTGATGATAATGGCATCATAAACTTATTCTGTTGGGTGAATATTTTTCGTAATTTTTACTGTGTCGTGTGAACATTCTCTTCCAGGTGGAGGTGGAATTCGATAATGGCAGTGCATATAATCTGTCAGCTGAATACTTGCGAGTATATAGCCCTGCAGTTGACAGCAAGATCAGATCAATCGGAGGAGAAAAGGTAACACTAGTATATGCATTATGCAATACTGTCTAACATCTCACTATAGCAAATACTACAAAGCTATTAATGTAATAAATAGTTTACCTAGAGTTGAAAGGCCTGAATCTTTGTCTGTATATTAACCTAGGATGTGGCTAAACAATAGCAATAGATTCATGAAATTGGAACTTTGTAACTGGATCAATGTATTAGGTTATAGCTGGGAGGCGTCATGTGGGGATCATGTCTGCAGAACCCATGGGAAACTATGGGGTGAGGTACTATAATTCCATTAATTAATACCAAGGACAAGTGCTCCTTATTATGTACTAATAGCAGTATTGTATTGTTTGTGGTCAATGTAGATTACTCTTCGATGACTTGCATAAAACGGGGATCTTCACATGGGATTACTTTTATTATCTTGGCAGCAATAAGTTCTCACTAATGAGAAAATATATAGAAACTCTGAAGAAACATGGGCTTAGTCGTGATCCAACAACGAAGAAGTGAAGCTGTCTGTCTGGCTCTGGCATGATGATTTTGTATATGCATGTACTCTGGCATATTAGATAGATAATTCACATCTTCTTTTCTCTAACAAATCTGGATAGATTCCTATTTCATTGGTTCGCTTCCAAGGTTATTCCGTGCTGGTTGGTTTTTGTTTTGAGGATATTAATTGATGCAAAATGAATTGAATTAGTGTTTTAATGAAACAAGGAACTCGTACATTTCTTATTGGTTGTTGTTTTTTTCTCAATCTATATCGTTTCATGTATCTTGATTATTGATCACTAAGAATCTTGATTGTTAACTTCATTGAGTTTTAAGTTTGAGAGGGATTTACTCACAACCTCTAATCAATTCAGAGTGATTGAACGATTTGAAAGCTTGGATCAGTAAAATATTTAGGGAAAGTTGTAATTGCATTAATTGTTAATTTGGGCATTAAATTTCTGTTTCTGGCATAAGTCAACACAAGTGAGAAATAGTAGTAGTACCTTTTTTTTACACAATATATAGAGCTTATTTTCATCATATATATCTCCAGTATCCTCAAAAAACAATACTACAATACAATACTCGTATTAATGAATGAACTAAATTTATTCCCCAAGAAACCGAGTAAAATTTGTCCCCAAGAAATATCGAACGAGATATCTATTACCTATGGCGTTGCATTTTGTATTGCATATCTTGACATGTGATATAACTAGAGTTTAAGATTTAAGGTGTTATATTTTCTATTGTATATCTTGACATGTGATATAATTAGAGTTCAAGATTTAGACTGTATATAAGAAAAATATATATTTTATATCTTACATTATTAATTATGCCACTGTGTTATTATATTATTGATGTAATAGAAAATTGATGTAATAGAAATGTTATTATATTATTGATGTAATAGAAAATTGATGTAATAGAAAATGTTGGAGGATAGATTGAATAAATATACTCCCAAACCAAATTAAATTAACTGGGTTGCCGGAGAGTTCTAGAAATCAAATTATTCAGAATTCGAGCAGAGCACCTCCTCCTCCTCTTCTCTCTCTACTCTCTCCCTCTCTCACCTCTCTTTGATTTCCTCATGCATTGACCATGGCCATCGCATCAATTTCAGTTCTCCGGCAGAAGCTACCGCCCTTCATCTCCAGTCGGCCGCAACGCCTCGTCTCCGCCCTACCTATCAGTGCGGGAAGACAGCAACAGCAGAAGCAGCATCAACCTAACAAAAACGTGCTCAGGGCTCGAGACACCTTCAAAAAGCAGTTCTCCTCTCTCTCGCCGCTCCTCTCCCCCGACGACAGGCCGCCGCTCTTGGAGAATCAGGCAATCGGCACAGTTGTTGCCTCGCAGGCTAATTTCATGCGCGTTGTAGTTCACGAAGATTCCGGAAGCTTGGGGATGGAGCTTCTCTGCGTGGTGAAGGATGTGCTCAAGAAGATAAAGAGGCGAGTTCTGGTCGGTGATAAGGTTCTCGTAGGCTCCATCGATTGGGTCGATAAAGGAGGACGGATTGAGAATGTGTTTGAGCGCAAGACTGAGATTTCGGATCCTCCCGTCGCCAATGTCGATCATTTGCTCGTCCTTTTCTCCATTGACCAGCCCAAAATCGAGTCTTTCACTCTTACCAGATTCCTTGTCGAGGCTGAGTCAATTGGTATTCCGCTCACTCTTGCGCTCAACAAAGTAGAGCTCGTTCAGGAAGGGGTATGACGGAATCACAACTTCATTTTCTTAATTTACTAACTTGTTCAGTGACAGTGAGTAATGCGAAGCTACACGTCTATGCCTATTTTAATCCCAATAACACGCTGGTCTAGCTTTCAAAATATACTTCTCTAGTCTTATCTTATTTTTTCATATTGTATAATCTTTGATGGTGTTACTGACTCGGTACAATTATAATTGGCTTCCGAAGACTCTGAAAGAATGGAAGTCTAGGCTTCATCAATGGGGCTACGAGCCAATTTTTTGCAGCGTTGATGCGAAACGAGGCCTAGATACACTAGAATTTATATTGAGAGAGCAGACCTCTGTAGTTGTTGGTCCCAGCGGTGTTGGTAAATCAAGTTTAATCAATGCTTTAAGGAACAATACAAGTGTAGTTGAAGCTGCTGATACTGAAGATGATAATCGGTTTGAACCTGTATGTTTGCCTCTTGTTGTATCCAGAGTAAATTTGGCTACATTTAGTATTTCTTTCTTCTATCATCTCTGAATGGCTTTTTTCCATTAAATGATTTGTACTTCAGATTCTTGGGAGCAGGTGGTTAGAAGAGCAACGTGTTGGAGAAGTGTCGACAAGGAGTGGGAGAGGAAAACACACTACTCGAAACGTGTCGCTCCTTCCATTGTCTGGAGAAGGATTTCTTGCAGATACCCCTGGGTTTAACCAGCCTAGTTTGATGAAAGTAACAAAGCAGTCCCTTGCACAATATTTCCCGGAGGTTCTGCTGCTGCTGCTGATGCTATAACTAAATTTCGGTATTTTTAGAAGATGCATGAGCTGAATGATTGAGTGATCCATTTGACAGGTTCGGAAAATGCTGGAACAAGATGGGACTGGGAAATGTTCTTTCAGTGATTGCTTGCACATAGGCGAACCCGGATGTGTAGTGAAAGGAGACTGGGAAAGATTTCCATACTATCTTCAACTTCTCGATGAGATTAAAGTTAGAGAGGAGTTTCAGCTCAGGACTTTTGGAACCAAACGAGAGAGTGGTGTGAGGTATGGTATGTATGTTCTTTTTAGATATACTAGTCTACCTTACAGCAGGAGTGCTATTGAGTTTAGTGATTGAGGTTGAATACAATAAACTATATCTACTTCTTTCTCATTAGGCTCAAGGTTGGAGAATTGGGTGCGCAGCAAGCTGAGCCGAGGTTGGAACTCAAGAAACACAGGAGGCAATCACGCAAGTCTGTAAACCAATCCATACTAGACGAGTTGGATGATGATTATGATGAGGACAAGCAAGAACAAAATGCGGATGATGAAAATCCCATTCTGAGGGCAATGAAAGAAGAAAATGAATGAATAGCTGTCTGTATATCGTCGTCGTTACACTATCATTTCTTCTTTCTTTCTTTGTTTAAATCCAAATAGAAAATATATGAGTTGTGATATCTTTTATACTAAATTACTAAAACTTTAAGAAATAAATTACTATACTTTAATTTTAAGAAAAGAAAAGTTAACATACAACTCGTATACTATAGACATTCTATAATTTTATTTATCGAAAAATAAATGGATGGGTAGAAAGAAAAATCAAAATGCGAAACCAATTTTATGGTTACACAACCAACAATTTTAGTATATGGGCCTGATCCTGGGCCTGGCCCATTACTTTATGATATTGTCCGGAAATAGCCCAAAACACACACACTCTCTCTCTCTCGCGCACACACACATTCACACTCATCGACTTCGAGTACCTGCGACCCCGAAAATGGCGTCATGGATGGTGCTGGGAAAAACCCTGAAAACCCTCAATTCCTCTGCTCTCAGAACCCTCAGCTCCGCCACCAGGCGCCTGAGCGTGTCGGCGGCAGCTGTGGACTCCGAAAGCGACCAATCATCTTTCACCTTCTCCTCCCAAGATCCAAAATCCTCCGATGGAGATGACAAAATATACGTCAAGGGGAGGAAGAAGGCGCCTCAATCTTCCGATTCGGTGAGCATGCCGATGTCGTTCATGACCGGTTCCATCGTTGGAAAGCGGTTCTACAAGGAGGTGACCACCAGAGAAGCTGACGACGGGATTGGCTGGAGCGTCATGCTTGATTACAGGACGCTCAAAACTCCGTCCAAGCGGAATCTCAAGTGCCCAACACTAGCTCTAGCTAAGGCTATTGCAGCTGAGTGGGAGTACCAGGTGCAGTCTTGTTTATACCTTGTGTTCATATTCTCACTGTGGTGCCGATTTCTTGTTGATGTTAGGTTTTCTGCGTTTCTTTTGGTCATTCTTGGTGTTCAAGATTGGAAATTTGATGTTAAATTCATCTTTGTACAATTGTTGCACGCTTATCTTTTTAGGTATATCTTTGTTGAGCTTCAAGACATTTTATGCAACAATTAGAAACAATTGTTATGCACCGCCTAACATTCATTTTTGATGTGTTTTGCATCTCACTGTTTCCTGACTTCCCTTTTTGCTTTTTGCCCAATTTCATTTGTAATTGGAAATAATTACACGCCGAGAGCTGAAAATTAGCTACTTTTAATTTCTGGATTTGGGGATTTACGTTTATTATGTCTGATTCATATCCCCTCTCACTAATATTTACTATTTAGTATATTTTCTAGTGCAAAGTTACGTTTTTATATCTTTCCAGTTTCTGTGTTAGTTTCATGTATATCTTTGTCAATAACTGCTTTCGCTTGTTTGTCAAGATCATCTTACCTTTTCTGTCTGTATGTGGTAATGCCATGAATTTGTGTTTCTAGTTGTTTTGTGTGATCAATTGCATCAACAGAATGAATTGTGAGTTATCATAGGATTCTCAGACTTCTTGTTAATGACTAGTCGACTTAGGCAGGCGCTGCTCCGTGTGTGTTGTAGCCTTACTTTTCTCTTGTATTTACTCTAGTGATAGGAAAAGGTGCTTCATTGTTTTGTAAACTTACCCCACTCTGAATGTACAAAAGGTACTCTGGATTTGACTTTAAGAGGTAAATCTTTGTTTCGTAGGAAACAGATGGAATTAGACCATTTACAATGCCTCTAATGAAGCTTGCATGTACGGCATTGGAAAGAGTACCGGTTACTAGGCCAAAGATAATCGAAAATCTGATGCAAAAGTTCCATCAAGATCTAGTGTTTTGTCGTGCGCCGCTAGACAATGATCACACAAGGGATCTCCGAGGTGTGTATTTAATCATACAGTTCTAGTTATTTGCTTTTGTCATCCATTACTTCAAAATCTGCATGATGGGAACATAGAGTTTTTCGGCTTTCAGAGCTGCAGGTGGAGAAATTCGGCCCCCTAATTAAATGGGTGGAATCAGAATTTGGCTACAAACCCGCTGTTTACACGAGTTTCTTTGGTGGAAAGCAGGAAGAGGGGTTGTTTAAAGCTTTTGAAAACATTCTTAAGAAGGCAGATGACTGTGAACTAGCTGCAATCGATGCAATTACTGCAGCTGCACACTCTTTGATCATTGCAGTCAGCATGTTTCGCGGCCATTTGAGTATTGAACGAGCCATTGAGTTGATTAGGCTGGAGGAAGATTTACAGGTTGATAGATGGGGTTTGGTTGAAGGTGGCCATGATCTGGATATTGCTGATCTTAAAGTCCAAATCTCTTCTGCCGTTGTGTTTTTAGGACTCTCACGAAAGCATTAATTTCTGCCTCAATTTTAATCAGGTAATAACCTAAGAGTTGGCTCCATTCTTACTAAGTGATGAATCTTGCAAGAACCAATTGGTTTGTGGTTTTGGACATAGATAGTAGTATGTATTCTACAGAAAGATAATAAACATAATCATAGAATTGTGAGAATTCGAGTTATTGGGTGTAGTACGCAGATTTTCTTTCTTATTGTTGTACTGGTTGTGACATTTGCTTTCCATCTTTCCCACATGTATTTTAACTTTTTAGCTTTACTTTCTTCTGAACAGCACCTTCTTGTTCTTGAGTTTTGAATAATATTAAATCTGCACTGTCAAGAAGATTACTTGTGCCATATGTGTGTGTGTGTGCGGTATATCATAGTTTGCAGATCAAGGATCTCCTTCACAGCACTGGACACAGATTGGTGGCTGTGTGGTAATATCACAGTAACAGCAAGCTATATCACAGTCACTGCTACAACCTGTAAGGTAAGTGGCAGTAGAAGCGTGAGTAAGATTTTGGCAATAGAAGAGTGAGTAAGAATAGATGAATGGAGCAGCGATGCAGAGCACACCAGTTATAGTAACATATTCAGAGAGCCGTAGAGTTTGAGGATTCACGAGGAGGGGAAGGCGTGCATTGGCGGCGTTGAGTCGTGACATAGGCTGGTGAGAAAAGAGTAGAATGATGAGATATGCAGCAAGTGGATTTATTTGGTTCATGAACATGATGAGTAGTTGAATGATTAGATTGTAGGTTGTTGAAGATGTGAATCTATCCATGTCCATATTTATAACACACATCACATCTATGTTGGCTGCTCATCCATAAGTTATGCCCAAATTAAGAAATGGATGTTGTAAAGAAATTTGATAAGAATGTTATCATTCTAATCGTATGTGTGTGTATGCCATATCTTTTCATGGGACATTTTGTTTCATAATTCTATTGGGTATGGGCCGGTTTGGAGATAACACACTAGCTAGACTGACATATGGAAGAATTTTGTGTGATTGGAGCAGCAAATTATGTTATCGATTCAAGAATTGGTAGCAATAGATTAATTAACTAATTATATTATAAGTTAATAGTAGGTGGAGGGAGAGGGAGTGTAGTTAATAGTGATATATGATATATTGGCAAAGATTATTATTATGAATGATAAATGTGAACCACAACCAAAACCAAAACATGAGGTAATAATAATTTCCCCTAAAAACCCGTTGACAGTTCCTCCTTCCTTTTGCCTTCATAGTATGACATAACATGTATATATATCCAATGTCTATTTGTTTGTCTCTTTAGGAAAACACATATATTTGGTTTTTCTCATTCCATCTATCTATCTGATTCTGATTCTGATTCAGAGGCCTACCTAAAGTCTGCAATAATGACGTCTGTAAGTTTCTTCTTCCTCCTCCTCGATTGCATATTATTTTGAAAATCTCATGAATCTGTTTATCTTTATATATAATGAATTGCATTGCATTGCATTGGTTGATTATATGTAAATATAATTGTGGTGTAGCAGCACGAGAAAGGGCGGGCGTTGCCAAAATTTGGGGAGTGGGACGTGAATAATCCGGCGTCGGCTGATGGATTTACGGTCATCTTTGCAAAGGCAAGAGACGAGAAAGCCAACGGAGGATCGGAGCAGCATGCCCCCCGCACTCAAAGCTCATCAACCCGCAGCCATGACTACGCCGATTCCCCCCACAAGGTTATTCTTTCTTTTTTATTAATTCAGCTTAAGTTGAAGTTGAAGCTGAAGCTGAAGCTGAAGCTGAAGCTTCATTCTAATTCTAATTCTAATTCTATTGTTTATGCGTACGTGCAGACGGGTTGGCTTTGTTGTTTCTGAGAGACGTCCGTTGCCTTTAGATACAATGGAATAGGAAATGTGCACTCCATCTATCACACACATCTATATGTACTTAGTTTCAAATTTTATATTATTTTCCTTACTTTAATTTGTAAATGCATATACCATATGTGTAACCCATAATTCCATTGATCCCCAGATTTCCATATTTCTTCCCACTTATAAAATAATAGGAGCGTTTTTATGGTTCACCTAAATTAATTAATGACCTAATTCATTCAACCAAACCGCCCAAGCATGCGCTCAACTAATTCAACCCCCCAAATAAATGCCCCCCCTTCTTTATGCTAAATAAATTAAACGATGTATATCAATCCAACTCTCACCTTCTCACCATCCTACATATATTCTTTTACATAAATATACTACAAGTTGTACTAATTATATACCATTAGTTGAGTTGAGTTGGGTTGGGTTTGATTACTAACTTCGATCGTGCATACTTAATTTTTTAGTTAATTTGAGGCAAGCAGTACTATAAACTTTATTTATATCAAGTATAACCAACAAACCATACATATAAAGCAAAAGCCCATCATCATCTCCCACTCCTCAAAATTATCGCTTGCTTCTCTCTCATCACCATCACAATGGCTGACTGCATCTTGGAGCAGCTCAAATCCCAGCCCACTTGGCTTCTCCTCCTCTTCACCCTCGGTTCCTTCTCTCTCCTCAAACTCACCCTCACCATCCTCAAATGGGCCTACGTCAATTTCCTCCGCCCGGCCAAAAACCTCAAGAAATACGGCTCTTGGGCCGTCATAACGGGCCCCACCGACGGTATCGGCAAATCCTTCGCTTTCCAGCTGGCCCGTAAGGGCCTCAACTTGGTCCTAGTTGGTCGGAGCCCCACCAAGCTGGAGGAGGTGTCGGCCGCCATCAAATCCAAATCCAAATCCGGGTCCACCCAGATCAAGACGGTGGTGGTCGACTTCTCCGGAGACTTGGACGACGGCGTTTCCAGGATTAAGGAGGCGATTGAAGGCTTGGATGTGGGCCTTCTCATTAACAACGTGGGGGTGTCGTATCCCTACGCACGCTTCTTCCACGAGCTGGACGACAAGCTGCTCTCCGATCTCATTAAGGTCAATGTGGTGGGGACCACCAAGGTTACCCAGGCGGTGTTGCCCGGTATGGTAGCCAGGAAGAAAGGCGCCATTGTCAATATTGGCTCCGGCGCCGCCATTGTTATTCCTTCTGATCCGCTATACTCTGTCTATGCTGCTACTAAAGCGTCAGTCTTTTCTTCTTCTTCTTCTTATTCTTCTTCTTCTTCTTTTGACTTAAAGATATCTCCTTTTTATTGTTTTATTTCATGGGTATCGATTGCTTTGCTGCTTTTACTTTGAAGTTTGAACTAGTGTTTGATGTTATCTCATTTGCCTGAGTTTTGATCTCTTTCTCTCTCCCTCTATCATTGTGTGTAGCCTTGTGTGGTTTCCCTCTCTACTGAGTAGGCTACTAGGGGAATTGGCTCGCTGAGTTAAGATTGAAGACTATGTCATCCTTTTCTTTTTAGCATTAGTATAACAGAAGTGGATAAAAGTGAAATGCGATGAGAAAAAGTGGTTTCAGTTTGTGCGTATTCTAGAATCTAGTTAGATTGATTGGTGTTTAATTTCCTGTCTCATTGTGTTAAGGTAAAAAAATTATGTGTATCTATTTTTAAATTAATGACAAGGACGCTTGATTTTGTTGACTTCTGGTAGTTTCTAATTTATGCTCTCTTAATTGGTTGGTCTTGGTGAGGTTCAATTTGTCGACTCGTTGCTTAAATATCGAAGCTTTTGGAATGGCGTATAGTTAATGGATTGTCTGAAGTTTGGTAGTTCTTGATCAGTGTCATTTTCGTTTATGCTTAATTGCTGGAGTTGAGCATTGTAGGATTTGGTAGATGTAGAAAGTGGTTAACTTTCGCCTATTTTAGAATCTGGTTCTTGAATATGACTTGGTAATGCTCATGTATTACTTTTATATCGTTTTACTGAGCTTGTACAGAATAACAGAGAACTGAAACTAATTTGAGTGAGCTTATAAAGCCATGGGGAAACTGCTAGTACTCAGTCGAGTTTGTGTCTTTTCAGGTACATTGATCAGTTCTCAAGATGCCTTTACGTGGAGTACAAGAATAACGGGATCGACGTACAGTGTCAGGTATTTCAGCTCGTTTTCCTTCTCAAGAACGCCATTAAATCAGTCACATTGTTCTGTCTCCAGTAGATTGCCTTTTGTGTTCAAGATTTATTTTGTGTATGTAGTGATATATCTATGAATAAAAACGTTGTTTCTTCAGTCATTTCGTCCACAATGGGTTAGGTTAGCATGCTGATTTGTTGTTGCTACTATGCTATGTGTAGGTGCCGCTGTATGTTGCTACGAAGATGGCATCAATCAGAAGGTCATCGTTCTTTGTTCCATCAGCAGATACTTATGCTCGTGCAGCTCTTCGTTGGATCGGCTACGAGCCTCGTTGCACTCCTTACTGGCCACACACCCTCGTCTGGGCCCTGACAAGCTCGTTGCCCGAGTCAGCTATTGACGCTTGGCGTCTCAAGTTCTGCCTCGCAATTAGAAAGCGAGGACAACTCAAGGATTCGAGGAAGAATGAGTAGAAGTCATTATTCACCTCTCACTCGCTCTCTGTATCTCAACGTTTGATTCTTTTACACCATCATTTAGTCCGAATGTTGCCTTAGTAATTTGAGTAACTTATATGTAATGTAAACTTCCTCCTTTACAACTTTGATGCATTTTCACAGTTTTCTTGAAAAAAATTCATCATGTACTGCTGCTTATGGGTCATATTGTGTGGATGAATGGAAAAATTCAATTTTAGTAATATTGATGGTTCATTCAGCTGAAAATAAAAAGATCAAGAAACAACATTTCTATCTACACTGTCGGATCTTCTTGATCGGAACATCGACCATCCGTTCTCCGATTTGATGGTTTCCGTGCAAAAATTCGCTCGAACATGCTCGTCGATCTCCTCACTCTGCGGATCTCACTGTTCTTTCCGAGCTGCACCAAGATGGTCCTCATACTCTGATCGAACCGTCGTCTGTACGTTGGATATCTCGATATTGATTTGGTGATACCGGTAAGCCTCCGTCCCATAGCCTCGAGCTCGGCCCGTTTAGCCTCAGGTTCTGGCTCCGGCCCTATGTGCGAGTCTTTCAATCTCTGGGCGTTGCCACCAAACAGTACTAACTTGCCCAGGTACTGCTCTTCCATCTCAGAGAGACCAAAAGCTTTGATTTGCTCTTTCATGATCAGCAATGGGTTGAGAAACCACTCAAAGAACATATCTTTAGGCCTATTCGATGACGTTATTTCCACGTCGTCGCCTGTATCGATGGACGATCGAATATGAAAAACACAGGAAAAATTACTCGAAAATTTTGATTGAGGTTTGTGATTGATTTACTGAGTAAAATGCCGGCGGAATCAGCTCTAGCTGATCTGACAAGTGTTTGAAGAATGCAATAAGCAGGCAATCCTAGAGTCACCATTCTCCCACAGTCTTGGATGTCAGTCAATTTTAACGTTCCTTGGGAAACTAAGGCTTCGCCTGAACGTCGACACTCATTGAACAAGGCATCAGCTAGCTACACAGAGACAGAGACAGAGGAGTTGGCGGAAATCTTAGCAACGGATGAGTCATGAGACAAAGTTGTGATGACATATTTCATATATATATATATATACCTCGAGTGGCTTCAACTCGAGCATCTGGAAACTGAGGGAAGCCTTAAGAGGAGGAGGCAAAGATGCTCGACGAGGGAGAGAGGCCTTCTGTCTGTAATGCGGTCTGTGAAAAATATATATGTCAGTCAGTAAAAGTAGTCAAGTATGAAGGTTGAGAAGGTGCATAGGCAAAGCAGAAGGTACGACCTGGGGAAGCACGACCCTTGGGGCAAGTCAAGAACGTCATTGCTGTACTCGTCGTAGATGGAGACTGAAGCAACAATGTAGCATATTCCAAACCAAATGGAGCTCTCCTGGACTCAAAACAAAAACATAGGATCTAATCTCAGCACCAGTTGCACTGCTCTCTCTCTCTCTCATTCTATGATGTAGTTAAGAGAAAGAAAGGGAGTTCAACCTGGTACACAATCACAGCTGCATAAGCGCCCAAGAAAAGAGTCGAAAAAATAGAGCAGAGAAGAGCTGCAGCAACAAGCAATGGCCATAGCAAAATAGCTAGCCCCGCAAAGGGGACACATATAGTCTCCAAGAATGGCCCTTCACGCCCAATGCAGTCTTGTAATAAGCGATGCCACCCCTTCACAAGCATGTAGGGGCTCTTGCACAAGGCAATGGTCGACACCACTGGCAGGTCTACCGCTATTCCCGTTATCCCAGCAACCAGAGCTGCCGGAACGTACAACAACCTGCAACACGACACTCAGTGTCATCAAAACTCTCAACTTTACTCCTTCCAATTCATGTTAACACAAAACGCACCGGATTTCGTAGTGTTTTTCCTCTTCGTGGCGTAGATCATCCATGATTGACAAGTAGGAATGGTAACAAACATCTGAAAAGTCTCTGATCATTGTGAAGCTCCCCTCTACACAGCTCCAAGTCCCATCCTGCAATCACACAGAAATTCAAACCAAACTTTGTAAGTTTAAGAGAGGGAGAGAGGGGGAATTCAAGGGCTTGGGCATACACAAATGCAGTGACAAAATTTCCTCGTCTTCCCTCCTTCAACTGCGCGGAAGGTGGCAAGAATCGGGGCGAAGAGGCCGTATGCTGCTCCGGATAGAACGCTGCAGGCGATGCCGATTGGTGGCCATGAAATTAGTACAGCAGTCAAACATATGCAGATGAGGAGCTTCAAAGCTGGACCAAATTGTTTTGTGCTGCATTGCAAGAGATATGATTACGTAGCTGGCTTAAAGTAATGTAGTAGAATGAGCGTTGCAAAAGAATCAAGTAGTAACCTTAAAATGCAATAATATGTATACAAGCAATGTATAGGCCAGAGAAGTAGTATTATCCCAGAAATTCCCACCGTCACTATCAAAAGTATTATTGGGAACATAATAATACCTGAAAGAAAAAACATGAAAAAGTTTATAGGTTCTTTGTAGTTGATAAAGAATATGAGATAAAGACAGTGGGGTAAAGAACATTACTAGCTTGTAATAAAATGTTTAGTTGCAAACTAGAAGCATGCAATAAGAGAGAAAAGAAACAGAAGGAATGCATATTTGAAGAAAAATTGTGGAAACCTTTAATGAAACCAAGAATGAGAAGGGCAGTGAAGAAAGGAAAGAAACGGAAGAAGTTCCACAAAGAAGCACAGAACCCTCTAGGAGTTTCCATTTTGCTTCTCAACTGAATCACCAAAAAACCAATCTCAAAATATATGAGTATCTGCGAATGGCGAAAAATATAATAATAAACGAAGCTTATTGGCTTCAGTTCACTCATCAACCCTTAATTTAGTCGCGTCATCAAATACTAGGAGACAGCCTCTGTCTCGTGATTCCCTTTGTTTTCTCAATACGAGGAAAATGAGCCGACCACGGTTTCAAGATTTAAAAACTGAATGAATAAAATATTATAAAGTACTTATTATAAAAACATAAATTTTCGTCCAAAAATTAACAAACAACAATAACTTGAATATTCGTTATTCCTAGACGTACACTTGTATACAGGATACTCCAATAACTTGTGTTTGGTTGGATATGGGACATGCATGTGAAATATAGGCGTACTGGGCCTTCCTTCATTGTTGTTGACTTGACATAAGGTTTTCAATGAATGTCTTTGGGTTTGATTGCATTGCATTGCATGGGCTGGATCATTTATTAACTAATAATGAGCTGGTAATCAGGTCACCGCTCTTATAGTGTATAGTGTATAGTGTATAGAGTGGATCGCCAGATTTAACACGACACACGTTGATACTCACGACAACGTGTCTGTCTTCTCCGCCCCCATTTTTATTCAATTCAATTCCTTCGTCTCTCTCTCCCATTCATTCCTATTCCTCTACCTATTTTCCCTCTCCTCCATCCATTCTCTTCCTCTTCCTCTCTCTCCCCCCATTCTCAATGCCTCCTTCCACCATTCACGATCACATGACCTCCGCCGCCGCCCTACCGCCTCACTCCGATATGCCCTCCAAGGTCACCGTCGTCGGCAGCGGCAACTGGGGAAGCGTCGCCGCCAAACTCATTGCTTCCAACACTCTTAAGCTCCCCTCTTTCCACGGTCTCTCTCTCTTTTTTTTTTTTTTTCAATTTAATTTATATTTTGCTAGTCTTAGTCTTGATTATATATATTTACAATTTGGCACGTCAACTTTCGATAATTTCGCTCCAACAACCTTAATTTTGCGTATTTGCTAACAGAAGAGCTCCACCTCAGCTGCTCTGCACTGTCACTGTCAGTCGAAACGGGCTTAGGCCTAGTCGTTTAAGATTTCAAAACTCAAAAGAGTGTTTAAGAGTTCATAAGCGGGCTTAGGCCTAGTCGTTTGTTAATTGGGTTTTGGGCCGATCGAACGGGGGGGTTTTGATTTACGTAACTAAAGTAAAATGTTGAAATTTTCTGCAGAAATATATATAGTTAAGAATGAAAAGCACCATTAATTTGTGATTATATATATATATATAAATGAATACATTGGTAGGTCTTGTGTTGAGTTGTAGGGTGTTTTATTTTGCTATGAATAGACGAAGTGAAAATGTGGGTGTTTGAGGAGACTCTGCCAACTGGTGAAAAGCTCTCCCAAGTCATCAACAGAACTAATGTAAACTCGTCTTTTTCCCCATCCATCACCATCACTACCGATTAATATGAATGAATCTTAATTGATCACTTCCCATGCATCTCGAACTTGTCTCCCTTCCACAGGAGAACGTTAAATACCTCCCGGGAATCAAGCTTGGTAAAAATGTCGTCGCTGATCCTGATATTGAAAACGCAGGTACCTACATTCAAATGTTTATATATTGAGTCGCATGATCCTTGATTTTCATCTTATTCGTTTGCAATCATTAATGGATGGAGTAGTGAGGGATGCCAGCATGTTAGTCTTTGTGACTCCACACCAGTTCATGGAGGGCATTTGCAAGAGGATAGTGGGTAAGATAAGGAGTGATGCCGAAGCAATCTCACTCATTAAAGGCATGGAAGTGAAGAAGGAAGGTCCGTGCATGATCTCGTCCCTCATATCCGACCAGCTTGGGATTAACTGCTGTGTTTTGATGGGTGCAAACATTGCTAACGAGGTTAATTTACTAAATTAATTCTTAAGCACGTGCGCTCGCTTGTGGGTCTATTTAAGGTCATGATGAGCAAGCGTCTGCGTGCAGATTGCATTGGAGAAGTTCAGTGAGGCTACAGTTGGGTACAGAAAGAATAAGGAGACTGCAGATAAATGGGTTCAGCTATTCAACACTTCCTACTTCGTGGTCTCGGCTGTGAGTGAACGTCTGTCTGATTGTTAGCTAGCTAGCCTAGTTTCCAACGAACCAACCCAACGAACGAACAAGTTTATTTCTGAATAGGTCCAAGACGTGGAGGGAGTTGAACTATGTGGAACATTGAAAAACGTAGTGGCTATTGCAGCAGGATTCGTGGACGGGTTGGAGATGGGGAACAACACCAAGGTAAATTAGTTTCATTTCGAGATCACATCACTTGTAATGAAATATGCAATATACCATGCAGGCTGCAATAATGAGAATTGGTTTGAGGGAGATGAAGGCCTTCTCGAAGCTGCTTTTCCCCTCTGTTAAGGATAGTACGTTCTTCGAGAGCTGTGGCGTAGCAGATCTAATCACGACGTGCTGTAAGTATAATTAAGTCATGCATGTAACAGCATGCTTAATTCCTTTCCTTATAAGAAGAACATTTAAGAAAATCTGTTTGGACTTCTAGTGGGTGGGAGAAACCGGAGATGCGCCGAGGCTTTTGCTAGGAATGGTGGCAAAAGGTCATTCGATGAGCTCGAAGCCGAGATGTTGCAAGGCCAGAAACTACAGGTACATATTCTTAAACATGCATGAAGCCAATGAATAATAATAGTAACTCCATTATTAAGTTGAGTTCAGCTGTGATTGAAGCTTTTCACGAGCTCATCGTGGATTACAAAGATGCTCTCTCTATCTATCTCTCTATCTCATTCCTTTTCTAGGGTATCTCTACTGCGAAAGAGGTGCACGAGGTATTGAGCCATCGAGGATGGTTAGAGCTATTCCCTCTCTTCTCGACTGTCCACGAGATCTGCAGTGGCCATCTTCCGCCAACAGCCATCGTTGAATACAGTGAACACACGCCGGATTATTCCATCGTAGGAGGCTCTGCTCAGTTCTTCTGAGAAGATTGTGCAACATAGTCAATGCATAGATCCATAACATTAACATATACAAATACAATTGTGTAGGCATGGCATGGGCTGATATCAGCATCACTTTACGTTACTACTTTCTTTTTCTTTGCAAAATAAATTTTTCAACGGCTAGCTTGTTACAAAGGTGATGTTATCATTGCAATATTCACATCTTCAACCAGTTGGAAAATGAAATGAAGACGACACAGAGATATTTGTTATGATTATAAACTTTTGCAATATAAAATCAAACTACTTTTAGGAACTTCACAAGAAAAAGAAGAATAAGCTACGATTCTGAATACATCAGAGTTGGAAACAAAATTGGACGTGAAGATGGAGAAAATAGGCTGAATTTAACAATGCATTATAGTACATAGAATAATAATTGAATTTCAATTAGAAGGAACGTCTTGGTCTCTCCTCAGCAACATTCACCCTAATTGCCCTCCCATCCAAACTCTGCATTCCAAATTAAAATGAGACAGAATGAGAGAGGCGCTTTTGATAATTTAAACCTCACTTCATCAAAGATTTGTACATTATCTGAATACTCTCAAGTAAGGGCAAGAACAGAGTAGCTACCTGTCCATCAAGAGCAGCTATAGCATCATTTAGTTCCATCTCGCTTGCCATTGTAACGAACCCAAATCCACGTGACCTTCCACTCTCCCTATCGTATACTACTTTGGCATTAACAACTTTGCCGTGCTCGCTGAAGAGCTGCACAAGGCGTGCATCATCCACTTGCCATGGCAAGTTACCGACATACATTCTGAACGAAGGCTCGTACGTTCTCACAATCCTTTCTGGCCGAGAACCTCTAGGAGCAGCCTTGTTTACTGTCAATAGTCTTCCATTTATATCCTGGAGATACATTGTTGCCAAATTAGTAGACGCTTTTTCAGATGTTCGCAGAAAGAATTCGGCTCTAGAGGCAATACGAGTACAGTAGAAAAATCAAGAATTCAAGATGATAGTTTGATGAGCTTATGCACAAGCAACAGATAATCGATTCTGGATTCTCAGCCTTCCTTGAAAATGGTAGTTAATGAGTATATCGAGCAATGCATGACCTCAACACAAAGCAATACTTTCTTGAGAGAAACTTTAAGCATTTTACGTTCATTGTTTACTCACCAATCACCATAGGTGGGAAACCTTGATAAGCAGTTTCAAAAGCTCATTTGACATTTGACATTTGACATTAGGGAAAGACGAGCATAAGAATCAAAACCAAGACCCTTTGATGTTCAATTTAGTCTGACATACCCAAGCATAAGGAAGTACATCAAGCATTGCCCTAAACTCAGAGAAGCGAGATAACACTTTACTGAGAGAACCTTATTTCGCAATATCCACATTCATAATAGACATATGGTGATTATGGTCACTACTTACACATCATCGATGAAAAAACTCCAAAATTTTCTTGATAAATCGCTAAAGACGCATATCTTATCCACAATGTTTTTATTTGTTTATCATATTATCATATATGATGTCCAAGGTAATATCCACCCTATCGTAAATAAGCAATGAAAATCCAACGAAATATCGAGTAACACACCTCATTCAACTGTAATATAACATTGCAATCTCACTAGTCAGCATAGTAACTAGGAGTTAGGATTGAATCAATAATAACCAACTCACATAGCCATTGAACATCTCAACGGCCTTTTCAACTTCTTCCATCGTTCTCATCGTTACAAATCCGAATCCTCGGCTTTGCCCTGTCTGCTTATTGAAAATCACCTACAATGAAAAACACCTGATTAGATGCATTCACCCACAACGTGTTACATTAAGACACATGAATTACAAGAAGAATGACATTTAAGCTTCTCTAACAAGATTGAATTTTTTCCTTATCCTATGTTTTCATTTTACATTTTCCTTCTTTTCCCCTAAAAAATAGGGCACTAAATTTCCTCAGTTCATACAAATGAAATTAACATCAGGTGTAAACACTCTTCATATTTGAATTTTAATCATATTTCAGACACGGATACAGCTAAATAATCAAAGCTAATAAAGCTCAACAGGTGACAAACAAAATCAAAATCCACAAAAAAATCCAATCCACTGAAAAAGCAACAAATTTAGTTCATACCTCAGAAATCTCGACAACTCCAGCTTGTTCAAAAAGCTGGGCCAAATCGCTCCTATCGATATCGTAGGGCAAATTACCAACGTAGATCTTGGCCTCTTCCGTCAGCTCCTCGACGCCCTCACCCTCCGCAATATCCCCACCGCTTTGGGACGCAAAAAAGCTGACGGTGGTAGCCGCCGCTGCCCCTTCATCGCTTGCGAACAATCTGAAAGGCGAATTCGTCAATTTGAGCTGAACTGAAGAGTGGGAAGTGTGGATTTGCCTGAGATAGAGCGATGTGCAAGAGGCTTTAGAAACGGCGGTCCTCGGAATAGTTGCTGCACAACAGCATTCCAGCAATCTTAGATGAAGGGCAGTTGCAGAAGTCATTTGCAAGTTTAAGAGAGAAAGAGAGGGAGATTGAGAAATGTTGTAGATAAGAAATTGAAACCACACTAGTGCATGAAGGCTCAGATATTATTGCGATATATCTGCTGCTGCTTCTTCTTCTTCTTCTTTTGTCATTTTCTTTTTATAAGAAAAAGTAACTTTCAATAATTTCATCCTATCTACCAATAAAAAAAAAGGTCTTTATTACACAGCACCACGGCACACACCTTCAAGGAAAAAAGCGACGGTGAGAAAAAGGAACCTCTTTCAACCAACCAAGATACTTCAGAAGATTCAAGAAGGTGTGTTTGATGTTTCTAACGAGGTAAGTCACTTTATAATGTTATGGTGGTGCAACTGCAACCCTTGTACGTTTTCTGCTTATGAATTTAGAGTACAATAATTGATCTAATTGTGAAGTAAATATGTATAGTCTTCTTGACTTTTATATAATGGGAAAGCTAACTAAAGGATATATGCGATCAAAATCGATGAAATTGCAGTCATCTGCTATCAAAATTGGGTATGGACGTGCCCAGGGTCCAGCAGGTGGAAGAAACGGAACTGTTGCTCAACATGGTGGATGCTGCAACTAATTGTGGGTTCGACTTCGTTGAATTTTGTGTCATGAATCATGAAATATGTTATTAGAACACTGTGCAGTCAGTCACGTAAATGAATGAATGAAACCCACTGATGCACTTACTATTGTACATATATGTAATCTTGTAATTATCATTTGTTGCTATTAATGTATTTGTTGAGTTGATTGTTCTGTACAGAAATGATATTGCAATAATCATGTTATTATTTTTAAAGCAGACAACTCATTAACGTTTGATTGAAAAACTGAATGAGGGTGCAAAGAGAAACTCAATTGAAAAATGCAAGGTTTATCATAGCTTTAACAACGTATAATGTTTCTTCTATATCGTTTAAACTGTTACAGGAACGAGTTTCATTTTTGGGCAATCAACGAATAAACAAAGATTTGATATAACCATAATACCAGTAGGAAAAGAAACGAGACAACAAAGTAAAATTTAACAGCTACCAACATGAAACAGCATAAACATAAATCTGAGTGCTTGTAACCTCCAAAACTGCACTTGAGGGAACAATGTCATGCAAAAATAGTCGATTCACATAAAAAAAAATATCACGACGAGCCACCGAAAACCTGAAAAATATGGGTGTGGAGTTAAAATACCAACCAAATTTAATCACCAAATAGCCAATAAAAAGAGACAGTTTACTTACTCCTGCCAAGAAGTCCCTTGATAATTCACCCTTACTTTCTCCAGTTTCGTTACCGACTGGTCTTTTCTGAGGGAAATGGCGGACTGTTTTCGGCACCATTTGAATCTTCCGCTTCTGCATTAAGAATAATTGCAACCAATAACGTTTTGATAACATGTCGAACAGAAATCAACTCTAAAGATAATTCTCCGAACATGATAATATAAATTATGTATATATAACGACCTTCATCAATCGTTCTCCAATCTTAGTATTGGCTATTGATTGGTCAACTTTAGAAAGGTAAAAGTCTCGCTCTTTCTTGGCAGCAGAGAGTTCCATCACCAGCTTCTGCTCCCGTGTAGCATTCTTGATTTCTGCAATACATTGTATTCAGCTTATGATTTCATGCTTCCAAGAAAATCACAGTAATAAGAAAGTTGAGCAAATTTTACCTGTCTCTTCTTTGAGATCATCCCACTTAAATTTACTCAAATATTTGATATTCCAAAGGTCATAGTAGAATTTCGACTTTTTCTTTCCACCTACACCAATACAAAAGGAAGATGTGAACAATATTCAATCACATGCAATCAGAACAAATATCTAAGCATCACTTGTATGGTCATCCAAATCTAGAATAATACCACGAAGATGAAAGAATCACTACCTGTGACTACTAGACGGAAGCATTAACTTGTCTCACAAAGTTCATAGTGTAATATAATGAGCATTTCAATTGGTGCACATCTTGATCATTCCACAAACTATAACGTATGATATGCTACCAAATACAAAGAATACGACAAGCATGCAAAACCATTAAACTTGTTGGGTTAGAGAATAATCTCAAGCAACATACCAATCTGTTCTCCATTCAACATGCTCGCAACTCTCTTAGCAACTTTCTTGTCACTGAACTCAACCCACCTGCAAGAAACAGTAGATGGAGCCATTGATTTTTCAACAAACTACTATGTTCAATGGGACAATCGAGTAAAGGGGCACTACAAACCCAAACCAAAAAAAAAAAAACAGAAGCAACAGTTTCTAAGTGGAAGTACTCATAGCAAGCTTGATTATCACCAGACAAGCTAGTATAGTAAATAATTCGAAAAAACACATGATGCAAGCCTGCAAGCAAAAAAATAAGCATACCCCTCTGAAAACTCTTTCCCTCTGAACCCACCAGCCTTTTTCCGACGCACTTGATTAGAAGGATCTGCAGAACATAGAGAGTTATTGATAAGTAACTAGAATCGATTGGTACAAACAAGAACACCAAGCTAGCAGCTACAGTGTCATGATCACTAAACAAAAAAGATGCTAAATTTAGTACAAAACCGATATGGCTGACCTTCTGGGGTCAGATAAACTCGGCCAATATCTCCATAATGCGAAAGAATTTGGCGAAGCTTCAAAGGGTCCATGTGCGGAGGCACCCGACTCAGATAGCAAACGCCGCGTTTCTCTGCTTTCTTAGCTTCCTTCAGCAGCCGCTTCCTCTTTCTCTCTTTCCGTTTCTCTCTCTCCATAGCTTCTTCACTCAAGCTCGTTTCACCCCCACTTTGCGCACACTCAACCTTCACCTCCTCCTCCTCCGCCATTCCGCCAGATACGAAATTCCGGAAAATTCGACTTCGCCTTGCTTAATCCACAGTCCAAGCAATACCTACGCATGCATTAACAATAAAAAGATGAATTTCTATATGCTCCAAGGATATTCTACACTAACTGAACATCATAAGTATTACCTTCAGTATGCAAAATCAACAGCCAATTAGTGAAGATGAAGATTATGGATTAGCTTTGCGGGAAAAGAACCCTAATTTTGTCCCTCCTTTTTCCCGTTTTTGTGATTTGGGCGTGGCGTAAATCGTAATACAAATAATGGGCTACTTTCTTATATTTGGGCCTTAAAACAGAAGGAAATGGGCTATCCAGTTATGGATTTCCAGTTATAGTGCAGAAGTAAAAGTCCAAGCTATTACTCCATTATTTAGATTGAAATCAAGTTTTGTAACGAGCATTGATGGAGTGTCAAATGTGAAGAACGAGCTATTCTAGTTCTACTTCTAGTTGAATAATTATATAAATGTTCAACACTTGATTTTCTTATTTGCACCGAAAAGACAGAAACTTTCCCACCACACGACTGAGTAATTTGCACTATTTTCTGAAAATTAAATTACATTAATCATTGCATTTGCCCCCACATCATCGATTTCAAGTAAGAGTAAGAGTGGAAGGCATGATGAACACTATGTCCCTTTAATGGAGTTGGGGTGACTTGCATGAACATATAATTCCCACCAAACAAGTCCCCAAAATGGGATTGACTCTCTTTCAGTCTCTTGCACACCTTTCTCCATGCAAGCTTCACCAACCTTGCTTTCCTTCTCAGGAATCTCTTCAAAATTGGGATCTTCACTACTTTCAACCTTCTCTTGAGGTGGATTCTCTTGAATCTTGAGGTTCTCAGCCTCCCAATCACCTTCTCTCTCAGGTCGAGGTCGTCTTCGTCTTCTTCTTCGAACCAAGCCTCCTGCTTCAGTTTTTGGTATGAGAGCTTGCCATTCGAGGCTATGGCCATTGATGAAGAAGATGAGATTTGTGGAGATGGATTGTCGTCGTCGTTTTCTATATATGAAAACTGTTGCATTCACAGATGTTGTGTGCGTATGGTTGCTTGATGGGAATATAAGAGGTGGTTAGTAGGTTTGGGGTTTGTTGGGTGAATTTATTGTCAACTCAAATTGCTTTGTTTTATATGATATGATATGATGCAAACATCAAATTATGGACTTTCTGCTCAAACTTATTTCAAATAAAAAATTTTACTCTTATTTTGCTATTTTGTAAATTAAAACCATATAATTAGATTATGCTATTTCAGAACAATAAATCATCTTTACATTTATGGGAGGGTATTAATTAGCTTTTGGTGAAATGGTAAAGAGAAGAAGGGCTCCACACAAAATGGAACATTACATTTATACTGTATTTATAGTGTGACTACCACAAGGCGGCATTAAATAACTACACAACCATAATTTACATTTTACAGAAGAATACAAGGCAGCACTTAATATCTCTTCAGCCACACAATTCAAGAAAGGGATAGTTGCTGTATATATATATATGTATTATACACATTCAAAGCAGCCCCAATATTCAAAAAATTAAAATTATTCCCATTTGTTTCACTATTAAACCTACCAAAAAAAGTTGTATATTTATACAATTAAGAAACTTCGCAAAGTAATAAAGCCTCCTGATCCACGCTATATACGTTCAGCTTAATCTCACCAATCTCTATTTACATGCAAAAGAATAAAGATATGTATGGCAATCAAATAAAGCACAATAATGTGTATCGCTTCATCTGTACACAACCATCTTTCAGTAAGGTAATTTGATGTGCTCAAGTCGGTATAACGTCAGTAGAGCTTGATTCTGGTCTTGCTTCTACTACGACAGATTGGACATAGTTGAAGAGTTTGCCCACAATCACGGCATGTCTGCAAATAAGAATATTAAAATGTGTTTACGAATTATCCAGCAGCATGCAAACGTGCTAGATAAGGTAAACTGGTAGATGGATTTACCTGATGACCGCAACCGAAGGCCATGTCCTTTGGGTTAGTCAAGCAAATCGGACATATCTGAAGAACCCCCAGAGTCGAGTCCTAGAAACACAAAATAGAGCTTTGGATCTTAAATCGAACTGTTTTGTAGTAATTTGAAGGATTGCTAGATAAATGCTTACCTGATTTTCATAAACAGCTGTTGGAGCCGGAGGAGGAGGTGGAGATGTATCCACTGCAATATTGTTGTGCGCATAGTATGAACTTGAACTTGATCTATGTTGGAAACTCTTAGCCTTTACAGGCCTTGAGATTGTACCATAGGCTGGAGGAGGAAGAGCAACGCGCTGGGAGGAATACCCATTGCTTCGTCTAAATCACACAAGAAAGGGTTACTTAATAGGAAATTCTTTTGCTTATGAATCCGAATGTCTATGGAACTAGAGCAAAGTCGACTTACCCTAATAAACTAAGCTCCATTGTTGCTTTATACTGCGATGGAACTTCCATCAGTGCTGAAAGAGCGAACTCTGTCTCCTTCCGGGACTGGTGTGCATTTTTCGACATAATTTCCGTGAAATTGACAAACTGGGGACACCAAAAGTTAGTCAGTCAAGAGAAATATTATATGAATATTCAATCTATCACAAAGTATGAGCATGCAAGCGACCTGGAAATTGTCAAAGTCTCGAGCAGGGATGTTGTCGTCAAATTCCCTCATCATGTCCCAGGGACCATCGCCAACCCCCACCAAAATAATAGATAAAGGAAACTTGCTGCAAATTTTACAGAAAACATTATTAAACACTAATGAAAACTTGAATAACATAATTTGCTTATTTTTATAAGAACTTGCCTGGCTTTAACAATTGCTTCAACAGTTTGATGCTCTTGTGGACTTAAACGACCATTTTGAGTATCAACACTTCTCGTAACCTACAAATACGAATACAAATACAACTGGTTGCTAAGAGATAATGCAACAGAACCAATATTAATATAAAATAGTACCTCTAAAAGTATGAAAAATGTTAAAATGTACATTTATACCTGTCCATCTGCGATGATTAGTAGAACATGATACTGGCCTCCACTCTCCTCAACAATAGTTGTAGCCATTTCAATAATTGGAGCAAAAGATGTTGGACCTATAGTCATGTGGTGAAAATTGAATGCGATGAATTCATAAGCATTCATATACTAGGCTCGTTAAGATGAGGTCAGAAACAACTAACCTGAAAGTCTCAAATTAGGAACGATTTCTCTGTATAAGCTCAAGACTTCTTCAAATCCGTGGCAGAATCTTCCATCGGGATGGAAACTGAATACATCCTGATCATGAGTTGATGCTGCCAATATTAATATTGAAAGAAACAATGAATTAATTTATGCTTGAGCCAATTGTATCTTCTTTTTTTTAAAATCAACAAGAAGTTTATTTTGCACTAACCATCTCCAAATCCAAAACAGGGAATCAAGTTATCATCATCAAAAGCTGCCAAGGTTTTCCCAATAATTGATATCGCTTGCTCGTAGGGATTCAAACTACTGTTGATGTGATGTAAGCTTCGACCATTATATGACCTTTTACCTAAATATGGAACAAAGTTCAGGATATTTATCCACGAGAACCAGTGTCTAAATTAACATGTCTAGATAACAAGAAGGGACAAAAACCTGTCCACTCGTTGCTCTTAGTGAAATCTATTCCAACAATAAGGTTGGAAGACTCGAGACCAGCATGAGCCAGAGCTTCTGTGACCTAGAAAAAAAATATATATGCCATGTGTTATAAACTGTTCGCCTACTTTCCCAAATTAATATTACGTTATACAAAGAATTTCTCAGTTGCAGAAACAAAATAAGCTTAGCTTAAGTTACACTCTTTAGAATCAGAAATTCATGGGTACTGTGCATTTCATATCACAGAGCACAAGTCAAATTTCTATAAAAAATGAGTCTTTACTGATAGTAAAATCAAAAAAGTTTCCCATTGGTTTTAAACATATTCCAGCAACCAGACTTAGTATCTTATATACCTCTTAAGCTCTCACAATCACAATACACATGATTTGTTTCCCTGGTAAATGGAATGAGCTTTTCATTTTGCCTTGACCACAAGATATTCTATTCTAATAAGTTAATAACACTATTCAAGAAGCTAACTTTTCCCTAAATTCCATTCACACCAGTTCTTTCATTACCTAGGAAATTCAATTAAATATAGCTAAACTAAAAGTGCACATCCTCTAGTTCTCTGCCTACACATCCACACACATACCTCCTCCAATGAATTGTAATTGTCTGCAATCCTCGAATACCTCCTATCGAGCTTCTTCTGAGGGCGCGGCTGCTGAGATGGGGCATAAGACGCATTTGAAGTCGAGTAATTTTGAGAAGCATAGCTATGATCTTGAGGTGGATATCCTGAGGGTGCAGGAGAAGGATGCTGCACAGGATAATTTTGAGCATATTGAGAAACAGATGGTTGGCGGCCATAATCATGCTGCCATCCTGTTGGAACCCCGTCCCACATCGACCAATAATGGTCTTTGGCATATG
>JAPKLX010000012.1:71945-211519 GCA_026898415.1 Leonotis leonurus
CTTATGAGGCCTTTTAAGGGGGAAATATTTGGGGTGTAATTCCTACACATCCAGCTGCAGAATTTGATCGAGTCATTGAAGATTGCCTCCAACTCCCTCCATTCCTAGAACTAGAGCTCTTATTCCCCATCGATAAATCCTTAAGTTTCAGCAAATTCGCAGTATCTCAGGAGGAGATTCCAAGGTAGTAATAAATTACAAATTGCAAACCGAATATTCAAGGAAAATCCCAATCCAAGTTGCCAAAACAATTCAAACAATAAATTATTTCACAGGAGAAACAGTATGCGCCAACTTGCAAATAGCTAAAATTCAAATTAGTTGAGCTGCTAAATACCAAGTGGCAGTGATATGTAGCTGCTGCCGAGGAATATTCAACGATGTGTTAATTTCTACGGCAAGCGTCGACCGCCGACTTCACGCGGACCTCTTAAGACCGAGTCTCCCTCTTCTCTTTACACACAGTGCCCCTATTTCAGATTAAATTTCCGTCTCAGAAACCATAATCAGTCAGAATATCAAAGGAAACACGCAATACTATATATGCACACACAACTTCGAACGCAAACAGAAAATTCTTTTTTTTTGTTTTTTAAAAAAAAAAGCCGAAATAAACAGGATACCACAAGTTCCGTAGCTTGATCGATAACTTGGAATTTCAGGAAAAAAAATAGAGTCAAAACCAATCTCCAGTATGCAGGAAGATGATTTTATTTTATAAAAAGCAAATTAGCGTGAAATCAAGAGCGGTGAATAGAATGAATTCCTTTTGGTGGAAGCAATTATTGCATCGGAATAGGAAAATGTATAGCGCGATAGACAGAATCTCTGCGTCATTGCTATTGCTGAATGTTAATCCATTATTTGTTGGTCTGCAGATTTTAAAAAATTCTTACGCACGGAAATTTGGTCTCAGCTGCGTCCACTCATCATTCATGCATCACTTTACAAATATAAACCAATATTTCTGCAATCTTTCAATTGTTAAAGTTTATTTTTTCAAAATGAAATAATTTTCCAAACCAAATCAAATGAAAAATGAATTCTGGTCTGTTATTCGTCACTTTGTTTGTGTTTGGTGTAACTTAACTTAGACTCTATTACTATTAGGCCCATTCATTTCGTATGAATTTGATCCATTTATTTACGATACAAGACTTGAAATCCAAAATGTCCATATTTAATAATGAATGAATATAAAGTAGTTGAATCTGGATGTATAATATATGTATATATAATGAGGACTAGAGGAGAGGAGTGAGTAAGAAGGATACCAACCCTTCTCTTTACTCTTACAGTACTCCAACTTGCAGAAAAGTCCAATTACTTTTTTGCTGTAGATGTAGACTACGATATAATATTCAATATCACTAATATTTAAATTTATATACAAAGAAATCAAGTAAGCAAATATAGCCTAGCCTAGCCCAGCCCTTACCCAGTTAAACTTAAATGTTGACCTCATCGATCCACATTCACTCTCTAAAGACCCAATATTTGCTTTCCGCTTATACCCAACTAATTACACATTTTAAATATATTATTTCTTATGTGAAATTCAAGTATGAATTCATCATAAAATTATAAAACATAGGATAGGTCGTAGGAGTATTATTATCAGATGTAAATTGAAATTAGACCGCAAAGAAATGCAGTGCCTTATCACTCTTAACACAAATACAATAGGCGGTCCTGTTCTGTTCTGTTCTGTTCTGTATCGAGAAAATTGCACAGAATAACACACACACACATACAAACACTCACTCCCACTCACACTCACACTCACAGACAGTGCAAGCACAGGAGCGACAGAGCTTCGCACGTAAAACGGCGGTCTTCAACGCCGTCGTGCCCAAGATACCTTTTATAAACACTCCTCTTTCCCATCGTCACCCGCTTTCCTTTGCCCAACCACACCAGATTTCATTCCTTTCAAACAGAGACACCTCCTTTACCTATCCCTATCCCTATCCCTCTCTCGAATTAAGTCCAATCTTTACATACACTTGCTTCATGCATCCGCCACTAGGGTTTACCATCTGAACGATTTCTGCACAAACCATTTTTGTTCTTTTTTATAACATACAAAAATAAAAAATGAAGCACAAGGGAGAGGCTCTTCGTTCGGGGAGGGTGCTCAAGTATGCGTTAATGGGTTTATTGCTGTTTCTGGGATTGGTTTGCCTGTACAACGGCTCGCTGTTTTCCGGAGGTCTGCCGCGCGGCGACGACTCATTCGACGATGCCGGTGTTGACCCCGTCACTGGGGAGTTTGTAAAGAAGGATTTTGATGACTTGTTTTTCGATCAAGAGCACAATCCCGAGGTTCCGAAGACCATTCCGGTAAGGCAGAATGTGTGATTTTGCGAGCTTCGCCGTCTTTGTAGCGTTGATTAGGTTTGAGCGAGCTGAATTCTGTGTTTTAGGTTTGTGATTTGAGACACTCGGAGCTGATTCCATGTCTCGATAGGAATTTGATCTACCAAATGAGGTTGAAGGTTAATATGAGCTTGATGGAGCACTACGAGAGGCATTGTCCGCCGCCGGAGCGCCGCTATAATTGCCGTATTCCTCCGCCCATTGGATACAAGGTTTTTTGTTTTTTGGCTTCATGCGCAAATTTTTATGCATTTTTCATGAATTCAGATGCCACAATTGGGCTAGGAAATGGGTAGTTCAAGTTTGAACATTTGTGTAATTGTATTAGTTTGATTTGGAAGATAGGCTTGAAGTGGTTAAGATCTTTTTGTACTGATTCTCAATGCGGTGCTTGTTGAAATTCATTTATGATTTTATTGTTTCCTATCTGATTTTCTGTTAAAAGGAGTAATTGTTGTGATTGTGCTAGTTGGTGTTCTTTGAGTTTAGATTTTTTGATTCCAGTATATAATAACCGTACTAAAAACTGGTAATTGTTGGAGTTAGAGGATTGGAGTTGCATGAGTTTGGTTCGGGTTATTACATTTTAAGCTCGTTTATTTCCCCAATTGTTGTTTGATCTTTTTTCAGGTCTTAAATGCTCCATTTGTTCATGTTGGACATTTATTTTCCCCTTCTCAATTCTCCTTCCATAGTTTTGATTCCAATTGAATTTTCGGTTTGAACTCCAGATCCCAATTAGATGGCCCATGAGTAGGGATCATGTTTGGAAGGCCAACATACCCCACACACATCTTGCAAAGGAAAAATCGGATCAGAATTGGATGGTCGTGGATGGGGATAAGATCAGATTCCCAGGTGGAGGAACTCATTTTCATTACGGAGCTGACAAATACATTGCAGCTATTGCAGGGGTATACATTGTAGTGTTCCAGAGTTTTGGTTTTCATTGCCTGGGATGCTCTTGTGTTAAACTATTTGTTTTGCTTTTCCATAGATGCTTAAGTTCCCTAATGAGAGGCTAAATAATGGTGGCCACATCCGGAATGTTCTTGATGTGGGATGTGGGGTTGCAAGTTTTGGTGCATATCTCCTCCGACTGGACATCATAGCCATGTCCCTAGCTCCTAACGATGTTCATGAGAATCAAATACAGTTCGCATTGGAGAGGGGAATACCTGCTACGTTAGGTGTTTTGGGCACCAAAAGACTACCGTATCCTAGTAGGTCCTTCGAGTTGGCTCATTGCTCCCGTTGCAGGATAGATTGGCTCCAGAGAGATGGCATGCTTTTGTTGGAATTGGATAGATTGCTAAGGCCAAGAGGCTATTTTGTTTACTCTTCGCCAGAGGCATACGCACATGATGTGGAGAACCGGAGAATTTGGAATGCCATGCATGACCTTCTGGGAAGAATGTGCTGGAGAGTTGTTGCAAGGAAAGATCAAACGGTGATATGGGCTAAGCCTCCAAGTAATAATTGTTATATGAAAAGAATTCGTGGAACTCTTCCACCTTTGTGTAGCTTGGATGATGATCCAGATGCAGCATGGAATGTGCCTATGAAGGCATGCATCACTCCCTATTCAGCAAGTAAGTAGTATTTAAGTACTTTTTTTTCTTTCTAAAATTGTCTCATTATTATTTCCTCCATATGTTGGAATTAGATTAGTATTTTGATGGTCTTTCTTTTATTTTCCTCACACGGATTGTTCATTGCCGCCTAAATGCTATACAAATTTGAATACTCCGCTGCACTTTTACTGTAATTTAATTATTTGTGCATTTTTTTGAGAGAACAGAAATGCATCAAGTAAAAGGAAATGGACTAGAACCTTGGCCTCAAAGGCTTACATCTGCATCGCCGCGATTGGAGGAGATTGGTGTAAGTGCTGAAGCATTCAAGAAAAATACAGTAAGGCTTGTTCCCATTGTTCAATTTTATTTAGATGAGAAATATTTTATTTCATTTTGATCTCAGATTTTGGTGACTATGAAATACAGGAAGTATGGCATTACAGAGTAACTGAGTATTGGAAACAGATGAAATCTGTCGTGCAACGAAACTCAGTAAGAAATATCATGGACATGAACTCAAACCTTGGGGGTTTTGCTGCAGCTCTAAAAGACAAGGATGTTTGGGTCATGAATATCGTCCCAGCAAACGCATCAGCCGAGTTGAAGATAATCTACGACCGTGGCTTGATTGGAGCAGTTCATGACTGGTACGTTTTCTCTCTAGGAAGTTATTTAATATATCATTTTATAGGTTATCATGGAAAGTTAGTGACGTTGAAGTTATTCCTTATAAGAAGCATAAATCAAACATGAGGGCTTTCCCCATTCCTTGTTCACATTGATGATAACGCCTATGTCTCCCCATCTATATGCAGGTGTGAATCATTTTCAACTTACCCTCGTACCTACGACATGCTTCATGCCTGGTCCATCTTCTCAGAGATCAAGGAGAGAGGCTGCAGCTCTGAGGATCTGTTAATCGAAATGGACCGGATACTAAGGCCGGACGGCTTCGTCATCATCAGAGACAAAGCTTCTGTGATAAATCATGTACATAAATTCCTGGCTTCTCTGAAGTGGGACAAATGGTCCTCAGAGGTGGAGCCCAGCAGCGACGCTCTCACCACAAGCGAAGAACGTGTTCTCATTGCAAGAAAGCGACTGTGGGAGGAGATTCATGAGGTGTAAAGTTTTCACATTTCAGCGGTAGAACGAACTTTGGATTTATGTTTTCACTAACTGCATGATAGAGGGTAAATGTTATTTGTAAGGTTTAGATCATTCCTCTGTGGTGAAGGTCTTTAATTCTGATCTCATTTCTGTTTAGATACTCCAAGAGTATCTCTAAAGGGTTGAGCTACAAATTTTGTATGGTTTATTTAGATGACTTCTCGTTTTACCTTTCCTTACCTAACCTAATAATATAACAGCTTTAATCTCTGAGTGTTGATTATCAGTATGTCAAGAAACGAACTCCATGACAATCAAGTTTTAGCGCAAACTGAACTCGTTTATTTATAGCAATTTTCATAATTAATAATTAACAGTCGATAACAATGTCACGTACTTTCAAGATTAACTTTTGGCAAAAAATTCTAAAGCTACATCATAAATATGCGTATTTCAAAAATGAAGCAGGGGAGAACACATCTTCACTGCACTTGGCACACACTCTACTGCTAGCAAGTCTTCATTTTTTTCATCTTTGGGGCACTGCCACTAGTTTCCGTTTCCAGAGACATTCGCTTGGTTCTGCATGAAGAGAAGAAAGACGAAAGGAAAAAATCAGTCAGAATCAAAGAAACTAGAAACAGTCCCGTTGTCAAAGCAACTTTCTTGCAAAAATGTTTTGGAAGATTAGATTATAATGTTAATCATACCCATTGGATAGCTCTCTAGCTTCAAGCTCAGCCTCTTCATCTCCTGCATCTGTAAAGAAGAAATGGCATTACTAGCTGGATATCCAAGTCTACACAATTCTGTGGTTACCTAAAGAATCAATCAAAATTAGACAAACTTAACATTCGAGTGAATTAGTTGTGTTGTTTAGCATCACGGCAGCATGGTACATTAGTTGACCGACTCAACAAATGAAGTTATAGTTATGCAATATGTGATAGCATTAGGAGTGTCAAGTGCTAAGACTAATCAGCCTAGTAATTATCTTTCACTTGCATCAGTTTTGTTTCAAATTTCTTTTAAATCATTTCAAGTCTAAGAATTTTAACACCTCGTGATTCTGAAGATCACAGAAAGGAAACTTCTATCAATGATTCAATCTAATCAGAAAACCTTCACATTGTAAATGAAAATTATACAGAAATTATAATAGAAATACCTTCTTCAACATCATCATCATCGACTGCTGACTCTGAACTTTCGCCCCATCTATCGCCACCATCGTCGTGGTCCCATCGTTCTCCCTCAGGAGGCATCCAAAAGTCAGCCTCTTCTTCTTCTGTATCACTACTCTTCCCTGCAGAATCCCTTACTTCATTCACAATTTCATCAACACTTTTCTCTTCTTTCTTACTCTTTTTCTTCTTTTTATTCTTCTTCTTCAAATGCCCATCTTCGTTCATCTTCTTTTTCTTCTTCTCTTTCTTCTCATCTGGCTTTCCTACCTCCCCACTCGAAATTTCTTTTCCGGACTCAAATTTCTCTGATCACGTAATCAATACACAAAGTCACCAAATACAAATCTTCTACAACCTTTTCACAAATTAACAAAAAATAGTCTCATTTCAAATTAAGAAAAATTCAAACCTAGCATGTTGAGAAACCGCTTCCCAGTCATGTGCTTCCATATATGCTCCTCTGATTTATTAATCGTAAGCCCCGTCAATTTGCACTCTAATTTGGAGCTACAACACAACCACCAAAAGCAAGAAATTTCAGTCCATCAATAATCACATAAACTACCAAAATGTGAAACTAAAAAAGCAAACTTTTAAAATTGAATTTCACCTCCCTGGGCTAAACCTAAACACAGTCCAAAAAGGATACACACAGCTCTCTCTATCCCCAAAAACATCAAATCCAAATTCAAGCCAGTATGACCTAAATTTTGGGGGAAAAAACAGAAATTACCTTGAATCGGGGTCCTGTCGGAACATGTTTAGCGGAGGCTTGTTTCGAGCTAGCGCGGCGTTTATGAGGCCGATGCGACAGTGTTTCGACTCGGCGTAGGAATCTGTAGCGTGGGAAGGCAGTTCATGGCCGGTCTCGACGCATTTAAAGCGTCCGTTGTCTAGTTTTTTGAACTTGGGAGCGCCGAGCAAATTATGGCCCTCTTTGGGCTCGTCGGATTTAGGGTTCTCTTCTCCTTTCTTCCTTCCCATTGCCAACACACTGTGAACTCCGGTCAGGGCAGAGCAGAGCAGAGGCCAAGAGAAGCGTATCGTCTCCAACTTGGTAACTACCGATATTGAAGATTTTTTGGGCCTATTGGGCTTCATGTGTAAGTAATATTGGACCAATAAATAAATTGTGATGGCTTTATCCTAATTTAATTTTGAGAGTTATTTTGCTTTGAAAATCTTGACCTTTGAATTGTTTTATAAAAATAGCATACATCTAACTAAGACAAGTATTATTGGATGCATGGAAATGCGTGAACAAATTATGTCTTTTAAGGCTGTTTTTATTAGTGTGCTGAAGCTGAATAGATACATTAGCAGCGGCGACTTCTCCCTCTGTCTCTCTCCCTCTATCTCTCTCCCTCTGTCTGTATAGATTACAATGATAATCATATAATCACTGACGATATCCATCAGGAAGGGCCACCACCCTGTGGAACGGTACAATTTTCTGCGCCTCTTCATCATCGTCAAATTCCAGAACATAACTGTCCAACCCAACAAACATAGTTTCATGGTTCAGCATTCCAAGCCATATCAACAAAATGGAAAAGAATGTGGTGCATAACTACTTACTCATCGATTTTCCTCTGCAATATTCAGATCCACCAGCGGCACAAAAACAATGGTGTTAGCTAGCTCACTTTGTTTTTACAGTTGAAACTTTAGTCAATGAGAAGCAGCAACAAATACCTTTCGACCCTGGACTACGGTTGCTTTATACAGCGCTGTTGTCTCTGGGTAAACCGCCAACACATGCCTTCCCGGAGGAAAGTCGGGGACGCTAGGTAGCTCACTCCTTTTAGGGAAAGGTATGATATGAGACATAGGCAGCTTGTATTTTCTGAGTGCACAAACAAGGAAGCACACCATCTCAACAATACTTATTATTTTTCACGACAAAACACTAATACGACTAATGTCATTTTGAATTGGAATAAAAATAACACTAAACAATTGAGATCACAAAGCCAATTACCTCTGCACAGTGCTCTCTTCATCTTCACCTGGGTCCTCGTCCAGCACTTCGAATCTGCATAATCCCATTATGATACAAAGAGGATGAACATATTAATCTACTTTCTCAAAATACACAAACTGTCCTTACAAAGATGATAAACTTAATCATAAGCAATAGCTCCTCATGAGAGTCCTGCAAAGCTAGCACTTACTCTCTTGTTTCCTTGTCAAAATGGATTACTTTAACCACAAACCACTCATCCTTCCCAGAATTCTCTTGAGTGATCCTGGCTGCCACCTAAATCATTCCAAGTAAGAAACGACGACACATTAGCAAGTCCTGGCCATAGTAGTAATCACATGAAAATAGCAAGACTAGAAACGGAGATAATTCTCCAAACAACCATAATGAAAATTGACCAGAAAAATAGTGCAAACTGGGGACGTACTTGTTCGCCTTTCAAATTTGCTAAAGATTCCAGCTGACTTCTCATTGAAGGAGATAGTCTTGGGACTTCTGAATCAGTCTTCACCCTCTTCTTCTTCTGCTCACTACCTTCTGTGATCAATGAGGCTCTTAACTTATATCGATGGGTAGAGGATGAGTTCATCAACAAAATTAAACAAAAAAGAACTGCGAGCTAACAATTTCGTCCCATATTTTTCTAGCTAAATTGCAACTTCAACACATTACACCACAGTACACCCCAACGCAAATGTTGCACCTCGTATTGCTATAATTTATAAACATCTCATGCAATTTCCTTCGATGACAGGAAGGAAAATCAACCATTTACCTCACTTTCTATACATCATGTTTATTTCTTATAGATACAAATAGTAGCTACTAGCTTCCATTAAGAAATAATTTATGAAAGGGTACACACCTATCCTTCTCCGGTGCTGTCCTTGAGTCCCAGGAGGCATTAATGCATCTAGTTGTCCTAACAATTGACTGGAAATACTGCAGGAATAAAGAACAAAAGGAGCTCAGACTTTGCATTTGTAGAGAATCTGTTATTATATATACAAATTCAAAAAGGTCATAAGACATGGAGTGTTTTGTCTATGAGTGGCTGTCCTCATACAAGAAGTTACTAAGTCCCGTAGTGTCTTTGAACTAAAGCCATCATGTTCGCATGAAAATATTGAAACTTCAAACTACTAATTAAGAAACTAGGAACATCAAGTAATTCAAGCATACCTAACTTCACTCTCTGACAGCTCTTTGGCTTGAATATATAACATCTTAAGCTTTGATAGTGAGGTATCACCGGGCTTCTCAACCATATCTGGAGCTGCTTGCATAAATAAGAAAGAGCAATAAATTTACCGGACAATCTAATAATCATGTACCATAAGTATGCAATCAAAGTTAATGGAAATAGTTCCTCTTTGTTACCATATTACATTGTAAAAAATCAATCTTTCTCTATATTATCATAATCTATACCAACGTGTTCCCCTTAATCACTGTAACCTAAAAGTAAGGAATGAAAACCAACGAATCACACTACATCCTCTCATTACATAATGGGCATTCTCTCAATGCTGGCCCAGTAACATAGGATTGTTTTATGGAATTTATATACGCTATAATTTACTCCCACACAGAACATAATTGGGGTTTATCAGTAAATTTAAAAATTTGTCAACCACATACTTGAATAAAAAATCCTTGAACTACTATTTACAGAAAATCACTATTAACTATTTTGAGATTTCCTTAACTGGACACATTAACTCTTGGAAACAACAAACATAGAAACAACCCAAGATACTTAATCAAGATACCTTATCAGACCAAGATCACCCCTTTAATGATGGAAGCTCAACTCGAGCTAACCAATTCCAAACGCACGAACTCAGTTAAATAGTTCAATATAAACTAAAACTTAACACCACTGCGAGTTCTCTGCAACCCCACGCGTCATAACTCAGAAGCCAGAATTCAAGAAACAGATAAACTCTCAACAAGTGTCAACACCTTCAAATTCATAAAAAAAACCACGCCTGTAACCGAAACAACAAATAACACAAACACAATTAAAACCCTCATTAACTCGCACATTCCACGCTTAATTGTGCCAACCGTATCTCAGAAACAGTATTTCCAATTAAAGACAATAGAATCCGGAAAATGGCAACCCATCATTCTGATCAAAATTAACTATCCGATCGATAACGAAACACCAACAATGCAGAAGAAGGATGGAACAAGACTCACTGGACATGAGCTTCTTGTGCAACTTGTTGATCTCGAGGAGCACCTCCTCCTGTTCTTTCCTTAGCCGATCGAGCTCCTTCGAGTTGTCGAGGATTCCGGTAATGTCCACGGACGACATCGCTTCGAGCTAAGCGGGTGATCGCGACAGCTAAGCAATTTCGACAGATTCAAGGGAGGAAGAATTCAATCTGCGCGTGAAAAAAATCTGGGAAAGTTTGAAATAATTTTCTTTTAATGCGATTTTTGGAGAAGGAAATAGATTTTTGTTTGATTGTGTGTTATTTTATGAATTAGATGTGGTTAGTTCTTAAATTATTAATTTCATCAATAATATTCGAATTTTTCATTATGCAATTCATGTTTCGAACCAATTTAGTTTGGTATTTTGCTAAATAAATTTTCATGATATATTTTAATTGTTTCATATAATTTGAAATAAATATTTAAAATAGTTCAAGATAGCTCGAAATGCATCTAATAATTAGATACATATCTATTTAAATTGTTTGTTTTAATCCCATTTATTGAATGCTTTAAACCACGGAATAGGCGCAACAAAACTTGCATAATGATATACTAAAATCTCATGTTCTTTATCAACATAAAATAGTCACAAATTAAATTTATAAGACTCTAATTTATGTTAGATTAAGTTCAGACTGTTATATACAAATTAAAACATCATAGTATTCGGGTTATTGGAGAGGATCCGGCCCGAACCCGAGTGGCCATAAGATTGCATAAGTCGAAGTCACAGTCAAAGGGTATTAATGATTATTATTGCAGTAAAGACAAAAACAAAGTCTTCATCTAATCTAATATAGCAATTTTAAAGGTGTCATTTTCTTTTAACAACAATTTAGTTAAATAACAGCAATGCTTATTTATCCACAAGTATCCTAAATATAAATTAATGCGTATATATTGTTTATAAAATAAATAAAAAGAGAATAATTGCTCTCCTCTGTATGTCTCCCTCTCTGTCGCTCTCTCTCTTCTCTGTCTCTATAAATGTTAGAGCAGAACAATGATGGGACCCAACAGCTATTGTCTTCCGCCGAGACCACAGAGTTTTGATTAATAAAAAAAAGAAAAATCAAAACTCATTAACTGCAGCAGCGGGTATTGCCAAATTCAATCTCTCGTTCAATATTCATAAATAAACAGCAATCTCCATTGTGATTCCGCCATTGTTTTGTTTTTTTTTATCTTCTCTGCCTTTTTTCTTTGTTTGTTTTGCCACTCAATTTCAGAACATCATTTGATTCGGACCCCACTTATTGTTGAAACCTCGGACTGAGTCGGCCTATCAGATTCAGCATTCCTCAAAAAGGTGACACCCAATCGCCCAACATTTTCATTTTGCCAATTATTGGCTCTTAGTTATATGTCATGTCGTTTAAAGATTGAATCTTTTTGTTTTTTCAATGGCTTGTTTGTGCATCTTTGAATGAGGCGTACATATGGCATTTTCCCTCCTTGTTTATTTAATGTGATGTGATTGAATTCTGGTTGTGAATGATAATTGAATTGTATATTGTGGTGGCCTTTTACTTTTGGAGAAAAAGGTGCGTTTTTGGTGAATTTTCTGAAAAATATTGCTTCTTTATTCTTGTAGGAATGGAATCTTGAGATAATCGGCCGCTCGTCTGCTGCAAAGATTGAGTAGGATGGGTACCCCAATAAGAAGGAATGCCATGTCAAAGTAAAATATTCAGCTCAAGAATCGATTTTTTTAGATAGTTATATGAATAGGTAAATGATTGGTGATTGCATTTGTCTTTTGTTTTTGGTGTGCAGTGGCTGGCATATCAGAAGAACAAATGAAACAATGAGGCTGATTATAACCACATTCGTAGGACTTATATTTGGCTTCTTCTTGGGTGTATCTTTTCCTACTCTTTCATTGACAAAGGCATGAGGATTTGGCTTTTATATTCTTGGTTTCTTACTGGTTTCCTACCTACCCGACTTTTATATATGCTTTGATCCATTCCAGGTTAATTTATCATCGACCATATTTCCTTCTGTTGATCTCACTTACATCGAGGACAAGTACTCCGGCATTTCGTCTCAGGCACTGTTAAATGCATGGTCAGCCCTTAGAGGACGGAGAGGCATCCCACACAAATATAATAATACTAAGGTACCAAATACCATTTCGTGTGTGGTTTGATAGCTGCAGGAATTGTGCTGAAATATCTGGGAATAATGGCATAGACAATTTAGCTATGTGTTTGGTGAATGCTTTTAAGTATTAGAGGACTCATATGTTCTCTTACTTTCAGCACTCTTCGGTGACAAAAAAAATACATTATTGGCCTTTACTACTAAAAAAGTTATCTTCAGTTTCTTAGTTATGGGTGATCAATCTTGTACAGATATGGGTTCCAACCAATCCTCGAGGTGCAGAGAGACTACCACCCAGCATTATTGCAGCCGAGTCTGATTTCTATACTCGAAGATTGTGGGGTCTTCCTGCTGAGGTGTGTATTCTTTGCCTAAACATTGTTTCCTTCAATTCCTTGAGAATTTGTAGACCAAGAAAGCATGTTGCTTTCAGCCTCTATCTTCAGTATATAGGCTTTTATTGAGAGGTCTCGACACTTGTATAACTTGTTAGTCTCGACTTTCACTCAGTATGATCATTTTGAATTAAATTGTGCATCGTTTTCTCATTGCAGGACTTAACTGTTAAGCCGAAATATCTGATGACCTTTACAGTTGGTTACGACCAGAAAAATAACATCGATGCAGCAGTGAAGAAGGTAAACTAGAAGCTGAGCTGAGCCATTTCCTCTGCTAAAGGTTTTATGTTAATTTCCTAATAAAGTTGTACAGTTGACAGAGAAGTTCCAAGTTTTGTTGTTTCACTATGATGGCCGGACAAGTGAATGGGACGAATTTGAGTGGTCAAAACGGGCTATCCACGTGAGTGTGAAGAAGCAAACTAAATGGTAATTAGTAAAGCAACGTGGATCAAGTTTTCACAAAGTGTGTTTCTTACAAATTTTGATAATTCTTGTTATATCTTATTAGGTGGTACGCAAAGAGATTCTTACATCCAGACATTGTGGCTCCGTACGAATACATCTTCATATGGGATGAGGACCTAGGTGTAGAGAATTTTGATCCGGAGGAGTGAGTGAAAAACTGGTCTCTTCTACTGTTAAATTTAGAAGGTCGACTCAAATTTGTTTGCTGATGATATCTCAACCATGACAGATACATAAAGCTAGTGAGAAAGCACGGTCTGGAAATTTCACAGCCTGGTTTATCCCATGACAGTGGCATGACATGGCAGATGACGAGAAGGCGAGAGGACACTGAGGTTCACAAGTACGTGTATAGCCTTAATCTGCTGCCCGAGTGATTTGGCAAGTTTCTTTGATCTAAAAGTCACTACTGTTTACTTACAGGGACACGGAGGAAAGACCGGGGTGGTGCGCGGATCCCCGTTTGCCACCCTGTGCAGCGTACGTGGATGAGACAAGATTTACCTAAACTTCTGCTTTACTTCAGATGTTTAACTTTTCAAGATACTTTTGTGTGCATACAGGTTTGTTGAGATCATGGCTCCGGTGTTCTCTCGGAATGCATGGCGTTGCGTCTGGCATATGATCCAGGTATGTTTAACAAGATTTCTTAAACGTGCTTTCCCCACCCCCATTCCTCTCAATTTGATGATTCTTAACTTGCAATGGTGCAGAATGACTTAGTCCATGGATGGGGTCTTGATTTTGCTCTTAGAAAATGTGTAGAGGTTAGCTGCTATATATCACTTGTATAGAATGAATCACTACGCATTTCCTCCTTCATTTCTTCTCTCTCCCTAACTCTTGATATCTCTGTCTGAAACAGCCTGCTCATGAGAATATAGGAGTTGTTGACACACAATGGATAGTGCATCAGACTGTCCCTTCACTTGGGAATCAGGGTCAAGCGGAGGGGGGCAAGGCGCCTTGGGAAGGGGTAAGAAACATCTACCTAAATAGGAACTAGTTTGGACTCATCTCTCTTTATCTCTCCTGTTCTTGATTTGTCGAATTAGGTGAGGGAGAGGTGTAGAAACGAATGGACTATGTTTCAAGATCGCGTGACTGCAGCTGAGAAGGCATATTTTGAGGCCATGGGCATCGAGCCCCCTAACTCCACAGCTCATCCTTAGGTCGTTGTATATATTTTAACCAATCGAGTTTCGTCCTCTATCCCCGGGCTCGCATTTTGCCCTTCTACCGCTAAAAGGGGTGTTTTTCATGTACAAAAATTGAATGAGAACTGTAACCCTACGTTGAGTTCTTAGATGTGAGTGTACATTCACTCAAGAATATGTAAGGCAAAAATTCAACAAAGGATGCTGATTATAAAGGAAAGAAATTGCTTAAATCATATACTCCTATTGCTATACTCCATATTAGAATAGATATGAAAGTATTGACAAGAAAAACTCTAAATATATCCTTTCGTAATTTCTTCTTCCAGCTCTTGAAATTCCCAGGCATCATCGGCCGAATACTCGCCAATCGAATCTCTGCGTAGTGCTGTTAAATGCGCGCAGCTGAAATACGATAGAAATTGGGAACGAAATGAGAGAATTATGCTCAAGTAAATAATGAAAAACATCGAAAATTACTATGCTAAACATCGTTTACAGATGGATTAACGCAGTATTATCTTTTGTACCTGCCCAGAGTCTTGCCAAAATCAGCACAAAGCGACCGAATATAAGTCCCTTTAGAGCAAGTCACTCGAAAAATCACATTTTGCCTAAAAACATGAACGAATAAATATATCCTTCTATTTATTACCACAACTTAACAAAAAAAACATTGCCAAAATTGATGAAAGAACCTGTCTTCTAAGCTTCTTTCAACATCGAACTGGAAGATTGAAATCCGCCTGGGGGAAAGTTCAATGCTCTCGCCTTTCCTAGCTTTCTCATACATCCTTTCACCTCCAACCTACCATATGCAAATAAATGTATATCAGCAGAAAACATAATCCAAGAATTAACATGGGATTAAATAAATTATAGTACCAGTTCTATGCAGGATGAAAAAGAAGAAAGAGGAATGAGGTAGAGATGAAGAAGAGATCTTACTTACTTTAATAGCAGAGAACATCGGCGGAACTTGCCATATCTCGCCACAAAAGGAGGCAGCAGCTTTCTTTATATTATCATCCTTGATGTGTTCCCAAGACTCTCTCTGGATTACCTGCAATTATATTAAATTGCTAATTTATCAGAATTACTCCTTATAAATAGCAAGATCAGAGCTTCCAAAGCCTTATTTTGGTTGGAAAACAAGTCCAATTATTTAACCTAAATTGTAGTTAGCGCCTTTTTCTGCTTTAACCTTTAACTTCCTAATTCAATTCCTTCTTGAAGGATAACAAACAACTTAAAAGAGAATTACAAACAAGTAGGTCCTAATCCTAATCGGGTAAGTGAATTACAAACAAGTAGGTCCTAATCCTAATCGGATAACAAACAACTTAAAAGAGAATTACACCCCAAATATTTCCCCCTTAAAAGGCCTCATAAGGGGGAGGGGGAAACCTCCAAATATACATATGCCAAAGACCATTATTGGTCGATGTGGGACGGGGTTCCAACAAAAACCCACCGGTGAATCGGCATCCAAGGTTGAGGTAGCCTCCCCTAAACGGAAGATCCCACTGTATCCCTTCACCATGCCTTGGTAACTACAAGAAACATCAAGTCGTGATACTTCAAAGAGAAAGTACATCGATAGAGAAAGATAACATGTACTTTCACGTATTAGCGTACCTGTCGACCACCTTGGTAGCTTTGCCTACGCATACAATCAACAAGCCGGTTGCCATGGGGTCTAGAGTTCCCGCATGGCCAACCTGAGGATGATAAGCATAAGAGAAAAATCAGTGAAGATTATGTATAAGGCACCCGATCAATGTTCTTGAAGGAAAACTGGTCACCTTTTTCACATTAACCAGGCGTCGCAACTTCCCACAAACTGTAAATGAAGTCCAACCTGTCCCAAATGCCTATTAGTTTATCTCAGGATAAGAGAAAGTGGAATTGGTAACAATGGATGACTATGAAATTGAATAACTCATCCACTCAAAGCAACTCCATAACTCAAGATAAACCTTAGCTTTCAAGAATAACCAAAATTCACACAAAATGCCATTCAAGATTTTACCTTTAGGCTTGTTCACCAAAACCACAGTCCCACAGGGGCTATCCCACTTCGGCGGAAGCCCAATGCTCCTACTCGAGAGAAACGGCCCCGGAGCCGGAGCCACTCCACCGCCGCCGTCCCCACCATTCTCACTGGGGTCTTTCTTCAAACACTTGAAGAAATCCTCCACTTTCTTCTCACTAACATCTCCACTCTTCACCTCCTTCTCACCTTCTCCCTCGAAGAACACCAACCCTTTATCACCATCCTCGCCCTTCCCCTTCACACCTTCGCTCCTCGTCTCCCTCTTCCTTTGCTGCTTCGCATTGGCCTTTCCTGGCTCCAAAAACGCCTTGTCGAAGCATTGATCGGGAAAATACTTCTTCTCCATTTGATAAACCATTTTGTAGTGCTTGTTCTTCTCCCATGGGTAAGCGAAGGTGTCATAGAAGTACAATTCTTCCTCCCTCTTGTGCAGAGTGCGCAGCTCCACCACTTCCTGCTTCAATTCAATAAAATCGCTCTCGCCGCCGCGCCCCTTTTCATCCTCCGACTCCGATTCTCCGTACATCCTCTTCCTCCTCTTGTTGTAATACTTCCTCTTCGATTTGTCCATCGTTAATTCGCTTTCTTTGCTAGATAGCTTCTTGTCTACCCATTCGTCGAATCCCATTTCTCCTTCGGGTTGGGAAGCAGCGGTAGCGGACGGAGAGAGGCGGCGGCGCGCGGGCTGCCGGTGAGGTGAGTTAGCGGGGCGGGAGATAATCATTTCGTACTGCAATGGATATGGAGTGGCGGTGGTGGATAGGAGTCTTTTAGTAGTGAAGTTAATTGGTCTGGTGCAAAGGGAGAGGAAGCGGAGCGGCGGCTTGCAGCGGCGGAGGTGGTGGAGGAGATTTAGGTGAAGCGACGTCGCCATTGTCATCTGTTTGATTCTCTCCCAATTAATTTTCTTATAATTTTATTTTATTTTTATATATCAAACGTCATTATTTTCTCTTATGAAGTGAAATTTATATGGGCTAAGAACTAGCCCAATATCCATCCATAATTCATATTTTCAAGGCCCAATTGGGAAAAAAAAAAAGACAAATATCTTGGATGAAAATTTATATGCACAACTAAAATATTGTACTAGTATATTAGTATATGATTTTTATTTTAACTAGCTTGTGCCCCGTGCTATGCACGGGAATATGTTATTCATCAATAATTTATGCATAGAGATATTTAAAATAATCGAAAATGATGTAATCAGATAATAATCGGTGGTTTTAGAACCTTAATCATAAACGATGGTTCGATTTCAAATCATGACTGTGTAGAGGACGGTTCAATTATAATTTCAAAATTTTGAAACCATGATCAGCGATCCAAACCAGTAACTTCAATTTATTTTATCCAATTCAATTTATTTCTTATTTGTAAAATGTATTTTTATATAATTCACAATAACACATTAAAACTTATGAATATATTAATAATAAAATAAATTAAAAATCAAAATTTAATTTTGGAATTTGTAAATTAATAAAACTTTATGATTTTATATAATAATATAATAATATTTAAATTTTATTTTTATAGTCATTCTAATTTTAAAATTAACAAATAAAACGACATTAAAATTTTGAAAAGTTAAATGATAATATAAATTATTACGTAATCATAATAATAAGAAATTTTAAATTTTCATATATATTAGTATTAATTTTTTGGATAGTTCATAAATATAATTCTAGTCGTTCTATACGGTTCGATTCCAAATCGTGAACTATCTTAAAAATGATTTGGTTCTGATTTTAAATATTCGAAGGAGTTAGGTTCCAAACTACAATCATAAGCACTTCTACTTCTGTAATTTTATAAATTTTAATTGGTTTAAATACTAATAATAATTAATTGATCATATAATAAAATTAACATAGTCATATTTATAAGTGTTATAATTTTTAGTTGTTTGAGCAATTTTTTAATTAATATTGATCTACATATAATTTATCTCACAAAGAGTTGATTTTCTAAAAATATCTCTCATTGTGTTAACTAAAAATAAATATGAACGATTCATATTTTTATATTATATTATTTTTTATTATTTTATATTTAATAAAATAAAATAATTTTAAATATTTTCTCTAAAAATATAAAGACATCCATTAAAAAAACACTTTATAATGAGCTTCTATGCATGGTCTCAATTTATAATGGATTGAGTTTCAACTTTCATGCATAATATTAAAACATATTATAAAGAGTATTCAACTTTATAATTAGGAACATTATAATTTAGTAAAATATATTATATGTATAAGAATATATATGTATACATATAATTATTTTCAATATATTATTTTTTATTATTTTATATTTAATAAAATAAAATAATTTTAAATATTTTCTCTAAAAATATTAAGACATCCATTAAAAAAAAACTTTATAATGAGCTTCTATGCATGGTCTCAATTTATAATGGATTGAGTTTCAACTTTCATGCATAATATTAAAACATATTATAAAGAGTATTCAACTTTATAATTAAAAACATTATAATTTAGTAAAATATATTATATGTATAAGAATATGTATAGATATAATTATTTTCAATTTACTAATGTGTTATAATTTTTTATATTAAATTTATATTTTATATAACATATATCAAATTAAATGTATTGTCGAGATCTTTAATTTAATATGCATAATATTGCAAATATTTTTACGAATAAAATAAATAATTTTAGGAGAAATGTGTTATAGGAGAGAGAAAATAATCTATAAAGTTTTAAAAATTAATAAGCTAAACGCTAAATATAAACCAAATTCAGTTGTACATGTATATTATGATTTATTCAATGTTCAAGTTATCTTGTTGCTCTATTGGTTCACAATATAGCCTTCTTTATGAAAGGTATAGAGATCGAATAAGGTTAATTTTTAAATTTAATAGTTGTAGGATTATATTTGCCATTGAAATTGAAGTTATTTACAAAATTTGCCACTCAAATTGATTTCAATTGGAATGCTTCCTGTTTTATATATATATAGATAAGTTGGTGAGATTAGTTTATACGATTTAGATATAGGTGAAATATTTTGGACTATCTATACCTAATTTAAAGTAAAAAAACACACATTAAAAAATAATCCATTGTTTGCACTATAATCCATCAAAATATAGCTTAAATTTTAATTATAATAACAAAGTGATGTAAGCATGTATAGTCCCCTCCAAGATGTACATTCTAATTGGTGTAAACTTTCTTATAATTACTATAATTTTATCGTTGAATGATGAGACTGAAAAAAAATATCACTTCATCAATTGGATATCATAATTCATAATGCAAACTTGAATTATTCACGTCAATGGATAATTGTGCATTAATCAATTCAATGGGAGTATAAAGCATAATTAATAAAGCCTTTTTTAGTTTAAACTGTTTAGATTTTGATCCCCTCTAATACCAACTTTCTTCGTCCACATTTTATGGACTTCTTTTCACCTAATCTTGACTTTTTTTTTTTTTTTTTATCTATTCGAAAGTTAATTATAGATTCTTTATTCATTATAATTATCATTCATATGACTCGTTAAAGTTGCAGCAAATAATAGGAGATCTGTAATTACTTTGGATTTAAGAAAAACAAGCAGTTAGATTATCTATTCAATGTCATATATTTTAAGTTATTTTCTTTATGCTAAACTAAATCGTAATTAAAAGATGATTAAACTACAATTGTAAATCAGCTCTAAATTAATCTTATTCCCAATGTCATAGTACTATTTATTTGGGGCAATTCGATAGAAACCTTTCCAACGTTATTATTTTCTCGAAAAAGGCGTATTAGTTGTGGATAATTATTGTATTAATCACAAGTTTATCCATTTTCAAACTACTTCTAAAATTATAAAATCACAACATAGTATTTACTTATAAAATCCCAAATTATGAGAGAACAAAAGGCAAAAAAAAATAAAGGAAAAGAAGAAGAAGAAGAAGAAGTAGTAGAAAGAAATAGACATGCAGCTGCAGTCTCCACCTTTCCTTTCTTTTCTTTCCCACAATCACTACAAATTTCCATCCTAATCTGCACTACACAACCAACCCTTTCTCGAGGAGGATTGCCCATTTTTAGGAACATCAAACAACAAAATCAAAAATTTCCCCTGTTTTTCTCTCCAAAAATTCTGTCTTTTTCTTTCTGGATTGGTCACCTTTTCGCCATTATTCTTTTAAAAAATTGTATTTATCTGCTGCTGCTTCTTTTCTGCCTCTTTCCCTCCGCTTATTTATGGTCGCGATTTTTGATGTGTCTGCAATAACGGCGGAGGAAGAGATATTTGTGGAGAGGAGAAGGTACGAAGAGGAAATGGGTTGAGATTGAAAAGGACTTTGGTCTCTAATGATGTTTGATGATTGTTAGAAAGGGTGGCGAAATATATACATATAATTAAAGGCCATTTACTCTCTCTGCGCTTTTCAATTTGTCCATTGTAATTGTTTGTAGGAATCAAGCTGTTGGGTAGCTTTTTGGCACGGGTCAGTGGCATTTCTTGTTTTTCTTTCTCCTTGTCTTAATCTTGGCTTCATTTTGATAAAGAACGGATTTTTATGTTCTTGCTGATTGTCTACTAATATTATGTTTCATTGAACATAGTTGCTTGCTTTTGTTTCATGCGGGTTGCTATTTATTTGTGCTTCTTTCATTCTATGTAGCTTAGGGAATTCAGCTCGCTTCTCCTAAGGAATTAACTTTCTTTATATTTATTAAATGAATTGAACTTGAATCAGCTCTAACTGCATTGTATAATTTGTTGAGGCTCGAACATTCATGAATTCTTCGGTTTCCTGCTGAAAATGGCATTGGTGTTATAGGGTAGAATTCAAAATAGGTAATATCATCAAGAATGAATAAGCATAGTGTTAGTGCAATAATCCCTGCTTAAGGTAGAATTGAACTTGAATCAGCTCTATCAGCTGGGCAGTGTAAGTTGTGGGCTTTTGGTTATTTTTCATGGTCATGAGATTTCTTGCTGAAAATGGCATTTTGTGTTAGAGTTTCCCTTGCTTCAAGATTTGCCCTTTTCTAACCGAAATGCTATGTTTCTTCTGATACTATAATGATTCCAATATCTGAAGAAATGCTTGTTTTCAATATGCAGCAAGCAAGCGTTGTAAGCATCCTTAAAGATGTCGAAAGTGAGGTGGTCATTCCTAGGGCTAGATTTGAGGGCTCTACTCTTCTTATCCTTAGTCATTCCGTCGGGTATAGTTGGAATATACCTCCATGGCCAAAAGATCACCTATTTTCTTCGCCCCTTGTGGGAATCTCCCCCCAAGCCATTCATAACCCTTACCCACTACTATCACGAGAACGTGTCGATGGAGACTCTCTGCAAGCTTCATGGATGGGGTATCCGGGACTTCCCTAGACGTGTCTATGATGCGGTCTTGTTCAGCAACGAAGTGGATATGCTTAAGATAAGATGGAAAGAAATGTATCCTTACATCTCACAGTTTGTTCTTCTTGAGGCCAATTCTACCTTCACTGCCCTCCCGAAGCCCCTCAACTTTGCCTTAAACCGGGACAGGTTCAAATTTGTCGAGCCTAGGCTGACTTATGGGACAATTGGTGGGAGGTTCAAGAAAGGTGAGAACCCGTTTATCGAGGAGGCATATCAGAGGGTGGCGCTTGATCAGCTCCTTAGAATCGCTGGGATTGAAGATGACGATCTTCTTATCATGTCTGACGTTGATGAGATCCCTAGCAGACACACCATTGATCTACTGAGATGGTGTGATGATATTCCTCCTATTCTTCATCTCCAGCTGAAGAACTACCTGTACTCGTTCGAGTTCTTGTATGATCTTCGGAGTTGGAGAGCTTCGATACATAGGTACCAAAGGGGGAAGACGAGATACGCTCACTACCGACAGACGGACTACCTCTTGGCTGATTCGGGCTGGCATTGTAGCTTCTGTTTCCGTTACATTAATGATTTCATATTCAAGATGAAGGCTTACAGCCACACTGATCGAGTTAGATTCTCTCACTACCTCAGCCCGAAAAGAATTCAAGAACTGATATGCAAAGGCGCTGATCTCTACGATATGCTACCCGAGGAATACACATTTAGGGAAATCATTGGGAAAATGGGCCCGATTCCTCATTCACATTCGGCAGTTCATCTTCCCTCGTACTTATTGGAGAACGCGGATGAGTACAAGTACCTTCTACCCGGGAACTGCATAAGAGAGAGTGGCTGATGTTGGAGGAGGGTAAAGGAGATGAGAAGAGACTAGTATGGTAGCAATGTAGGTAGCTTATCTTTCTTAGACTAGATAGAGACATGTTCTGTCTTATCTGGTTTTTTAGCTGTGGAACGGTGTGACAAACATCTACGTGGTTGCTTCGGATTTTTCTTCGTTTTGGATGCTTTTCTTGATTTGTTTTGGAGTTTATTAATGGATGTATTGTTATCTTACTGCATATTGTAGTAAGTAGTTGTTATATATTGTGTGCAATGCTATAGCTTATCTATCACAATGGAGCAAAGGCCTTTCCTTTCAATGAACCCACAATTTCACTACTAACAACATCACAGCAACCCAAACTCCATAACTACAACCTATCTTGCTTCAACCACGCCATATTCAATAATATGTGCATCATTTACCAGCAGCACTAGCTACAGCAGGAGAAAATCCCCCTTGGCCGCTCCTCTCCCGTCGCTGCTGTTGGTGTATTAGCTGCATCACTCCTCTCTGCCATCAACGCGCTTGTCCCTGGGGACTCCGGAGGCAAGACAGCGTTCGTCCTAATAGCGAAGACGCGGTGTGGTATGGCAGTCTCTGGCGGAGATACTGCCGAGAGATAGTGCAGGAGCATCTGTATTATCTGAGTGAAGTTGGGCCGGGAGTCGGGTTCTTCCTTCCAACATAAGGTCACTATTCGAGCCAGTTCCTCCGGAAGGTTGTCCGCACTTGGCCTCACATTCTGAGAAAATGAAAAGATTACGCGATAAAAAATGCTCAAGATTGTTCGATTATATGAGTCGAGGAAGCTTACTTTAAAAGCCGCGGCATAGGCTGCCTGGAGATTGGACATGCCTTCAAAGGGTAGCTTGTTGTGAATGAGCTCCCAAAGCACAATGGCAAAACTATATGCATCCACTTTGTGGTTATAATGCTTCTTTTCCCCATGCCTAAGTGTGACCGTACTATACAGCTGCAACATACGTATCAAATACCACAAATTACCAAATCTACATCAATTATTCAATCATTTTGAAAGAAGATATAGAAAGCAGGAGACCTCAGGCGCCATCCATCGATAGGTTCCAGTTTCTGCAGTCATCATCTCAGTCAACGACTCTTCTCTGGCGAGACCAAAATCCGCAAGCTTGACTGTTTTCCTATCTTCAGTCAACAGCAAATTTTCTGCGAGAGAGAGAAGTTCACATGCTCAGCAATCTTGATGCTTCCATAACTTACAACTTAGAACTGGTCTCTAGTCTACTAGCATTAGTTATTATAGATTCTTTGTGTGAGCAGCAATCCATTACCAGGTTTGAGATCACGATGGATGATTCCATGCGCGTGTAGGCATTCCATTGCACGAGCAATATCAAGCGCAAATCCAATAGCTAGCCGTATATCCAGAGACCTAGGGCGCAGGTTAATTAAGTACTTCCGCAAAGTCCCACCGAGCAGAAGCTCAGTCACTATAACCATCACAGGTTCCTTGCAAGCTCCAATGAACTATAACACAAGGAAGAGTTCCACTAAGACAAAGCTAACCAACTTATCATTACCAACAATATACACAGAGCTATGCATGTGTTTGTGCGATTTGAACACACAATTCATTACCACGGTTCATATTGTAATATATAGATATACAACCTTAACTAAATTCTTATGTTGGACTCTTGAAAGCATTGCAACTTCTCTTGCAAATCTCCCCTCCTTTCTTGCAATCTCCTCAGCTGTCTCCCCTCTCTCAACAATTTTGATAGCAACATTCTGATTTTTGTATCTTAAGAAGAAAAAGGCCAACAAAATAGATAAATTTGAGCTGACAATTTACAACCACATGATGAGAGATTTCATCACAAATTTGCATCTTAAGATTTGGTATGGTGATACTGCACTCCCCCAGCAAAACAGAATTTCATCATAGAAACATGAAAAAGTATTCACTTGTGAAATCAAGATTCAGACAAAAGAGCAAAAGGTCAACTTACTTTCCCTCGTAGACTTTGGCATGAGCTCCTTCTCCAATCTTAGGCCCTACAAAGAGAAGCCTCGGATCCACCATCCATTTCGGGTCTAAATCGACCGGGTGAAACCCGTTTCCAGATCCCATTTCTCAATCCCCTCTCTCGTTCTCTCTCTCTGTCTCAAAATTGTTACTAGTTTCAAGACTTCACCAGTTACCCTGGTGAAATAGGTCCAAGATCAGAGCTTTATCCCTTTATCACACATTTCGAGCAAATCCCGTTTCGAAATCGCCCTGGAGAAAGAGAATCTTGACGCAACTAAATTGATGGAAAGTAATGAACTTTTCACTGCCCAACTTCGATTCTCACGGACCCATATCCACAGAAATACATGCACTGAGATGATTGGATGCTTTCTGTAATTTTGAAATTGCACTTTTTTCTTTTTCTCTTTAGCCCTTTTCAAATTTTTAGAGGGTGGTGAGGGAAAGTGTTTGCAGAATTTATTGAAATGTTCTCACCGCGTACAACTAGTATTTTCTGGTGAGCTTTTGGGTACTATTTGACTGCAGAGATGAGAAGAGAGAGATAGGGAGGAGGCGGAGGGAATTCTGTCCATGTCGGAAATGGGTGGGGCCGTTTTATTTTGTCTTTTCTACTTATTTTTAATGTATAAATTTAAATATATTGAACTAATTATTCGATGCTCAATTGATTGATTGCTATCTTTGTATTAAAGTCAGGGATGTAATGCTATAATGCGTTAGGTGTATTTTTGTGTTAGATATGTATGATAGAGTGGATAATAATATATACAGAATTGCTGCAATGTTTGATAGAGTGGATAATATATCGTCACTTACTCTTAGTAATGTAGAAATAGAAATAAATAAGGACGTAGATCTTTATAGATATTAAATCTATGTGTTTAAAATTCATAAACTTTTTAGTTATTTTTTTATTGTGATTGATAGATTAATAGATAAATCTCCAAGAATAAAGTCAAACGAATAAATCACAATTCACAAACATGTAAATATTGTGATATTAAGACACACGAGGTTGAATGAGTTAATTAAGTCGTTTAGCTAAATGAATTTGAACAGTATTGATTCATCAAATAACTCAAGCTAACAAAACAAAACACTAAACAACTCTTTCGCACATGTAAATGCGACTCTAAACAATTTTATTTTATTTTATGGAAAGGTGTGTGAACAAAGGAAAAGGAAAGGATGCATCAAGGACAAAAATAAAGAAGGAAGTTTCTGTGTAAGAGTAGAAATTGTTTGCGATTAACTGCGGATGTTATTATGCGTCGGTGTCGGTGGTAAAAAATAAAAAATTAATAATTCAAATAAAAATAAAAGTTGACCTCTTTGTCATATATATTCTCTTATTGAATTATTAAATTTAATTTTAATGGAAATAAATGAAGTCAAAGTTGTGTCTGATGTGATGAATCCCGTGTGAGCAGTGGTGAATTTTTTAGGTTTGACTCTACTATTAATTATTGCAACTAACTCCAACTAATTATATGTTATATTTCCATCTAATTTAACCAGCACGCATGAAATTATAATTACAAGAAAACTCTTCCTTAGTAATTGCAATAACTTGGTCTAAAAGTAAAAGCTTAATATCACCTTTTTTTGGTATTGTATCACTTTTCACCAAGTAGATTATATAATATAATAATATGAGGATTATAAATATTTGATTAGAGTTATAACTTATAATGATTTGTAGTGAATTAGAAATAAATAATATTCATTTTAGAAAAATATATATACATATGTAGGTCTATTTATGGCGAGTAAATTAATATGGATGACAGTATATTTATTTTTTAATTTGCATATATCCACTAGTCAGTAACGCTAAATAAATATAATGATAACAGAATTGGAGAGTAAAATAGGAATATTTAATAAAATGAGGATAACAAGTAATGTATGGTAAAAAAAATATCTAACACTGAGATTAAAAGAGATCCTTTACCAGTAAATTGCATGATATGGGTAGTATGGGCCTTAAGCAACCGCCTCAGTTGAAGAAGCAGCTCATGTTACCAACATACATATTGCTTATGCCTCTTAAGATATTCACCCATAAATGGTTGTTTTAATGGGGACACAAAGATAGAGAAAGGGAGAGAGATAGCATATTTACACACTGTAAAGGAGCCAGGAGGACTGATGCAAGAAGCCGAAGAAGTTCACTGCAAATTCAATACTTGTACCCTTGAAGAACTCTCCGAGGATCTAACTGTCCGCTGCAATAACTCGAAGAGACGGCTGTCAGCTCTTGACGGCCCTTCCACTCCTCGCAGGGTTTCAAGACAATTGGGGTTTCGACTGAAGCAGAATCGATGCACAACATTATCTTGTAATCCTCATCACCGAAATCCGGCATAGCCTTAGCTTTCTTGTCCCAAGGATTCCATAAAACTGCACGCCACAATCACTCCTTTTAGACACAGAAAATGAATCCTAAGACAAAGATAGATAACGAAAGAAAGAACCTGCGTCAGGCATGCCCTCTTTGCGAAGTACAAAGGTTCTCTTCTTCTCATGGTCTATTATGGCTATCTTTGGTGGGGTGCTTAAGTAGACCCTCTCAATCTATCAACACACAAAACAGATGCTAAAGTTTGCTTGGACAAAATTTGATTTCCAAAACTTTCTACTGTTACAAAAATTGTGATTGTGGTAGAGATAACTGAAAACGTAACAAACAGAAACAGAAGAAGGAAAGAGAAACATTACCTCACCATCGAAAGTAATTGCATCAGCCTGTTCAGTGTACCTTTCCCTTTGTAACAAATTATCAAAGTAGTCCAGAGTCTCCAAGCCCTCAACACGCACTTCACTGCAAATCAGACACCATCAAGCAACCCTATTTGTAAAAGTAAGCAAACGAGTAGAATACCATTATACCAGTAAGAGAAGCTAAGAACCTGATGTCAGAGACGGATAGGTAACTGCATAAAGCAAATGTGAATGAGAATGGCTTGGTATCAATGTTCCGCACACGAGGGATCACAGCCAGCTTGCCAGCAGTCAGAGAGATCCGGAGACGTAACTCGAATCTAAACACAGCATCAGAACCAAATTAACATGAGAATATCTCAAAATTACCGAATGGGTGGTCGTCCACTTCCTACTCACCTATGTGGCCAAGTCTTGAGATCATCATCTGTGGATTTAAGCATGATATCCACCGTTGAGTGACTATTGGCAGGGGGCAAAGGTGACGGAGAGCTATCTATTGACCACAGTCTATTCCTAACAAATCCAGGTTGCTCCGGGGATCCAAAATTCGAAGACTAATATAATATACAACGAAATGGATAAGAAATTAGATCAGAAAGATCAAAGTTTTAGATGCTTTCATAGCTGAGCTAGTGATTTACCTGCGGAAAGCAAATGGACATCCCACCCTTGATCACCTTACCAGCCTTCCAAAGAGACTGCCAAAACCCGTAAACCCAAAACACACAATTATAAAAGAAAGCAAATAACTTAATCAACTCCAACCCCATTTTCACACACAATACCATATTCCATTACAGATTCATCCATCCAAGAGGTTTATGTAGTTCCAATGTACAATAAGTAAGTCACATTCAATGTGGTACTTTGGAATTATACATAATCTGCAAACTTCACCTTGTTGGTCATAAATAGCATCTCTTCTCTTCTTTCATTCTTCCAAGATACGATGTGCCCCCCGTGCAAAAGCACCTATGCAACATATAAAATTATATAGTACACTTTTTTTGAAAGTCAGAGTCAGCTATACTTAGCTTAATCCAGCCAACCCAAACACACAAACATAAGAAAAGGAATGGGTGAAGAAAAAAAATCACACATGCGCATGCACGAAGGGGAATGAATGAATTCGTACTCCGAATATCAACTAACAGTTGCATTTCAACATCCCTCATTCTCAAAAACAAAAATTGATAACTGTTCATAATATGAGATGCAAAGTACTATTTCCTCAAAAATTAAAATTAAAATTAATCATCAAACAATACAAACCTCAGCCGTACAACCGGTGGGCTCCGACAATATAACCCTAGAAGATCCATCGCCATCACGAATTACATTGGCTGGCATCGCATTTGCCCCCAATTTCTCCCCAGAATTACTCGAAATCGGCTGAACTTTCCCGTCATCCATTATTCCAGCTGTATTGATATATAGAAATATGAAAATCAGACAAAATCAAACCCAAATTATAACGAGAATCGGAGATCAGCGATTCCAAATACGGAGCCCATAAAATCCCACCTGCAAATCAAATTACTCTATCGCAATCACAACCGGAAACACGCCAAATTTTGACAATTGATCAACCGAATAAACTAAAACAAAAGGAGAATGAATTAGAATCACACATTTGGCATATATATATGTATATTCCATATTAACGATCTGAATCATAAAAAAATAAGAAAACTATATTAAAAAATCGGTTTGGAGTTTGAAGAAATGGCCACCAACTTTGAGTCCATCATCTCTACGGAAGCGTCGCAGTAATGAAATAAATCATGCAATAATCGAATCGCAAATGATGGAGATTATTTCATTAAATATTAAATTTTTTAAACAACAAATATAATTTTTTATGATTTGTTTTTTTGTTCACTTCGAATAATTGTACAAATGGGCCTACGACTTTTCACATATTTTGGGCCTTTACGCCACATCACCATTTTCAAACACTTGGGCCTATTAAATTGTGACGCTAACTAGGGCTGTCAATTTTGAGGATGTAATCAAATCTATGAATTGACTTACATTTTTAGTACCGTAATTATCTTTATATTATGAGATAGTTGTATTTAGTATTATTATTATTATTATCATCATTGAATCGGATGTAATCAAATCAAGAAATCTAATAAAGCCAATGTTCACGCTTATTTGTTTAGTTATGGTCAAAGGGAAATTGTGGGTCACATCATATGTAATAATTGCTAATCCTATTATGGTGTCCCACTACAAGAAACAATGCAGCAATTTACAATTTGTTAGAGATGAAGGAACAACGAATCTATATATTCCTGCAATGCAATGAAACAATATCCCTAGAAATAAAAGATGATTACAGAAATCATCTCAACCCATACAATACAATAACATGTAGTATTATAAAAGAACAAGATGAGCTAGAAAAAATCTATCTCGTAGTAATTTCCCGAAGGCTTCACATCCACAACACCTTGCTCCTTCGCAGCCCCAGCCCCAGCCCCAGCCGACGACGGCGAGGGGGAGGCCGCAGTCGCCACCTCATTCACCACGAACGGTGGCGGCACCTCCGGAGGGCTAGCGCAACGAATGAGAGCCCAGTTCACGCTCTGGAAAAACGGGTGCTGCTTGATCTCAGTTGCGCCACGCCTATAAGCGAGGCGATGCTGTGGTTCCTTAACGAGCAAGCCTCTGATCAGGTCCCTTGCAGCAAAGCTAACTGTAGGCGAATCCGGGAACCTCAAAGGCTGGCCCACGACATTGAACAATGTAGCTCGATTCCCCGATCCTTTAAAAGGCGTCCGGCCGAACAAGAGCTCGTAGAGGAAGATCCCGAAAGTCCACCAATCAACTGCACTGCCGTGGCCTTCTCCTTTGATGATTTCCGGTGCTAAGTACTCGTGCGTGCCTACGAATGACATGGAACGAGCACTCGTGGGCTCGGCTATGAGCTCCGGGAGAGGGCTGACCTGGTTGTATATCTCTGTTTTTGGCCTGGATTTCTTGTCTTTCTTCGATTTTGCACGAAAACGGGGTCCGAAGCACGTGGGCTGGATGCAGGCTGGCTGAACCACGCAAGATGGCTCCATGCAGGCAGGCTGGACGCAGTATCCCGAGTTCTTGGATTCTGCATTGATGTTAGCGGACTTGACTAAAGTCGGGCTCACTGCACATCTCAAGGAGAGGTCGAAATCAGAGAGCATTATGTGCCCGTCTTCTCGAACTAGTACGTTTTCGGGCTTGAGATCTCTATAGATGATCCCAAGCATGTGCAGGTATTCTAGTGCAAGGAGAACTTCAGCCAAATAAAACCTGCAAAATTCATTCACTGAGTTTTCTCCTACACATTCATTTCACGTTTCAACAACAAAGAATATAGACATGAATATTTAACCTTGCAGCGTGCTCAGGGAAGAACTTCCCAGGTTGTTTCTGCCTCAGCGCGTGCAGATCTCCCCCGGGGCAGAACTCCATCACCAGGAACGAGAACTTCTCCGTTTCAAAGTGAGTGTACAAAGAGGGAAGAAAGGGATGATCAAGAGACTGAAGAATCTCTCTCTCCGTCTGAGCTCTGAGAATCTTTTTCCGGCTTGCTAGAGCTTCCTTGTCCATCACTTTCATGGCGAATAGAGTCCTCGTGCCTATCAACTCTGCAAGGTGAACGCTGCCTATATCCCCGCATCCCAATCTCTTGAAAATCCTGAAATCCTTCAGCTCCAACGCCCCACTGTTACGAGATCTCACAGCTAGAATAGCTTCCCACCTCGTGTCGTTTGCTTTATGAGGCTTGTACATAGCGCTGCTGAAGCTACTTGAGCTGCTCTCATCACTGACATCACTGCCCGTGCTCCCTCTGTATATGCTAGTCTTCCTACTCTCCACAAAGTCACAAGAGTTGCTGACTTCGCCACTTTCAGACTTCCCCCCACTGCTTGCACACTCACTCACTTCAGTGTTGGTGAAGCTCTCTTTAGCTTCTGCATACTGCGTTGCAGAGTAAAAACTGCCTTGAGGGCTCGGGCAAAACCCCATTCCAACTTTAGGTTTCACGTGACCACTCAATACGTTGACAGTTTCTTTATCTGGCAACGCATCAAGCTTAACTGTCTCTAGACTCTCTGCAACCCCATTAGAATCAGAAATTTTAGCATCATCAACTCGTTGCTCGATCACATCATTGCCTTCGGATTCCATCATCTGTTTCCCTACATTATCTTCCTTCTTTCCAATACTGCTCTCAACTTTCTCCTCTCCTTCATCCAATCCACCACCACTATCCTCATCTTTACGCATGACCAGATGTGCAGTTTTGTAGGAGCGTTTAGAAACGACCATAGAGCCAGACGGGGCATATATTGTCTTCATTATATGATCCTTAGGCACCGAGTCCTTTGGAACAGCGTGAGAGCCCGATGAGCCTCCACGGTGTCTATTATGTTTCGTCAAAGGATGGTGGGGAGGGCGGCTCGTTGGAGGTGCAGAAGACGACTTATATTCTACCTTGCCAACAGAACTGCAGCTCATCTCTGTGGAATCAACTCCCTTAACAAGCGATTCCATAGCATCGTGAGGCATGGACACTGCAACGCATCACCACAAAATCAAGCAGGATTTAAGCTAAACGAAGGCAGTCTAGTCTGCATACACTGACTAATGTACGATATAAAAAGCACACAAATCACTCAACACAAACATGAAACCATTCAGTCAATTGTGTTAAGACTTTACCAACACAGCATCACTCACAGAAACAGAAGCCTCAGAACAATTTACCATATATACATATGAATCCACAGACTACCATTAAGATACAAGAAAACAGTGCAAAACCCCTCCAAATCCATTATGAGCCTAGAATTACAAATCCCATTAATCAACAAACAAGATTCCCAAACAAAAGATAGACTTCACACTGATCACTAACAAATTCAATTCTCAAGTCCCATTGCAATCAAGGTTCTATTTTTTCACTCACATTACACACAAAGAACGAAAACTATAGACACAAGAATCAAAGAACACGAAAGCTATAAAAGAAAGGGGGGGAAAGGAGTTCTTGAATCACCTTATCAGAATGGCTGAACAATCTTTCATCACCTTTGAGAAAACTACTCGCTCCCAAAAAGTGAATGAACTTTGCTTACACGAACTGACTTATTATTCAAAATTTTCTCCTCAATGTTGTTGCGCGAGTCCCTTTCAGATCCGATCGGAACAAGAAACGGGTTTTGATGGGCAAAAAAAGATAACGAGAAAGAAACAATTTCAAGATTATTATGGCAACAACGATAAAAAAAAAAAAAAAATTCAGTGAAAACTTCTGTGTCGTCTAATGGGATCGACAATGGGAAGCAAAGAAACAAAGAGAAGCTCAGCTCAGGTCAGCTCACCACAAGCAATGATTTAAAAGTAAGAAACAAAAAAGGAAAAGAAAAGGGGAGTGAGAGAGAGAGCCGAATGAATGGATTTCTTATACTTTGCTCTATAATTTGCGTAAATCGAATTGAAAAGCCGTCTTTACTCTATTCACTCACGCTCTCTCTCTCTCTCTAATCCTTCACCTTTTCTTGTTTTTGTAACGCTCGCTTCTCGTTGTCTGTGATTAGTACAAAATACTACTCTATGCACTTGTTTTTCATGAAGGAAGTTAATGCACTCTGCAAAAGAAACTGCTCTAATAGAATCTATTGGGAAACTTTTTCTGTACAAAGTTATATATTTAATCGTCAGCCTAATTAAAAATATTAAATAAACCTAAGTAATTGTGGGAACCTGTATATATTTAAATATAATACTATGTTTTAACGTTTTTTTCTGAACCAAATACTATAAAGACAATAGGAAAATAAGAGGAAGATTAAATTAATTATAAACTCCACGGATATAACATTAAATCAATATGAATATGCAAATATATTCGCGTGGCATATACTAATCTAACACCTTTTCCAATGTGTAACAACTAGGCCATGCCATTGCCATATTGTAATTTGAACTTGCTACGTCTATAAATACTAGTACTAATATAATTATTTATAGTATAATTCAAAATATATAAATTTATTGAAAACTTATGTATGTATACCAAATGATAAGTCCTTTGTTTTATTTTAATAGAAAGCGTATTATGATAGAAAAATTGTGTGGTTTAAAAGGAAAGGCACATTAATTAATTTACGTAAGTATAGCGAAATGAAGGAGGCACATGCATGCACGTGAACTAAGACAAAGGCATGTGGGTCGCCCCATAATTATTATATACTGCAGACTGCAGTGGTGATGTTTTTTTGGTATCATATTTTTATACTATATTTTATTGTTTCAGAATAAATGTTAATACTTCAAAATTGTATATGTATCCAATGATCTTCTTTCTATTCTAAGTTTATTAATTTATTATTTTAGAATTGTGATATTTTGCTGTTTTATCAACTGGGTTTTTGACATACAGTCAAACAAGATATAAATTACTTTTATCCTGTATTTATCCAAGAAAATGGACTTAATAAAATTGTAGATTTATTTAGGAGTGGGAATGAATGAGGAATTAAATAATTTAGTAATCATAGTGGAGGGCAGGCCTAGATTGGGGCCAATTATTGGAATGAATTGAATTTAGATACCAATTAGTCTAGCGTTGAGGAAGAGGATGGGAGGTAAATTAGTGATGGATGAGGGCGGCGCGGCGGAGGCGATTAATTATAATAACAATCATAATTAGTCGGTATGGGTATATATGTATATATCCTAAAAGTAAGTAACGTAAGTTGAAATACGAAGAGAGCAAGAGGTTAATTAATTAATTAATTAAGAAGAGAAGAGAGGAGCAGAGAAGACATGGTAAATCAAGATTGTTGGAGCAAGTTTTGGAAATACAAGTTCAATAAATATCTTTGGGTGGAGAGGACATCGAGCCTTTTCTCAGTGGGTTGGTACTTGCCTTTCCTCAGTTGGTAACGATGAGTTACAGCTGATATGGTGTATGTTTCCCCTTCTATGCTCACACTCTCTCCACACTGCAGCACTTCCTGCATTCATTCATTCATTTACACAACTCCCATCCTATTCATTAATTACAATGTAAAATCTAAACTAAACATTGATAATTAAAATAGAATAACTCACCGAGTGAAAGCAACGAACGCCCAGGCTCTTTGGAGGAGGACTAATCTCTATAACTTTGTAAGGATATTTGTGTTCTTTCGTCTCCTTTTTCCTGCATATAGCTACTCCATGCTGCATCACAACCCATTACATTTTAATTCATTCATCACCAAATTAAATTGCATTCATTAATTACTGATCATATCTAGGCGAGCTTGTACCTTCCGCATTGCTGCTGGGAATAAGCTAGAAACAGCACCACTCGCCATTAATTACTTCTTCTTCTTCTTCGAAGAGACACGTACGTGTAAAGTAAAGAGAGCAAGAGACAAACCGATATTTTTTAGTATTTCTAGTGTTAGTGGCTGTAAGTCTCAAACGTGTCAATTCTCTCCATATGCACCACTCATTCTCTCGTCTCACAACATACCTCCCACCCAAAAATTAATTAACTTATTCTTTTACAAATACATAAATAACTATATATACCCAATAATGCCTTTTGATATTATATTATATTATATTTTTGAGGTATAAACGATCGCTTTATATACCCAATAATGCCTTTGATATTATATTATATTTCTCCAAGAAAATGGACTTAAATTTATAAATTTATTTGGTGTGTATTTATAGTACGTAGGTATAATTAAGAGAGCAAGCGGGAATTAATTATAAATTAAGTGGTAGTAACTAGTAATCAGGGCAACCCCCTAATAAGGCCTAAAATTAATTAGTAATGATACTGGCGGTGGCGGCCCATACGAATAGCCGGACTCATTACATAAATAAAAGCAATTCAGCCCTATAGTAATTGGGCCCAATTGTTGAATTGAATTGAATCTCATTGTTCACTTTCGATCCATTTCATAATTCTACATATAAGGAATATACATTAATTAATTAGATGGACGGTAATAATAGGATAACCATAATAATTGACTTTTTGTTATTTTGACCAAAATAATTAAGGATATTATAAACTTTTTAGATACTTTTCATGTATTATTTATAAAGTGATTATTTTCATTTTAAGTTATACAAGTGAACATTTTTCATAAATACTCATTTTTATAATATTTATTTTAATATCACAATGCACAAATCAAATATGAAACACTTTTTACAAATTAGCTAAACACTCTAAACAACCGTAAAATGATCTACATGTTATTATTATTATTATTTATGTAAAAAAATATTGCTACTATATTTTAAACCAATGGAACTGAATAATAATCGGATTGACTCGTTTCCAACTCTAGCCTTGGGTTGGGGTGGGCTGAGGAGATAGTGGACTGTTTGAAGCTACCAATAACAATTTTGGTTGTGTGTATATCAAGATGTCTCAAAATAATAGGTGTCAAGTTTTAATATTTTATGACATCATTTTATAATTTTGGTTTTTAAGTATTTTCTACATGTTATTGAAAAATAAATATATAAATCACAATTATAAAATACTATTTATTTTAGTTTAATGTTTAGTTTGAGAAAAATATTGGTGTTTGAATTACTTTTAGGTCCTAGAAGTCCCATTCAAGACTGAGATAGAGTGTTAGTAACTATATCAAAAATATATTTTAGGAATACCTAGTTTTTTTATTTGAGAGTTAAAACTCCATTTATTTAATAATTAAAGCATACTTATCTGCTTATCATTGAGTTCAAAAACCCATTATATTCCGCTTTGTTCGTAATATAAATATAACAATATATATTTCTCAGAAGCAAAAATAATTTTTTTACTAGAATTCTTGGAATATAAGAGATTAAAAAAAACAGAACGACCTCATTTGAAAGTCGAAAACTATATAGTACATTGTACTTCAATTTGAATTAATTAAGGGCACGATGGTATATAATAAATCGGTACAGTGGACCGCCAAGCACACAATCACCGCCTTTGGCGGGGGCCAGAATTTTGGCGCGAAGGCTGAAACACATCATCTCTCTCCTGCCAGCAACGAATTTTCACCGGGCAGTGAGGCCTTCGGGTTCGGGCCGGGCATGGTCAGTGCCTTAAACGGCGTCGTTCTCCTCGGAGAAAGAGAATATTTTTTGGAATTGGGGCCCGGCTATCAGCCCGCAACTTTGCTACAAAAAGAATTGAAAAGGGGACAAAAGTGGTCTGAATTTGGTCGTCGGATTTGGTGTCGCCGGTAATAATATTTCTAAAATTGGAAAATTGCAATCTTTACATCATAGGATTCTTGCCCAAACCCATGTGTGCATGTTTATTCATGCTCTGATTTTTCTTTTCAAAAAATATATATATTAATCATGGTCTCAATTTATCTTTTTTTTTTTAAAAAACCTTCCATTCTTCCCCACAACTCACGAGCCTTTTTAGTTTATCTATTTATAATTTAATGCATTTTTCTCACTCATTGAATAGCAGCACTATTATTACATTCATTAATGGGTTTTGACTCTTGTAATATCTTCCACTACTCCATCTCTTATTTTGTCTAATTTCATGTTCCATTTTACTATCAATACGCATACGATATGTTACCAATAATATTAATGTTGAACACAAATATGTTCAATTTCGAGAAGCAAAAAGCAGTCACCAAGTTAAATTTGTGTTCAAATTTCTTGTCCTTTGTTACTTTAAATCCTTGCTCTTGTCCCCATCTATTAGAAGAAGAAAAGTAATAAAGACAAATTTGATGTTGCTTACTCATTTGTTAACCTAACAAAACATGCATATACTGCTTTTTTGTGTACTAATCCTTATCCTTTTTACCTGAAAAGAAAAAGAAGTAGGTTTCCTGAGCTTTTTCTAAAATTAATTAATTATTTATTTCCGGCGCTTTCCCATTAAACAATGAACAAAAGTATAATTTAATTTCTTAATATGACATATATGTATGTTGAGTGCTGTGGAATTTTAAATGAGGATGATCACATATTCACATGCACTACTATCTTTTTATTTAAATACATTTTAAATAATATGCAACTCATCTGTAAAACAAGTCTCTTTTACAATACGTATATATATGTAATACGTGTGTGTATGTATTATACATATAATAAAATAATGGTGTGAAGCGTTACGTGTGGCATTAGATACAGTTGAAGAATGTAGATACATTTAGTACAATAATTGTCCAAAAAGAATAAATATTTTAACTCAACTTAAATCTCCTTGAGAACTACAATAATTGAAGCCCGAACTAAATTATACAGTCAAAATAATATGATAGATTTATGGCTGTTGTTCGATCAATTTATTAACCCTCTTTACTGCAGGGGTGCAAAAAAGATAGGATAAGTAAGTGATGACAATTATTGAGTTAAAGATTTAAAGTAAAGAGATACTATACTTTCTTATTTTATTTTATAAATATTACATCGCAGATTTTGCTTCCTACAAGGAAACAACAGTATAAGTTCCTGAATATCTGCCAAAGGTATCCAATGGAAATAATATAATCAATTAAAAATTAAAATCGTATTTATTTGTAAAAAAGAAATCTTATACTCCGTATATACGAAATTAATATTGGCTCAATTCATGGTGAGGAATCTGACAAAGGTACGTAAGAGTTCAACTTTAGTTTATTTATTGCAAAAGAAGTTTTTGTTTCACAAATGAATAATGATGCTGATGATCCCAAGATATAACACTTTGTTTATACTAGGAGCCCTCACAACCCCTAAATTTAACTTTAACTTTCACTGCCACCTTTTTTTTATTTCATTTAAAATTAAAATTAAAGAGTAATTAATCACTTTGGTGATGGTTGATGATAGATATGCACAAAATGTCTTGCCTACTCCACTATGAAGAAGAAGTGGGGCTGCTTAATTAGCAATGATTTAAGGTTGCTGATTGATGTCTTATCCTTCAATACGTGTTGACCTAAACCATGATTTCTAATTTACAACTTTTATTTCCAATCCACTTATCCACACCATGTTTCTATGTGTGAAGTGAATGTTAAAGAGTTTTTTAATTGATTCTGCATACAAAGTGAAAGCCCTATATATGTTGTGCCTTAATTTCGATCTATTTAGGAGAATAGCTAATTTAATGCATAATTTGCTAACTTCCCTTAACATATTTCGTGATTTACATATAGCGTTTGAAAAAATGCCAAGAAGATATCTAGAATATACTATAACATTTTTAATTGTAGAAAATCACCTTGATTCGTATATGGTAAATATACAATCCGTAGGTGCAACCGTAAGATAAGATTCATAAGAATGATAAGATGGCTATATATGTAACTAAAGATGCATATCTGAATATAAGAAGATAAGTTTAAGAAAATTAGCATTGAAGTCATAAAAACCCACATAGGATTCTTGAAAATTAAGAGGCTCAATTATGCAAGTGCTTGTCCTTTTTAATACAACCAATCAAGCATTACTAGGGGCCTTCACTTCTTGCCTTCTGCCCATTCAGTCCACTCCATGTGGGCCCATCCATATTGTGGTAGGGGGCATTTTCGACACCAATTAACTTCAAAAATCAAGAAATTTCTCATCCATTTTACACCATCCAAATTAACTTCAAACTTTTACTTGCCTCCTAGTACTTCTCTCTTGGTTTAATCTTTTGTTAATGTTTCTCACGTGCGTGCTCTATTGTGCTAGAAAGTGATTCAGATATACATCACAATTCACAAGTAGTAAGTGTACAAAACAGAAATCAAGAATTCCAAAATTTGGTCAATTTTGTTTGCCGTGTCTTCTCTCATAAATACAAAATAAAATAAAATCCAACCAATATTAATGTAAACTAGCTCACACACTCAAAAATCAAGAATCCAATTTGAGGCACATGACATCTCATGCTTAATAGAAATTTTGCATTATATTATAAATCAAGAAGAATATTATACCTCAGCATATTGAAAAAATGCAGCAAAGTCGAACTCAACCACCATTGAGAACAAAGGCTATCTTTCCCTTTTTTTTTTTTTTTTTTTTCTTGTTTCCTTTTTCATTCTAAATTGAAAGATCATGCCAAAGAAGATGTAAAAAGGAAGCTGCTGTATTTATACATTACATTATTACTATAATCAAAGCCTAAAGCTACTTAACTACTCAAACTTTCTAAGCTGCTAACAAGCTAAAACCTCAACCCAAACATAATCTTTTTTGAAGAAAAAAAGAAAAAAGAGAGAGTAAATAAATAATAAAAACAAGTAGGGGTTCTTAAACCTTAAGGCGCTCGAACCCTTTTAAACCTTAAAAACTCCGAAGTGAAACCTCACTTGGCTCTGCCAGCGTGGCACATGAATATGGACTCGAGGTCAGGTGGGTTGAAGAACTCTCTGACTCCATTGAAGTGGCACGTCGACACCGGGCGGCGCTTCCTCGGCGGCGGCGGGCAGGGCAGCTTCTCCGGTATCCTCGCCTCACGCGCCGTCGGGGTTGTTGAGCACGCGTCGCCTTCGTCCTCGCCGCAGTCGTCTCGAGCCTTGGTCGATATGGGTTTTAATGGAGTTCGAATCGCGATTCCGGCTATCAACCATTTCTTGCCTTCAGAATCTTTGCCCATTTCAGTTTGATGCTTCTTCGAGAATCCCATGTCCGAGTAGAAAAGACTTGAGCTCAAAATCTTGTGTTTTTTAAGCAGTAGGGAATTTGGGAGGAGAAAGGAGGTGTTTTTAGGTGAAAATCAAGAATAACTAGGAGAATAAGGTAAAAGAGAAGAAAAGGGTCTTTATTTCTTTCTTTCTTGGTTGTGCTGAGAGTTTGATTCTTGGTGTTGGGGTTTTGAGAAAGGGGAAAAGAGGGGTTTTGAAGTGGGGAGCTATGGCGGCAAAATGAAGAAGAGAAGAGAAGAGAAGAGAGATAAAACCTAGGTAAGAAGAGATGTTAAAAAGGGGCAATACAAATACAAGTGGGGAAATTGATGATTGGGTGTGAGTGTGGATTTTGAGAAGGGGGGAATTTTCCTTTTTGGAGGCTGCCCCTTCACAATTCGGGCAGAGCCTCAAATTATTTGCCCAGCTTTCGCGCCAGAGCAACGGCTCTCGTTCCCGCCACACTTTTTTTAATTTCCCGTTTTGGCCCTCGCTTGTGTTCCTATTTACCTTATTCGTCGTTTTATGGCTGGGCTGGGCCAGGATGGGCCTATGGTGTTTAAAATTGGTGGGCTTACCAACTGGACCTCCATCTGTATTCTTGTCCACAACAATTGAAATCATCCTACAAAGTAGTAGTAATAACTAATATGCAGCCGCCACCGTGGACGGCGGAGAAAGTGGTGGGGCCGAGGGCGGCGCCACCTCCTACATCATCACAGCAATTTAGTACAAGTATATGACAGGGAGTCTAGTTGGCAATTTAGGCTGCTTGTGGTCTTGATTCGACGAACCCAACATACCAACTTTATTACATCAACCTTCACTTTCTCTAGCTTTCTATTTTTTATTTGATTTTTGGTTGTGGAAAATCTATTATTATTGTCAGTGTTCATAAATAAAGGAGAAATCACACTTTATTTAGTTGGAATTTAGCCCCACGTTACATCTTAAAAATGAAGAGAGCATTAGTCTCAAGTTTAAAGTAGCATTTTGCTATAAAAATAAACTATCTTGCCAAGATAATAATTATACTGAATATATAATTAATTAAAATAAAATTAAAAAAGTATTTTGGCGAAACATAAATAGTTGTTGGGTGACTTTAAAGTTAGTTCGTGGAATTTGATGATTAGTAACTAAAAAGAAAATTTGTACTCCGCCGCCCCTACCTGGGCTGGCATGACCCGCAGCCATAGACCGTGACATGTGTTATTAGTGGTCTTTTTCTTTAAGGAATTTCGATTTAGGGGTTTACAAAAAATTGACCCTACCCTACTCTGAATTAACACTTTAATAATATTATATTTTAAATGAAAACTATTAAATTTAATTCCTCCTTTTTAAACTTAATTATAACAAGTTTTTGAAAGATAATCAAGAACGGTTTTATATCATTTTCTATTAACAAAATAATATATTATAAACTCACCATCCCATTTTATTACCCACGATTTCATAACCTTTAATAGATATAATGCATGATACATACATACTTAAATAATATATAAATATTTGATGGCAATTATCCACCTAAGGGGCGGCAGAGGATGACAAATTTAGTTTGTTTGGTCGGTTTTTGGTTCATGCTTTTGTAGAAAAAAATGCCTTGTGAAACATCAAAACATATATTGTGTGATTCGAACAAAAAAAATTACATAAAAAGTTTAAAACAACCAACTATTTATTGCTGTCAAAACTAGTAGTAGTATATAATTTAATACAATCACTACTCATAGGATGTGACCCTTGAATATAGTTGGACTTAATGAGACCTCGACAATCAAGCACAGCCTGGACGAGCTCGGCCCATTGAAGGGCCCAGAAGTCACTTCGGCCCAGCAGCCCAGAAGTCACTTCGGCCCCCAGAAGTCACTTCGGCCCAGCAGCCCAAAAGCCACTTCGGCCCAGCAGCCCAGAAGCCACTTCGGCCCAGCAGCTAGGCCCAAAAGCACGGAAGCCCATCCGACCCACGATCTCTGACTTGGCTCCCCACGATCTCGGAGCACTCAACCCCAGCCATAACTGTAATTTGTTATCTATAAATAGTGCTCCTAAGCTAGATGTAGGGGGCTTCTTTCTTTCTGCTCTCAAGAACTCGAAAATATTAATACAAAGGTCTTTTTATCCCGTGGACGTAGATCTAATAAAAGATCGATACACGTAACTCTGCGTTCATCCTATTTTATATTTTTCCATCGCTCAAACACTCTAAAAAACGACGATCGAACAACTACTATAACACGAAGCATGACCCCATAAGAGAATTCGAATTTGAGTGCGTTACTATTAAAAGGACGTATCTTTTATGCAGAGGCAAATTAAATAAAGATGGACCAATTTTGAATTAAATTATTATTAATCAGAGTATATGGAAATTGACATTTTCCTATAAATTAAATGTATCAAGTGGTTGGCTTACTATTCAAATCAACATCTGATGTGTAATTATGTTGAATTTGTACACAATAATATGTCATGTCAATCGAGGCATGCCCGACCACACCTATTTTATCTCTTTTATATTTATAATATGCCAAATTAATTAGTTTATCTATTCTAAAACAATTGAAATTGTAATATTATGCAGTATTAATCATACCTTCAATTATTAATCAAAAAAATACATTGCTATTGCCTCCTAATTTGATTGAAAAGTAAGATTCCTTACACTCGATGATGTGGTCATATATAATTAAAAAAGTGTTAACCATCATCATCTACAGAATACAAGCTTTGGCTTCATCTGGGATTAGCTGTACTGACCATGTGTAAATTTAATTCCAGCCTGATTTAATTATTACACATTATTAATCACATGGAAATTACTTGGTCTCAAATTTTATTTCTGAAAAAATGTCCAAGAATTGAATGAAACATTGTCCCACGATGTAAGCCTACATTCTAAGTGATAATACTTTCAGAACATGGCCTTTTCTTATTGTTTGCAGCGTCACCAATAAGTGAGTCTGAAAAAATAATTAATTTATAGTATTACAAAAAAATAAATGTCAAATTTATTTAAGTTTGAATCTAAGCAAATTGGGAGGCATGTGAGTGATCACACTCAATAGGACCATGATGAAAATCTCCAGCCAACTCAGAAATAATAGCAAAAGTGAAGTGGCATTTTTGTCACCTTTTGCCAACTTTAGCACAATGTTTCAATCACACCATTATTGCATTCATCTACCTTACTAATGCTTTTCTTAATGCCTCTATTTATACCTTTTTCATCACAATAATTAACCACTATATAGTGAGCTAGCATGTTTTAGTACTTACCTTCAAGAGATCAGATGTGTTAGAGCTTCTTGATCATCGATTTTTGCAGTGGTGGAATCGGAGATGGCGACGGAAGCTGATGTCCCGGTGGCCGTGTGTGAACCGGTAAGTCGTTTCGTGATCTCGAGTACACAAATCTTTACCGTTATAGTAGAAGAAAACAAGCATGTAGAATTTTGAAAAATATTATAAAGATATGTGAAGTGAATCTATGATCATGCTGTCACAATTGAGTAGATCACTTTAGGAGTATGATCCTATCATAATTCAAGTATCTACCAAGATTTGGAATCATATAACATCAAATAGAAATAGAAAGATCAAGAATAATGCCCTTTGATTTCTTGGATGCTTAAAAAGTAAGAAGGGAGAATTTTAAAGAAAGACCAAATCTTGATTGCTATAACTCTATGTTTTAGTATATAAGTGGCTGTTTAATCTCATTTTGAACAAATAATACTGCAGATAGGGGATCAAGTTGGAAATATTGTAGAAAATGCTATCAAGATTTCTTTGAGCACACTTCCCCCACAAAAGCAGATCCAAGATGAGAAACACAATGAACTTCCTGCAGTCGAGGGGGATAATTTTTTTAAATCCCCCTCGATTGTCGAGGTTCATTGTGATCAACAAAGTGACGAGACCGAACAGAACGGCACAAAGGATCCACTCGTGGAGAAGATTGAAGTAACGAAGGAGATAATACACGAAGGTAGCCTCCCGGGCGATGAAACCGAGCCTCGTATACCTTGCACCTCACAAGAATTGTCGTCTGATCTCATAAATAAGGTGGCCCCGGAGCACGAAACACGTGTCGTAGACGATCCCAACGCTGCAGCAGAGGAAGCAAGTCAAGAAAATTGTACATCTAAAGAATATGTGGATATAAAAGATGGTGCAGAAGCTTTAGATGAAGATGTTCATGTATCTGAGTTAATTCAAGAAAAGAGCATACAAACTTCTGCAGAGGAACAAAGCAGAGATTTAATGGCGAAGGAAAGCACAATCAAGGCAGAGGTAGCTGCAATTGATGCATAATATAACACAATCATTCTAAGAAAGAAGAAACACTAAGAGTACACTATTACTAACCTTTATTCTTGTTGTTATTCTTGCTGCAGAGTAACTCTACTGTTGATGTGAGTACGGTTAATGAAAGCACAGATCAAACGACGAAAGATGTCGCTGATGCTTTGCTCCTCGGTCCTGAATCAGCTACAAATGAACAGAATGATGAAGAATCGAATACCGGTGAGAAGGGTTTACATGCAGAACAATGCAGTGAGGAATCATCCGTTGTGACCGATGATCCTGATACGGCGATTACTCAGTTATCTAAAGACACGAACAGTGATCATCACGAGCCCGAAATAAGTGTCGAAGAAACAATCACGACGGTTGAGGCTTGCAACGTAGACGAGCTGCAGGAGACCCAGAAAGATGCTGCAACAGATCACAGCAACACAAATCTTGCAGATGGAAAGATCATTGATGATGAAGTTCTCGAGGTATAAGAAACTGCAATCCCATAGTTGGAGAAAATATACGACTTTTTGTCTAATAATAGTGTTCTACTTTTGCTGCAGAATCTCTCGAGTAGCGAGGCTCATCGTGAATCAAGTAAATTTACAGTTGATGTAAGTAATGGTACTGATCAACCACTAGAATCTGCTGCTGGAGAAGGTGAAGCTGATAAAAATATGGAGGGATTAGAACATGAAGCAATTATTGAAGATGAGTTCAACACTGCAGCAGAAGAAGTTAGTCATGAAAGTAGCACATCCACAACAGTCGAGCTGGAAACTTCCAATAGCAAGAGTGGCTTAAGCTCATCAATCTGTAATGAAGAAGAAACGGGTGTACACGAAGCTGAGAACAAAGCAGAGTCATTGCATGAGACTGTTGAAGAACCGAACTTAGGCCAAGAAAACGACGTTGAAGCTCTTCCAGAAGAGCAAAGCAGTGATGCAGCTGTACAACAAGTCACGAGTGAGCACGCAGACGAAAAAACGATTGATGAGACCGACAAGCATGAGGAACAGGTCAAGGTACAAGAAGACAAGCATGAGCAACAAATTAAGGTACTGGCTTCACTCTCAAAAGAATGATTAACTGAAAAGGTATATTGTTACTGACCTTATTCTTGTTGTTGCAGAACGAGGCAGCAATCGTTCCAGATGAGAAAATAGAGCACGTGCAGATAGAAAGTCCTACAGAATCGTCGCATGCAGGCCTTGATAGCATTGAGGTATCTAATTCAATCAAAGAAAAGGAACTTCTTCCTGATGAGCAAAGCAGCAATGCAGTTCTGCATGATGAAGGCAGTGTGGATGAGAAAATCATCGATGAGGTCGATAAACACGAGGAAAAAATTGAGATACAAGATGAGAACACTATTATCTTATTCAGACATTCTGAGAAACATAATTAGTACAGCATAATGTTTGCTTACTTTAAAATTCATGGAGGTAATAATTTCTTATTATTTCTGCAGAATCTCGAGGGTGATGAAGGAAGCTCAATGATCAAAATGGATGTTTCTGAAATTGAAAACTTAAGAGATGGAGAAGCAAAGAAAGCTGAGTTATGTGGCGATGAGAGGGGTACAGAGAGTGTGGTATTGAAGACACAATCCACAACAGAAGAGAAGGAAGAAACACTCGAGGTATGTATCATTATGCAGAATTTGAATTTTCTTGCATGATTAAACATTTTGGAAGAAAGAGGACTTTCTGTTTAGTGTCTAAAGTTGAAAAGTATTGTGCGGCTGCAGAGTGTTGCAACAGAAACTACACGTGCGCACGTTGAGGCCATGGAGTCAGAAAACATTGAAGAGCTCGAAAATAGGGGCGAAGATTCAATAAAGTTGGAAGTGGAAGATGGTGAGAGTGCAGCAGCTACATATGTTGACTCGTTGCAAGTAGCTTCTGAGGATCTCAAACAGGATGATTTGAGTCCCGACATAATCAATTCCGTCGAGGAGCAAATTCCAAGTGCAGATTGCCCGGAAATTTCGAGTGACGAGTCAACAAGAATCAAGGAAGAAGAATCAGTGGAGCCATTGCAAGTAGAGAGTCCTCGTGAAATAGAAGGAATCGAGATAGCTAATAGTTCAATGAAAACTGGTGAAGGGTGTTTGTTGAAGGATGAAGAATCTGTGGAGGAGAGTGTGAAGGGAGAGGATGAAGATTACAAGGAAACCAAGATGTCCGAACAGGAGCAAGTGAAAGAAGAGGTGGATACAGAAGAAAGTCCTGCAGAATCCTTGCATGTAGCTCTTGAAACTGTCGAGGAATCAAACTTAAGCCAACAAGACAACATTCGAGTGATATCAGAAGAAGCAACAAGCGAGCATGAGGTACGGATTACAAACACTCCTACTCATACTCATTAAAGCTATGGACTCATACTCATGGGGTAGTAATTTCTTCCTCTTTCTGCAGAATATGTCAACAACTGTTTCGACCGAAGGAGACTCGTTGATCAAATCAGAAAATGAAAAAGAAGATGAATCGCCTCTGCCTGTACCCTTGGCAAGGGAAATCAGCAGTCACGTGTCATCGTCTCTACACGAGGCACAATCTCAGGATAGGGAAGTGAAGGAAGATGAATCCAAAACAGAAGAAAAGGAAGAAACAGAAACTAATGCAGTTAATACCATCAAGGAAACTCAGGAACTAGAGGTGAAAATCTTATTGTGAATTGATTTTAATTTCCTATCTTCAACACAACACTTTAAGTAGAACAACATGCTTATACTTTCCACTTAGTCTCTAAAGTTGTTATCTATTATATGGCTGCAGACTGTTGCAACAGAAACTACACGTGAGCATGTTGAAACTACCTCGGACAGCCAAGTGGAGCGTGCAGAGATGGAACAAGAGGAGGAGCATCTGGAAAGGTCATCTCTGACAAAAGCTCCAGAGGAAAGCCATGCAAAGGAGCCAGAAGGTATCGATGAACTCAAAAATACAGGCAACGATTCTTTGATCAAGGAAGAGGAATCCCTCGAATCATTGCAAGAAGCAGCTCATGAAACTGAAGGGAACGCCAATGATAACAAAGAGGAGATAAGTCTCAAGGATGAGGTGAGGAACAAACTTGTTAATTAATGGCCAAGGAAAAAGACAATTACTGTTCAATGTTTCTTCAGTTATCTCAATCACACTTTTAAGTTTCTATCATCTTGGTACAGGATGTTGTAATAAGCGTTCCGGTTGAAGTGGCTGACTCAAATAAGATCGAGGACGAAGAGCCAAGTACTACACACGAGGCCGAATTCGCAAATGAAGAAGCTGCAAAGGCCAGCTTGTTTGAAGATGAGGAAAAAACTGAATGTGCTTTGCTAGAGGAACAAGTACATACTGAGGCATTGAAGGTAACAGATGAAGAGGATATCAAAGATGCAAAAACACTTGATTTAACTGATCCAAAGGAAGAAATTGCTGAGGATGAGGTTAGAACCATATTACTAAATCGACTCTTTTAATGAAAGTAAAAATCTTGAAGAATCTTATTTCTGCAAAATAAACAGCTTTTAACAAATGTTGGGTACTTGGTGCAGAGCTGTGCACCTAGTCTGCATGAAGACACCATAGAAGATTCGGTAACCCAAGTAGATGATGGCTCAGAGAGTCAAGAAGAACAAAAGCAAGTTCAAGAACTCATTGTCCAAGATTCACCGGTTGAAAGTGCTGACGATTCTGGCATCAATGAAGAGAAAGTGGCTCCACATGTTCCGGCAGAGGACATTACAGAAACAACAGAGTGCAGCAAGGAGAGTGAGGCCGTGGAGGATATTCCGAAAGATATTAACGTACCAGCTGAAGGAGTTGTCTCACAAACGCCATTGAAGGAAGGCTCTTTGATCAAGGAAGAAGAATCCGTCGAGCCATTGCAAGTAGCAGCTCGTGATATTGAAGGAATCGTGGAAGGTGACGAAGAGGAGATTGTTGATAATGTAACTGCTTTGGAGGCTGAATCTCCCAAGGAAAAGGTGAGAAGCAAACTTGTTACTTAAAAGAATAATATTTCTTCTTTCAACTCTATATCTAACGTTCTTATACTTTAATCATCTTGGTGCAGGATGTTGACTGTGAGGATAAGTCACCAATTAAAGAGGATGACTCACAAATACCTTCTTCTGAGCAAGTTCCAGCAGAAAAGATTGATGACGACGATGCCAAACTGGCTAACAAAGACGTGGAGAAGATAGGATGTGCTTTGGTAGAGGAAGAGGTACACAATGAGCCCTTGCAGGTAGCAGATGAGGGTATCAAAGATGCAAAATCGCCGATCGAAGGAGCAACACGGCAGGTCTCAGAACTCATCGTCCAAGATTCATTCGTTGAAAGTGTCGATGATTCTGGCACCAGCGAAGAGAAAGTGACTCTGCATGTTCCAGAAACAACAGAGTGCAGCAAGGAGAGTGATGCTGAGGATATCGGAAAAGATTGTGGTAAGGAAGATAACGCACCCATTCAAGAAGTTGTCTCACACACGCCATTGAACGACGGCTCTTTGATCAAGGAAGAAGGATCCGTCGAGCCACTTGACGTAGCAGCTCGTGATATTGAAGAAATCGTGGATGATAAGAAAGAGGAAATAGATGATAATGCAACTGGTTTCGAGGCTGAATCTCCCGAAGATAAGGTGAGAATCAAACTTGTTAGTTAATGGCTATGATCTTGAGGAAAGGAGAACTAACACTCTTAAGTTTCTATCATCTCGGTACAGGATGTTGTAACAAGCCTTCCAGTTGAAATGGATGACTCGCGAAAGATCGATGATGACATCTTCGAGCCAAGTACTACACATGAGGCCAAAGTCACAAATGAAGAAGCTGTAAAGGCCAGCTTGTTTGAAGAGGGAGAAACAGAGTGTACTTTGGTAGAGGAACAAGTACATGTTGAGGCCTTGAAGGTAGCAGATGAGGAGGATATCAAAGAACTTAATGTTACTGATCCAAAGGAAGAAACTGCTGAGGATAAGGTTAGAACCATATTACTAATAAATCGACTTTCTTATCACAAAATTAGTGGGCTAGTTCTTGATAACAAATTAACAAGAATCTTATTCCTGCAATGACCATATTTTAACAAATGTTTGATACTTGGTGCAGAGCTATGCAACGAGTCTGCAAGAAGTAGATGGCTCGGAGAGTCAAGAAGCAGAAAAGCAAGTTTCAGAACTCGTCGTTCCAGATTCATCCATGGAAAGTGTTGATGATTCTGGCATCAATGAAGAGACAGTGGCTCAACATGTTCCAGAAACAACAGAGTGTAGCAAGGAGATTGATGTCGTGGAGGATATTCCAAAAGATATTTCGGATTGTGACAAAGAAGATAACATACAAAGTGAAGAAGTTGGCTCACAAGTGCCAATGAAAGAAGGCCTTTTAATCAAGGAAGAAGAAGTGGTCGAGACCAAGCAAGTAGCAGCTCGTGATATCGAAGGAATCGTGGATGATGACAAAGAGGAGATAGCTCATACTGCAACTGCTTTGGAGGCTGAATCTCCCAAGGATAAGGTGAGAATCGAACTTACTATTCAATGGCTCGGATTCTTCGTTTAGCTTCTATAGCTAACGATCTTAAGTTCTCATCATCTTGGTACAGGATGATGTTGACAGTGAGGATAAGTCACCAATTGAAGTGGATGATTCACAAAAACCTTCTCCCGAACAAGTTCCAGCAGAAAAGATCGATGATGAAGGCGTTGTAAAGACCAACTTGCTTGAAGATGAGGATAAAGTAGAGTGTGCTTTGGCAGAGAAAGAAGTTCATATTGAGCCCTTGCAAGTAGCAGATAAGGATACCAAAGATGATTGTTCAGTTCAAGAACTGGCTAAAGATTCCCACGAAGCCATGGGCGACGACATAGATGCAAAAGCAATTGATTTAACAACTGAGCTCAAGGAAGAAACTCTTGATGATAAGGTTCGAAACAAAGTAGTTTATTGATTTTACCATCACAAAGTCAGTGGACAAATTCTTGAGGTTTAATGAATGTTTGATACTTATATAATGCAGAAGCATGCAACTACTCCTCTTGAGGAAACTAATGAAGATTCGTTACCGGAACAGAAAGAGGTCTCGGAGATGGACAGCGGAAGAGCATCATTAACAGATGACATCAAAGAGGCCACTTTGGTTAGAGAAGTAGCAGCTGAGGATATCTCGAGTGATCAAGTAACAGAAGAGATTGCAGATGCAGCTGAAGAGGAAACTCGAGAGGCTCAGGTGATTTTCGTTGAAGACTATGAATAACGAAACTTCATTCTCCCAACTGAACAAAGTTTCTAAGCTCTATGTTCATAATGTAGGCTATTGCACATCAAGATGACTCAACACGTGAGCAGAATACCGAAGAACCCTGTTTAAGGGAAACTATGGAAATAACTTCTCAAGAGGAACGAAGCCTAAGTGAGACTCCTGGAGTAGTCATCAATGACAACAAGGAGAATGAAACAATTCAAGAAACTCCTGAGGTTGAGGTGAGTGTCAGGTTATGATTGTATTGAAGATTTGAAATATCTAAAACAAGTACATATTTGCATAATTAGCCATCCCAATTCCTAGCAAGTCACAAAATCTTTTAAAAGTTATTTAAGGACTAGGTTTGAGGTGTTTTGAAGCTTATGCAATCAAGATCATGATATTGTGTAAATAAAAGAGGGCAAAACTCACCATTTAAGGGATCTGCAGGTGCTTGAAGAGACGGAAAGTGTTGAAGTTGAAACTCCAACGAAGAAGGAAGAGTCGTCTATCACTGAAGTGCCAGAAGAACATGCTCTGACAAGCAACGAGCATGCCTCGGACATCACCACCGTGGAATCTGAAGTGCCGGAGCAGAAGAACGAGCAAGTTATTGTAGAAGCAAATATATGTGGTGACAAAACAGACTCAGAGGAAATACAACCAAGAAGTGAAAAAGAAGCAGAAGTAACTAAAGAAGAGGCTGAAAATGACCAGAAGAACATAACAGAAACACTGCCTAATCATGCTTCCGAGGATATCTCACAATCGAAGGAGGTGAACGTTGAAGAAGACTACAAGGAGATATCGAGCAGCCCTGTCTTTCTGGCATCAGAGGAAGTCGCGACGTCCACTGTGGCATTAGACGAAGACTCGACATGCAACTCTTCTCACGAACTCATAAGGGAAGTGGCTGAGAGTGAAGAAGCAGAGACGCAAGAACCAACACTGAAAGCTTCAAAACTCATCCAAGGTTCATCTGTGGAGAAAACAGAAGTGGAAGAAGATGCAGTGTCGTGCGTTGCAAGTGCTGATGTTTCTGGCATCACTGAAGAGAAAGTGGCTCCACATGTTTCGGCAAAGGATATAATAGAAACAACAGACTGCAAGGAGAGTGATGTCGTGGAGGGTGCAGCCGACGCCGAGTGCATTGACAGCCAGGTACAAGATGACGAGACAAAAGGCTTCTTAGATGAAACAGAGCCCACAGTAACTGAAAGAGAGCTGACAAACAAAGAAGAGCCACTCCATGAAGAGAGAAGCGACAAAGGCAATGATGATGAAAAGGAAGCATGTGAAGAGAAAATGTTGATAAATGAGAACACGAGTGTGGAGGGCATTTCTGTCGATACAAATTCTGTTACAGTCCTTGAAACCAAAAGTAACGACGAAGCTCCAGAAATCAAAGAGACAACTACCTCACCAGCAGAAGCTCAAGAAGAAATTGCATGTGAAAAGGAAATCTTGAAGGACGACATCTCAAGCGAGAAGGAACAGCCATCAAGTGTAAGCTCTTCTAATCTACTGCATGCATTCTGTTAGTATGATTATCGAGCCCTAACATGATGTACGGAATGCAGATCAACGAAGAAGGTGAAGATATAAAAGAGTATCAGCAAGGGTCTTGTGAGGATAAGGTAATCACAGATAGTTACGTAAACAGAAAAGAAACAGATGAAGTCACATGCAATGGAAATGAAATAGAAATAGTAAGAATACATAGAATTACTCTTTTTAATCGATAAACTTCAGCATCTTATGATATTGAAATGTCGTTCATCAAGCAGGTACCTAAGTTTTATGAAGAAGCCGATGACAAGGCTCAAGAGGACGTGAAAGAAGCAGTGACAACTGAAGCAATCGAGAGAATCCTCCACGAAGAAGAGCACGTGACAAGCATTGAGAATCCTCCTACTGAAATAGACGACGAAAAATCTCACAAGTTGGACGTTGCATGTGTTGGATCAGACACTCAAGATTCGAATAAAGAGGTATGCTCATTTAAGTTCACTATCCCAACCTCACATGCCTGAAAACAGACCCTCAAGATACAAATATAACGTCATTACTGATTCAATGACCTTGAATATCTGTTGTGTGGGGTGTTCAGATAGCAAATATCCCGGGTGGAGAGAGTGAGGAACAGACCAAAAAAGAAGAAATTTGTAGCTTGGATGAAGTGCAAGCAAAAGATAAGGTAAAAAGAATACAGCATACACCTATATTCACCATTGATTACCATTTCTAAGTAGACATATACTCTACAGGAATCATTGATGCTCCCAGAAGGGAAAAGCGACGAGGAAGTGAAAGAAAGTTATGAGGCTGTTGAGAGGAAGCTTGATTTTGAATCTCAAGCCAAAGATATACCAGAATGTGAAGTATCCTCCACCAGTGATGTCATTGCACTAACAAAACAATCAGCAGAAGATACAATTGTCACTGCTAAAGTGCAAGGGGTTGTTATGCCAGAAGCAACTGGAATTGAAAGTGGAGAAGTGGAAGAATTCAATGATAACTGCGCACAAATGGAAGACGCCTCCATGCCAGTGCAAACTCCGGTGATTTCCATGCCAACAACAATCACACTGGAAAATGCAGAAGATTCTGAAGTGAAAAATGCAGTAAAAGGTGATGCAACAACCCGGGACATAGACGGGGATGTGAAGGAGTTATGTGAGGAATCCTTCGAAAAATCAAACAATGATAATCAAGTGGAGGTATTTCCAAGTGAAACAGTGAAGACTAGTGAAGGGCATGAAGAAGAGAATGCAACTCCATTGGAGAAAGAAGAAGGGAGTATGCAATCTTCTATCTTCTCACAACATGACCAAAATTCAGACATCAAGACATCAGATAAGCATGTAGTTCTAGAAGCAAATGATAACAAGAATTCTGATCACGAACAGCAAGAGCTCTCCCAGGGCGAACACGAAACAGAGAAGCCTCCTAAAGTTGAGCAAGAAGAAGATGAATGTAGAAATGAGGAAGGAACTAAGCAAAAAGTCGTAGGGAATCCCGAATCAGAGGAGACTAACAAAGCTTCACTATCCGACCTTATTCGGGCTTCTACGACAGAAACCTCTTCTCCCATTGAAAAGGAGCCAACCAGCCACGCCAAAGACCTACGTGTTGAAGACAAGGATGAAGAGGCTGAGCACGAAAACTCAAAAACGGATGAAGAAAAAGATGGGGACGAGGAATCACATGAAGCACCAGTGATGGTGGATATGGGAGATGCAGAAGTGAAAGTAACTCCAAAGAAATCTCACAACATACTATCTGGTGTTGGCTCAAAAGTGAAGCATTCCATTGCAAAGGTGAAGAAAGCCATTACTGGCAAACCTTCTACTCCAAAACCACCATCTCCCAAGAAGGTGGTGAACTGAGAGAGTAAATAGTAAATAGACACTGCTTTCACTACCAACTATAGTTTGAAGGTTTTTAATTTGAACTATAGTTTGCCTTTCTTTTTTTTCATACATTTTTTTACCTTTCTTATTGTTGGGGGCTTGGTTTGTAAATCATTGTTTCATGATCTTCTTGTTTAGTTTGCTTTGGTGCTTGATTGTGTTGTGTAAGGGATTGATTGATTGATTGATTGTGTAATATATGAGTACTGTGAATTTGGAATTGTAGTAATTGATATTGTTGTTTGCAATTGCATGGAACCATTTATCACAATCTACTAATATGAATATATTATATGGCTATTTATATATACCTGGGCTCTTTATGTTTTATTTATAACATAATTTCTTTATTTTGTTTCAAAAAATTTATAAGTATATTTTTTAAAGAGATTCTGTGTCAGTGATATTACGTGGCAAACAAATGATTTTCTATAGTAATTGTTCGAAGTGTCAAATGACGAAAACACCCTCCTACTATTTCCCAAAGAAGCCAAAAAAATCAAAATTAAAATAAATTAAAAAATTAAAAGAAAAGAAAGTCGCCAAAAAAAATTCAAAATTTGGCGCTCTAGCTTAAGCAATTCCCTCTCTTCCATCCCGCCAAACAAAACCCTTCCCCATCAAACCCAGCTCCATCTTCACCTCCGCCACTAGATCTTGACTTCCCCACACAGCGAAAGAGAGTGTCACCACCACCAGAAATGGAGACCTCCAAATCTCGATCCTTCTTCCAAGATTTGAAACTGCGAGAAGTCAATGGCTTCCGAGGTATAATAATGCCACATTAATCTCAATGTATTATATATGTATATAGTATGTCTGTGATTGATTCTGATTGAGTTTGGCGTTATCAGTAAGAAAACGGCCTTACATAGGCACCGAATCGCGAGGTTTCGACCCAATCGGAGCTGTGGCGGTTGAGCACCTCGGCGAACCTTCGCCTCCAATGGCTTTGTCTTTCTGCAGGGTTAATTTAATATATAAATATATACCATATACTTTTAATATATTTGGGGATTGAGTTTCAGCTGAAAATTCGTTTTTTTTTTTTTTTTTTAATTTATGCGTATTTTTTTGTGCAATGTAGACCAACAAAAATGCTCATATTCTTGGTGTCACTGATGAGGCGGGTTATATTACCCTGACTGATACCAGGAAGAAATTCTCGGTATTATCTTCCTACCAAGAAAATGCAGGTATTTTAGTTATCTCTCAAAAGTGGGTGACTTCTTTTTTTTCGAACTCCGTTGTGATTTTAGATTGCATATTTTTGTATTGAATTTGCAGAGAAGGCTAAGGTGACTGAATGGACAGCTCACGAAAATGCAATATTTGACTTGTGCTGGATCAAGGTACTTTAGGCTTTAATCGACATGTCATACTGTGGAATTGTTTCATAAAGTGCGACTTTTTCGAAGATTGACGAAAATGTGGAGTCACTTAGTTATAAACTGGCTAGCCTTGTTGCACATAGCACCCATCTTAGTAAAATTTAAGTTTCTAGTTGATCAAGCTATGCTGCTGAGTTTCCATTTAGACTTTCTCGAGTGGTCATTCACTCCTATGCTTGTAAGACCGCAGTTTTACTTGTTTTTTCTCAAGACTTAATATAATGACAGATGACTGACTAATTTGAATTTTCTGCAGGATGATGCAAATATTTTAACTGCTTCAGGAGATCAAAGTGTAAGTCACCCTTCTCCTTAGAAGACAACTGATTTCCTCTTTGCGAGTATCATATCACATGTCTATCATGCTATATAAAGAAAGAATCTTTAGACTACACATAGATGTTGGCAACCCATAAGTATAAATATTTGACAAGTGAAAAACAAGTTTCATTAGATTGAGGCGGCAGAAGTTTCATTCCATTGTTCTATAAGATTTTTAAGATGGTAACACATCAATACTTTTGACAGATCAAGATTTGGGACATACAAGAGCGCAAGTGCATAAGAACATTGATGGGGCACACTGGAAGTATCAAGTCCATCAGCTGCCACCCTAGTAATCAGGGTAAGCTCATGAATTGCACTATCATTGTTATTGCTTATAGAACGACTTCTTTCAGTTTCTGTAGGCAACTTTGATTCTCTCCCGCAATTTGAGAATAGCTAACTCTACCTTTTATCTTAATAGAGCTAGTTGTCTCTGGTTCAAGAGATGGATCATTTGCTCTATGGGATACTAGATGCTCCACAAGTGCCCACAAGTCGTGTGTACCGTAAGTTTCTTTATTCATCCATCAGTTGCATATGAAAGCACTAAATGCTTGTTGATTTGTTTCATCTTAATAATTCATAGCCAATGTATATAGTAGCATACGATTTCAACATACAAGTCAAATTCTGTATGATACAATACAAGTGCCATGTGTTAGCTCTAACATATTGATCATGGTGTTGATATTTTAGGCCTTTATCCATGGTACATGAGGCACATACTTCATCACGCCGAAGACGTTGCAGGCGTGGAAAGGTTTGTGTTTTCATTATTTTACTACTTATATATTTGAGCAAACAATTTTAAAATAATCTCAAATATTTCCAGGCTGAATCCATGAGCATCACATCAGTGCTTTATCTCAAAGATGAAGTTTCTCTTGCAACTGCTGGAGCAGTTGACAGGTTTGTAGAGATACCACATATATTAAACATCTGGAGCTCATTAGTTATGAATCATTCTGAGAAGTTCTCTCTTGCTTCCAAATTTTTTCTAAAACTCAGTGTTATCAAATTCTGGGACACTCGGCAACTTAAAGCTCCAGTTACTCAAACATGTCCTAGCTCAGAATCACGAGTTGAGGTAAGTAATTGTATTTCCCTTTATAATTTTTGCTTATGCAGTAAACCAAATTGTATGAGTTTTAGTCACGTGAAACAGAAACGAGTAATAAGGAGTTCTCTAAGACTAAAATGAGCAAATTATTGTTTTGTAAATTGTAGGACAAGAGATTACATGGAATATCTAGCTTGTCTCAAGATATGAATGGCATGTTTATTACTGCCTCATGCATGGATCACAGGTGAACTTTTTTCTGAATCCTAAGCATCAATAGTTTGTTTATAATGCACCAAGCACATTCTGTTTGACACTGCGGAAACTGATGCATCTATTCTTTCAGGATATACCTATATAATGTGCTTCAGCTAGACAAGGGGCCAATAAAAACTTTCTCAGGAGGCCGAACTGAGTCATTTTTTGTTAAGGTACAAATATTTGTTATAAATTTATAATCAAGATAAAGTTCAAATTGTCATCCTTAGTTGCTCAAAGTTTTCCTTAACTACAGTCGCAAATCAGCCCCGATGCAGCTCACATACTTAGTGGTTCTAGTGATGGCAATGCCTACATATGGCAGGTCAACTTCTTCTCTTAGTTCCTTGTGTTTCTAAGTCTCTAATTTTCAGCAACTTATGGATAGCCTGGTAATTGTGCAGGTGGACAAACCCCAGATGGATCCTATCGTGTTGAAAAGCCATGATGGAGAAGTCACAGCAGTGAACTGGTATAATCTCCAAGAGAACGCCATTTTTCGAATGATTTGCTTGACATTACAGATAATATAACCAAGATTCTGGTAAATTTATGTGCAGGTGTCCTTCAGAGATGGGGAAAGTGGCAACTTGCTCAGATGATTTCACAGTAAGCCTCTTGACCTTATAATTGAAACACTAAAACACAACATATTAGCTTACTTTGCTACATTTTTACATCTATTTGTGTTTTGAGTGTCAGAAAGACCACATCTTATTATCTTATCATATTCATATCCTCCAATCTCTTATAGGTTCGCCTTTGGAATATCCAAAGCAGTTGTTACTCAAACATGCGATCTCCTTCATCACTGCGAAAGAGAGTGAGGGCTCTTCCAAGAATGGAAAAACGGAAGCTATTCACAGATGAGGCATCGATCTCAAAAGGCAAAGAAGAAACCACTCTTTCTGACGTGGCATGCGATTCCACCAACTCCCATACTCCTATAACAATGCAAGAAGTGAGCACACCAGAATCCCACAAGAAAAAGTTCTGCTTAAATTTTGAAGTGAAACAAGATTTGGAGAGAAGTCCAGAAGCTCAATGCAAAAGCCCTTCCTCTGTTCTAAACCCTCCTTCATCGTTGAAAAGGAAGACGATCCGAGATTATTTCCCAGTTCCTGATAACAAAGCCTCCATCCCCAAGCCGCGCTTCCATTAGTGCACCTATATATAAGTAGCGGCTCTTTGGTAATTTGAAAACAACCAAAATGTGCCTGCTGTACAGTTTCTGAATATATCTTTACATGTATATGCTAAGAGAGCAATTCTTGATGCAGGGAACACATTGAACTTGTATTCTTAAAGAGGTTAAGGGCTATTTAAATCCTCTTCTGTAATGAATGGAAATCTTGATGTTATTAACTTTTTTGGATTTTGAAATCCTTGCATGGTAGCTTGGCAGCAAAATTATCATTTATTTGTAATTATGTCCACGTGGCATGCCCGTATATATATATATATATATGTGCATAATTGAATTGTTATTACTATTTGTATAAACAGCTTTTTAGTATAGTAGAATTGATCACTATTTTATATGCAAGAAATTAAATAATTGAAATAAAAGTTGCAAAATATTTCCTTTACAAAAAAAAGTTGCAAAAGCAACATAGGAAGTGGAAAATCCTTTAATTAAAAGAAATGTAGTTTAATTGCTCTTTAACTAACTAATTAAACCACCATAAAACTGCCGACATTCTCTATACTCTTTTTGCTATATCAAAAGTTGCTCACATAATTAGTGATGGAATTATATATCATTCCACATATTTACTTTATATTTTTCTATCAATTACTCATTGCAAAGTGCAAGCACAAGGGTGGGAGTGGGTTAAAAAAACATATAAAACTAAAACAGAAAATCCCATGTGATCTTATGGGGTTCATTCTCCACTTGTTAAATTTTGTCGAAATCGTACTAATTTAATTAGTAGACATGAAAAAAAAGCAACTTCAATATGTTTTGTCGTGTGTAATAAATGGAAAAGAAGGAAGTTTTTAGAGGGCAATAACATGTGTTTATATTTACTATTATAGTTAATGCGTGTGGGCAAATTAATTAATTAGTTAATTATCTGAAATGAAATACGCATTCTAGGAATTTGCAACCGACAAAAATGAATACTAGAATACATTAATCGATCGAGCAAACATTTTAATAATGAAGTTATTATTAGAATATATATACTCTTGTACTGAAAGAAAATTTTAAATACATATATGTGTTTATACATTATGAAAAACAAATCATATACATCTTTATAATACCTTTAAATTAATATATAATAAATGATATTAATTTATAAAAATTAGTATTCATCATCTGGAAATTAAAAAAATGTCCGAAGAAGCTCTCTCTAGTGTACTTGCTAATTATTAATTACGATTGATTGAAACTTTTATTTGTTACATGAATATCCTGCATCACCAGGTAGTTTTATTAATTAAACATGCATTTATGTGTGTATATAATGTCACAATCTTGAAAACATCTAATCAATTACCATGTCTCCAATTTGGCTTCTAGGGTTTTCCTAAATACTACTTTAATTCTCTCTTCTCTTGTGTGTATATAATTAAACACACACACACACAGTGGCACACAAACACATATTTTCATTGACATCGATCGATCAATCAATCAAATAAGTATGGATATTGATAAAACAAGGTTTGAAGTATCTGACAGTGGGAGGAGATCAAAGATCCACGTACACAAACTAGCTACCTCTCTTCTTTCCTAAATTTTTCCATCTGCCAAAAAAGGAAGATTTTTTCAAGCATTCCAACTTCTGTTTGCAGGTGTGCCAGGTTAATTTTTGATATTATATATATATTTCTCTAGATCCATTAATTATTTTTACTTTTAATCTAGATCATTACTTGATTATCTTTGGAATTTTATTCTCTTAGCTCTCCTCGAGATTCGCACGTATATATAGGGCAAACAATTATAGTAGAAAATCATATACTACGGGATATATATTTATTGTAATTTATCAAAATATATTATTTTTCAAATTATAAACGAACTTTTAAAATTATACTTACAATTTTATATAAGATAATTTTCTATATATTTTCGATGGACAATACGCTAAAATTAATTATAGTAGAAAATCATATATTACAGGATATATGTAATTTACATAAAGCATCTTTCCCTTCTGATTTTTTTTATAATTTTAAGGGTATATTTTAGATTTGTTTTTATTCGGCACTTTTGAATTTTCTATGGTTTTTCTAGGTTATATATATATATATATATATCTGTATGTTGCTGACCTTATACATTAAATATTGCAAAGACTTCGAATTGTGGCTAAATATTATACTCACAACATGTTATATATCTATCTCCCCTTATTAATATGGATCGGAGTATATATATATATGCAAACTTCTATCATCGAATAGTTGAGGTGATTTTTATTTTGTGTAATCTAATTTTTTGCTTATCAGCAGTACTACTACTGCACTTTATATTGATCTGTATCACTTGAAGATTAATTCAATTCTGAGTTTTTCGGCATGATCCAAACATATATATATAATTGAAGTAATTAGCTTGAATATATATATACATGTGCGCAGCGCGTGTGTCTCTTCAAGCTTACTTCAATTCTATATTTCTATGGGTGTGTAATATTCAATTCTACATTTCTATATAATTCTAGATTGTGTTTTTTTATTAATAAAGAAAATCTTTAATTTAAGCTACAGATTACAGAAAAGCTCAACATATTAGTATTTTTGGGACTGTTAAATCTCATCAGTTGAGAGGCTGTATATTAATTTAAGGAGCCTCTGTATATATACATAATACATATGCAGAAACACACATGGCTTCTTCTTCTTCTTCTTCGAGGTCGAAGCCGCCGTGCGCGGCGTGCAAATTCCTGCGGCGGAGGTGCCTCTCGGGGTGCAGCTACGCGCCGTATTTCCCGGCGGAGGATCCGACGAAGTTCGTGAAGGTGCACAAGATATTCGGGGCGAGCAACGTGAGCAAGCTGCTGAGCGAGTTGCCAGCTCATCAGCGGGAGGACGCCGTGAACTCGCTGGCCTACGAGGCGGAGGCCCGCCTCAAGGACCCCGTCAACGGCTGCACCGGCGCCATCTCCCTCCTCCAAACCCAAGTCTTCACCCTTCAAATGGAGCTCGACGCCACCAACGCCCACATCAACCGCTTCGCCGCCGCTAACGACCATCCCAATACTACGCTCTATTCCATACCCTATAATAATAATGATAATAATAATTGGAATGCCAAAGCCCATGACGATGGAGCTAGCTAGCGCTATCTAGTATGAGTACTGTCTATGTTTATATATATATATATACATGTAACTTTGTATTAATATACGAGCACTGGCTGGCTGTTTAATTTGTGTTAATTAATGCATGTAATTCTAGGAAAGTCGAAATAATGATTAATTTCAAACATATATGCATGTTAGCTTCTGTTCATGCAGCTTGACCTTGTTAGTTAATAGTCAAGAAGGGATGAAATTAAACCCATGTGAAGCGACAACCCTATCTTAATTAATTGTTTCAATTTTGATTAAAATTAAAAGAGAATATATATATATTGGTAAATAAAGAAGTTTTGGGGCCTGCCTGGCCTCCTCCTGAAGTGGTAGGCTTGGCTAGCTAGCTAGTGGAGGGGGAGTAACCGCTCTCACTACACTTCATAATTCAATTACATTTATTTATTTTCTGGAAATTATACGTACTAATATTAATCATTGACAACTTCATTACCAAACAACATTTTTGTGTCTCCCTTTTTATTGCTATAAAGTTATTCGCGCGTGTTGTAACAATAATAAAGTTAACAATCAACACATGCTTATTATTATCATATATATAATACATTCCTAGCCTAGCTAAAAGTTAATTAACGATTTATAAAAGATTTATTTTTTAAAATCCGATACGAAGTTAGGGAGGTCAGGTAAAACTGTATTGGCATGGCTTTATTTCAAGCTATATTGAATTGAATTATAATTGTGGTTAATTTGCCACTTAATTAAAATGAAAAATAAAAATCCAATCAATCATTGTCAAGATTGGGCCCTCTGAACCGGCCATGAGTCCACAGATTAGTATCTCTAGACCAAGTACAGAATTATTAGCCAATCCAAATTAATTAGCTTTTTACTTGATTTGATGGGCTTAGTCAATAACATAATTCTCCACTTATACACACTTAGTTTTTCATTTTAACTAGCTAGGCTAGATGTAGTGAAATTTATTTTCAAAAAAGTATACATAATTATGAATTTAATCACTATATATTACTAGTAATTAAGTTTGTGAAATGAGTTGGTGGAAACTCTCAAGCTTGTTGTGATGGTGAACTAACTCGACATCAATCCTGGCCAGCTGGCTAATTGAAATAATTAAGTGATTTCTATTGAAATATATATAATTTAATTTTGGTTATTTTTAAACATTTATAAAATATGTAAATATAACAAGTTTAATTAGGTAGGCCCATATATAGTAAAATAAATAAAGAGAAGACCCTAAACCGTAAACCCAAACCAAATAGGAGTAACAACTAATCCCAAGTCCCATATTTGCAAATTGCAATGAAGCTAAGCCCAAGTAATTGTAATATTGTAAAAAATTATGGGTAGCCCAGTAATAAATGTTTTTAATTAAAGAAACAAATAAATAAGGGTTAATGGGTTAAACTACCCAATTTCATAAGAAAAAAATAAAAAATGCCCACCCATAATAAAAAGATAAAAATACCCGTACTTACAATTTTAACCCTCAATTATAACATGAGCACATGATCACTTTGATCATGTTATTCGAAAAAAATACCATGAAATAAATTATAACATGAGCACATGATCACTCTGCTCATATTATTCGAAAAAAATACCATGAAATAAATTATAACATGAGCACATGATCACTCTGCTCGTGTTATTCGAAAAAAATACCATGAAATAAATTATAACATGAGCACATGATCACTCTGCTCATGTTATTCGAAAAAAATAATTAACCCAATAATAAAAGTTTTTAATATATTAAGGGTAATAGGGTCTTTTTGAGATAAATGTGGCTATAATTTATCTTTTCTTTTTAGTTGATTATTTTTTATCTTTTTCTTTTGAATTGGGCCATTTTAGCACTTGCCCCTAAAATTTATATGTTGTTTGGTAGGATAGTTTAAATCTTAGATAAAATGGTGCTATTACAAATTTGCCCTTTAATAGCTTTACTGAACAAACCGATCTTCACCTCCTGATAAGGCATCAAAAGATCAAATTTTTATTTTTATCTTTATTCTCAAAATCGATCTCTGGTTTTCTGGAACTGGATTCACGAGAATCGGTTGATGGGTTCTCTCTGTTTCTGAATTCTTGAAAATGGGTTCGTCTTTGTTCAACAAGCAGAGAACCATTCATCAGATAACACTCTTTTATTTTATTACAAAAATATACAGCAGCAACATTCTTTAATCGAACCAAATTCACACAACAATTTCCAAAATAAAAATAAATAGAAAAAAAAATCATCCATCCAACAATTCACCAACAATTTCCAAACCAAATTCACCAAGCCGCGTCTTCGAAGCCGCGTCGATTGGGCAAGATCTACACCCCTTCCATCGAACCAAATTCACCAAATTTTAATTGAACCACAATTTTACCAACAACAGTACAGATTGGTGGGTTTTAATTGAACCAAATTCACCAAATTCACCAACAATTCACCAACAATTCACCAACAATTTTATTTGAAATTCACCAAATTGAACCAAATTCACCAAATAATTTTGGGAGCTCCGTTTGTGTTCTTTGGAGAAGAAAGAGAAAGTCGTACATCTGCGATGCTAGATACGTCAATGCAGTCACGATATCCCCTATCAGAGGTCTCGTGGTGGCTTGCTCTTGCAAGCACATGGCAGCCACGGCTAGCGCTTGATACAAACCCTAACTCACCTTCGGCCCAGAGTACCGGAACAAGCTCATCTTCTCCGAGGCATAGGGACGGGAGAAGGAATGCATCTGGGATAGAGAAGGAACTGGAAGGGGCGAGAATTGGAGAGAGAGGAAGAAGACGAATGCAAGAAATAAAGAGGAGAAAATTTTGTCTGTGAAATGAAAAATGAGAACGTGCAGGTATAATGTGAGGGTATTTTAGTCAGTCAAAATTATCCTTCTTTTACTGTTTCACCAGGTTAGAAATAATACCATCTCTTTTGTGGGTTTATAAACCCACTTCAACTGGACGAAATTCTCGGGCCGAGTTTATAACATAGGGCCCTTCTCATTGCCACAAATACAACCAAATGGAGGATAAAGGTGGATTATTTTAGCCCAACAGGCTTCAACTAGGCTACCAAATGAGATTTCTGTAAATAAATAAGTTGTAAATTAATTTGTTGAAATCACAACTCAAGTGATATTGAGCAATTTGAAACATGTTATATATATTGATCATTTTATACCCACCACGTTGATAGTTATACGTACTAATTAATTAATGACTTATTTATTACCTTTCAAACGCTTTTCTACAAATCACATTAAATTTTCTTTTTCTACAAATACTGAGAATACTTTTATACTGAAGGTAACTATAAACCCAGGAATATTAAAAAACATTAATAAACGAAGAAACTTAAAAAAAATAAACCTAGATAGCTAGTAGTCTAATTAAGAAACAAACTAAACTAAACAAAAAAGAAAAGAAATTTATAGATACATCTTCACTTTCATTTAGAAGCTATGTATATAAATGCGGCATATATAAGTTAAAATATATACACTTGAAATTAGATTAACCGGCATGCAGGCAAAATCCAAAAAACTTTATAAATTGAAATATCAGTGTCAAACTAATTAAACTATACTATACTATAATGCAATATTATATATACATATATATGTGTGTGTGTGTTGAAAACCAATCGATCTCATCACATCCCACAATATAATCTGCATGTTATCCTCTTAATTAATTCCCTTTAATAAAATAAGATAAATAAATGATTAAATAATAATAAATTTGAGAATAAAATGTGGCAAAAGGAAGTGAAACATGTATGCCATGCAAGCCCCCAACCCCTTCGTCTTCAACACGTAGCATTCTAAATCTTCTACATATACCCATAGCTAGCTCCGACCTCCTCCCCCTCTTCACGTTTTCCACCACCACCACCTCCATTATAAACTCATTCATTCAGTCACTACGCCCCGCTCCCATGGCTGACCGCGACCGCCTCCACCCCCACCAAATACACGTCCACCCTACTACCCACCACCAAACCTACGGCCGCTTCGACGCTGCCGGAAAAGACCACTACCGCAGCGGCCCCACTACCGGCCAAATCCTCGCAGTCGTCACCCTCCTCCCCATCGGCGGCAGCCTCCTCGGCCTCGCCGGTATCACCCTCCTCGCCACCCTCATCGGCCTCGCCGTCGCCACCCCGCTCCTCGTCATCTTCAGCCCCATCCTCGTCCCCGCTGCCCTCCTCCTCGCCGGGGCCGTGGCTGCGTTTCTAACCTCCGGCGCCTTCGGCCTCACCGGCCTCTCCTCACTATCATGGGTGTTCAACTCGTTCCGACAGTCAACGGGGCAAGATCCCCTTGACTATGCGAGGAGGCGCGTGCAGGAGGGGACCATGTACGTCGGCGAGAAGACCAAGCAGGCGGGAGAGACCATCAAGAGCAAGGCGCAGGAAGGCGGAGTTCACGAGGGCGGCGCCGGCGCCACAGCAGGAGGCGGTGCTACAGGTCGCACTTGATCGACGCCCGCATTTTGGGGAATTGAATAATAAACGCAGTATTAATTAGTTCAATATATGTGTAATGTGCGTGTTTCTTGTGTTGTGAGTTTTTTGTTTTTGTGTAAGAGATTTGCAGTTGATTTTGATTTGTTTGGTGTAGATATACTTGGTGTTTTTTCACTTAACAAGCTGGGAATTACAATTTGGTTTTATAGAATTAAGCTGTGTTCAATTCGATATATACATATTGGTGTTTCAGTTGCGTTTTCGTATGTGATCTCAATACAAGTTATCCACAATCTGATATTTAGATATATTCAGATAACTATTTGAATTAGATTAGTTTTGAAAGATATATGATATATATATTAATATTAAATTTCTTTCAGTTATTATAATAAACATAAGAGTTGCAAATAGTCTACAAAACAAAACCCTACCTCTCCTCAACGCAAAAAAATAAAATATCATGTACAGTACTCTTCCACGAAAAGTTTTTCTTAAGCAAACAAACGAATTCCATTTCTGGAGAAAGCGTAGCAAAACTTTCTTTCGCAAACAATTCTACAGGAAGTCCTTTTAATCTCGTGAATGGAGATTCTTTCCCCTTGAAAGTGATTAATTAATTAATTAAGCTAATTGATAGGATTTGTTTACTAATGAATTAATTGGGCTTTAGTACATTCTTTAAGTTGTATTGTAGGCCTGATGGGACTTGAATCCTATTACAAAAGGCCTATCAGCAGCCCACTACGATGTTCTATTGAATTTTTTATTTATTCGATTCCTGCAGTTGCATAAAGTTACACCTGAGCTCGCGTTTCCCTACCAAAAAACAAACCCTTTAAATTTTAATTCCGGACATACTATTTAAAAGGTAATTAAATTACCGAAATTTCCCTCCAGTTCGTACTTTTGCTTCTCAGCTGAATGGATTCCTACACTCCATTGTTGGAGAAGACTCGTATTCCCCAATCGTCGCTGCAGAAGCTGGCCGTCGCCTCAATCTTCGACAAATTCCGCTCCGCACCGCCGTCCGACGCCGGACGCGATGCCGTCAGCCGCTGCCTCCGGTCCACCTCCGCGGCGGTGGTTGATCAGTCGGCTCGAGAACTCTGCCGTCTAGTCAAGGATGATAAATTCGATGTTGCTGATGGATTATTGGAGTTACAATCGGCGCTCGAGGATTCCTCCAATCCGCAATTTGCTTCTGTCTTTGTTAGAGCGATTGGTTTGCTCACTAGACTTGGTTTCGAGCGAAATCCGTCGTCGTTTAGGTTCTGCTCGTCTGAGAATCATCCCTTTGTCAAGGTATGGGTATCTTTTATGCGTTGGGAGCTATAGGTTAAAGTCCCTGATGTTGAATATGAGAAAGCTCGACTTTCATGCGCTTCAAAAAAAGAAAAAGACAGATCTTTGAGTAACTCCGCCTTTTCATTAATGAATTTCTGGACTAGAGGGAGTTTCAAATGGGATACAAAAAAGTTAATTTTTGCTTGCATGTAACTTCATGTGATGTTTGTGGTGGTATAAGCTATTCTAACACTGCTTGCGTGCTTGCCAATTCCTTATGCATGTTTTAGGCTACTCCATGGTTCGTGTAAATTTAAATCATGTGTATATTGGCTTATGTAGATACTTTCTTGTGGGGCTGAGGTTCAAGGAGGGCTTGTCAAAGAAGTAATTTTGTTCATCATGAAGTGCAAATATGTTGGAATGGAGGCCGTCTGTCAATTCGTGGTCCCTTTTCTGAATTATTCAGTTGTACAGATCCCTATTTCGGGTTCATGTTCTACATATCTGAGGAACTTAGTGTCCACAGTGGGGGCATTCTGCTGCTCATTTCCTGAGGAGGCTATTCCCATCATTAAGCTGTTGACTGGTCGTCTAAAATATATTCCATGTAAGAATGCCGAAGTAAGTTTATATAGTTTGTGCAATAGTACATTCTCGTAATGAAATTTCAGTTGTAACATGCAGCATTGCAGTGAACATGTCCGAGGAACTGGATTAGGACTTTAAGATCATTTTATGATATATTAGTGGTGCCTGAACTTTCTCCTTCTTGCTATACCTGCAGGAGGTTGCATATATATCTGATATTTTTGAGTGCTTGGTGGACGCGTATCTGGTGGTCTTGAGAAAGTTGATTAAAATGGGATTGGTAAGTTAAATCACAAATGTCAGATATATTCGGATAGCTATATGATATATCCAGTTCCCTTTATTTTGTTTTGGAACTATTTGTTCCCTATCCTACTCATTTAATCGTTCCCCTTCCTATCAGCTTGTTCACGAAGCTCAGTTGTGCGGATCTGAACTTCTGGGTTCAATTCTTTCCCTACATAAGGACTTCCGCAAGTACTCGGGTGGGATTGAGAAAATCTTAGATTCAGTTAGGCACATATTGGCTGTCCAAAAAGAACTCGGACTTAACTACTGCACTGACCAGTCCTCAGTGGTTTTGTCCTTGTTCTCTATTCTCACTGGGCTGGAGCTTGAGCACGAACAATACTCTGTACTTAATCTTGTATTGTTTCTATTAAGATGGAAAGATGAAACTGGTATAGTTCTCACGCTTTTATTTTCCTATCATCATCTTTGCATTCAGTGGTTGTGGTGTGAAAAAAAGACTAATAATTCATAATAAGAAGTTCTAACTATATGATAAACCAATCGTAATTCGCTGTCTAAGAAACTTTTTCCATACTGGATGCTACACGTTATACCACTACAAACTACTACTGCAGCACTGCTTCAAAATGTTATTTTAGTTGCTCTAAATGTTCTATAACGAGTTGATCAATAAGTAATTTATATGGAACAATCGCATACTTGCATGATTCTCTAAATGATTGCCTAAAGTATTATGTTTTCTATAATCATCAATACCCGCTGCTTTTGCAGAAGACAGGACTGGTGCTTCCCGTAGTGAATTGGCTGAAGAGCTTCTGCTCATTTTTCCTGTGCTTGCACTTGTTTCCTCTCCATCCATATCTATTAAACAAACTGCTACCTATTTACTGTTGGTACTTGGAAAAACTGCTACAAATTTACTGTCAGCTCCAAGGGCGAAACAAACAGTAGAAGGACAAAACTTGACTATCACCAGTCCTGGACACATTATCTTTAGGTTTATAAGAAATATATGGTTTAAGGTATAAATCAATTATCTGCCATGTGAAAGATCTATTTTTGTGGATTTCCATAATATTTATAGGCCAAGATCTAATAGACTGTTAATTTAACCATCTTGGCAGAGTTAATCAAAGAAGTCATTTTCCCAACTTGTCTTTTTCCCTAGCTTCTCTTTTTTAATTCCATTACTGTTTTTATTGCCATTGTCAACATAATCTGCATGAAATCTATGAATGTTTAAAAATTGAATTTTCTGCACCATGTCTTTTATGCTGCAATAAAGTGTAATCTTGGTGGATAACTTTTATTTGCAGGATCAACTTTTATCGGATGGTTTTTATTATCTCAATCGTTTAGTTGATGGAGATGTCTGTTCTAATGAAGTGCATTCTGAAGAATCTGAACTAAAATCTTGGATTACATCTATTAAAGAGTATTCTTCAGGAATTACAACAAAATGCAAATCCGCTTTAAGGATCTCTCAATCTGAAGAAAGCTTTCTAACTGGTAATAGTGTTGCTCAATAAGATATACTAGTAAATCAGATGCATTTATTTTTCTTGTTACTGAAGTGAAGCTATCTCAGTTAACTTACTCTCTATCCATTTTGTCCTTGCAGAAATGCCTCTGATTCTGTGCTCAGTTGCTGGAGTCTTCCTTGTGCATCCAGCAACAAACTTTGCCATTGAACTATTTGCTATTGGCAGTAACATTGGCCCTAAGCTTGGTGTTCCTTTGTTGCTTACAGTTCTTTTCTACAATTATGTATGCTCAAGTACAGAAAAGTATAAGGATTTTCATCATATGCTGGTGAGTATTAGATATCCACCTGAAATCCAACTCTTGGGGAGTTGTATATCATATATAATTATTTGAACAAAATTGCGAATCATCCATCACAAAATATTGCTAATCTTTCGTAATGCAGCTTAAATTATTGGCTTTGCTACCGTCAGTTGCTGCACATTCTGCAATGCTACCTCTGGTACATCAGGTTCTTCAGCCAATGCTTCACAACAATGTGAATCCGTATGTCTTTGAATTTATTCAGTTATATGTTTCCACTGTATATTACATATGGTATTTCTGGAGTATGAAGGAGGAGGAGGAGGGGGGATGTTGTTTAATGATGATGGAATTTTGTGCTTTTCAGTTTCATAAAAGCTACCGCAATACGATTGATTTGTAAGACGTGGGAGGTCAATGACCGAGTCTTTGGGAGTTTACAGGCAAGGTTTTTTCTTGTCTTGTTCATTTATGCTGGAAAATTCCAACCCAGAAGTTTGCAGAGTTAAAAAACCCTTTTTCGTTGGTGAATTCAGGAAATGTTGCATCCAAATGGATTAGTGCTAAATGGCACCGAACGAGGAATACGCATGAGCATCGCGGTGTCTATTCAAGATGTTTGCAGAAGAAACCCTGATAGGGGAGTGGACATTATTTTGTCTGTGGCGGTATGCTGCACTTATTTTCTCTATTAACTTTATAAGCCACCAACTGAAGCTGTCACACTAATCGATTCCAACAACAGGCTTGCATAGAAAATCATGATCCTTTGGTTCAGTCTATCGGATTACAAAGCCTTGCTTATCTTTGTGAAGCTGATGTGATAGGTAATCAGACGTTTAATGTTTTCACTGCTTCAACATCTTAGTTTCTTATCAAGAAAATGTTAGCTTGAGTTTATATGCCTCATTATGACAAAGATATGTAGAAGTGATTAATATCTATGCCATGCTCTGGTTCAGATTTTTATACTGCTTGGGATGTGGTTGGAAAAGAAATGCAGAACTACTATGCAAATGCTGTTGTTGCTTACGGGTAAATGTTTCACCGCTGTTTCTCCTGTTACTTCTGTTCTACTTGCATGGTCCTTAAAGTTGAAATGTAAACCTATCAGAAATAACTAACAATTATCTAAGATGTGGCTGACATGATTAATTTTCTTTATAATGCATTGAATTTGATTTAATTAGTTCCTAAGATGTGATAGATCAAAGTCTGGGATTTCTACTATTTTTTTGAACACTCTATATGGAACCTTGAGAAAAACGAGCAGCCAAGAATCATTTTGGAAAGTTTCATATGTTTTTTCGCGGTCATAAATATAAAGATTTTTATAGATGTCTACAATTCTTGATGCAAGCAATTGAGGTTATGTTGATACCTTATGATCTTCTATAATCTTTATTTTTCTATTATATCTCAAAGTTTTTTCTTTAATTTTTGGCATCAGTTACTTCCCTTTAAATCTTTTATCACTTTACTTTCACTCAATAGGCTGGCTCTTTTTTTGAGATGGGGGGCAATGGATGCTGAAGCATATCCAGAAGCTGCTTCAAACATTTTGAACATATTGTGGAAGATTGGAACCTGTACAGAAGTTAGTCAGAGTTCTTTGTGGACAAGGAGCCACAAAGCTGCCTTTAGAGCTTTGATGCAATTCGAGGCATGTCATTTAAATGCCTTTACTATATATTTAGATATTTCAACATTATTTGCCATAAAAATCTGGTAACCGCGACCAGGAGATTGACTTGGATTTGTAATTGAAATGCTGAAGTTAAGTTTCATTAGATTGATTTATCATAACAATTGTTTCCCCATTCTATCTCACTATGCATTTATCCTTAGGTGGTGCATATTCAGAGAAGCATACCAGATTTCTATACCAGGAACATGGACTTCCTTTTTTCTCAAACCAATTCTGAGTTGCTTGCAGCGTTAGAAGAGTTTGAAGTCAGACTCATAAATTACGAGCACAGGTTAAGAAAAAAGCATTTCTATCATCTACATTGTACTGTGAAATTAACTATTTAAAGATTCCATATTGATAATCCTTATTTGTGTTTGTAGTACAAGGCGGAGATCTATTAAGCAGAAAAGGATTTCTGGACCTCGAAACAAGATTTTCAAGTTGTTAGATGTACTTCCTGAAACTATATTTGGTTCAGGTATGAGGTCATCAGTTTCTGTGAAATTTATAATTTCTTGACATGACAATCTTAAAGTAGTTTCCCAACTTCGTGCGACCAAGGAATTGCAAATAACATGTCTATAATGTGTGCAACCCTTATTCTCTTTCATATCCAATAGTTTGGTTATTATCTGAAGCTAGAGGTAGTGGCTTTCGATTTTTAGGTGACAGTAACTTATGATGATCCCATTGAAGTTGGCAACAAACGTTTAATTCATTTTTATTGAAAATTAATAGGTTCAGGTAATCATAGTGAAGTATTTATTCTGAACCTCTGTGGTTCCAAATTGAATTTGAAACCGTTGCTAAGAACATTTCCTTTGCAGGAAGCAACCACATGATTAAAGAATTACCTGGTGCTGCTTTGCTTAGCTACCCTACTCGGAAAGATGTGAGAATCCAGGGACCACTAAAAGTGAGATAAGCATAACTCTGTATCTTTTTCAAACTGATTTTGGGGACAGTCAATTTAATAGTATCTGTCTGCAGGGATTACAGGATGTGCACAGTAGATATGAGGATTCAGCTCTGGAAATATCTGGGTCTCTTCTGTTGTCAAGAAATATTTTGCTTGCTCTTGTGTCTTTGCAGTCATGGAAACCTTTCATGGAAAGATGGCTAAGGTCTTCCATTGTAGTACTTGAGGCAAAGGCACATCTGACAGTGTTGGACAAAACATCAAAGGCTGCTACTGATATTCTGAAGGTTCATTGTACTTGTCTCTTTTTTTTTCACTCTTTCACTCATAAGTCATTTTTGTCTAAAATATTATCTGTGTTCCATATAACCTCACAGATTCTAACAAGAATCGCAGAAGCAGCAATTCCTCGATCTGCTGAGAATATTGCCCTTGCAGTTGGAGCTTTTTGTCAGGTGAATATTTTATGCTTCCTGTTGTCTAATTGGAGTACTTCATGCAAACAATTCTAATTATTGTCCTCCTAAAGCTTGCCATAAAATTAGAGACATGAAACAAAATTTGAAGCACTATTTATGCTCTTGTGTTGCAGCTTCATTCATTAACTGTAGCTTCTGTCCAAAATGGGCAATATATAATTTTTTAAATGCGACAAATTGCAAGTGTTCCATAAAGTTTGATTGTAACAACGTGAGAAATTGATTTTCTGAAATTATACACTGTTACATGATTTTCCCAGTCTAACTTATTTGTCCTACCGGTGGACGTTTATAATACCGCTAACAAATATGGATCAGGCCTGATAACTAGTTGTGAGCTGAATTGGCTCAAAGCTTTAGAATGTATTTCTTTATTACATTGCAACTGAATCTAGTGGTAGTAATAAATATGTCGTCATTTTCAAGGTATTTTCTTACCTTGCTATTGCAAATTTAATCTCCCACAATCAATTGGAATTGGGATGAATTTCAAATTAGAAGTAAATGGTGAAATTTAGGATTAATTTGTAATGACTCCTTTTATAGATTCTATCATTAATTACCTTTGTAATGCTCTGTGTAGGTGCTACCTGCGTCAGCACATGCTGTCCAATCGATTGCTTCAAAGTTCTTACTTAATTGGTTGTATCAATATGAGCACGACCATCGCCAATGGTCAGCAGCAATTTCTCTTGGGTTGATCTCAAGTCGCCTTCATGTGACTGATCACGAGCAGAAGTTTAAGAATATAACTGCACTTATTGAGGTATGTTGTGATTTTAATTACCAGATAATGAATGTTTTCTCCCAATTTATGGTCATTTTGAGATTTTTTTTTCTGGAATTTTTTTTAAAAGGTTAAGAATACAAATGTTTTAAAGGTCCTTATTGTTGTTATCCGAACTACTTATCTACTTTACTGAGTTTTGTAGTGCAGTTGCGAGACCATAAAAATGTTTTTATGAACTGGAGTCTGTATGTTTTAATACAAATATTTTTGTATCTGCTACAATAATGCCTGGTCCATTCTTAAACAGGTAGCATCTAGTAGTAAGAGCACCCTTGTGAAAGGAGCTTGTGGAGTTGGATTAGGTTTTTCATGCCAAGGTCTTCTAACTAGAGTTGATTCTGGGGCTAATATTCCATTTGACAAAGAAACATACAAAAATAAGGAATTCGAATTACTGAGAAAAATCATTAAGACATTAGTCCAGATGACAGATCAGTTTAGTGGATCTTCTTCAGCTGATATTATAGAGAAACTAGCGCCTTACTTTCCCCTAGGAACAGATGATTCGTCCTCATCTGAACTAGAAGTTCTGGACGACGATATTGATCATCTAGAGGAGGATGCCTGGGGTGCTGCTGGACCTATCATTGGTTTAGGGAATTCTCTTGGGGCAATATACAGAGCTGGAGCTCGAGATGCAGTTCTTTATTTAAAGTCGCTCATCATTTCGTGGATTCCTAGTGCAAATGATTTGTTCCATGGTGGAGGGGAAACATATTTGCCAGAGTTTGCAGTAGGAGCTTGCCTTTCGATACCAACTGTGGTGTCTTTCTGCCATAAGGTAGAACTGATCGATGATTTTGAGTTGGACCATCTTGTGAGCAGCTTCATGGAGCTCATTTCTGGACTGTTGTCTGTTAAACAATCTGATGACTTCCTCCAAAACTTGTCAACTGCATCTTGTGTTGGAGCTGGAAGCTTCCTTTCAATTGTTTTAAATTCAAGGTTGCCCTCTTTCAAGGAGGAGCATGTTAAGGCATTTCTGGAATTATGTAGGAGAACCTACAGCGGTACTCATCTACCATTTGTTCGTCTAGGAGGAATGCTTGGGGTCGTAAATGCAATGGGGGCTGGTGCTGGGACGCTGATTCAACATATCCCTCTTCCCTTGCCCACCATGTTTAAGCGAAAGGTTGTTTCTGAAGGCCTCTTGGTTAATAATTTCATTATGATAATCATGTGTGAAGGATCAAATACAGAATCAATTCATTAAGTAGAAAAGTTTACAATCTACTAATCGACAAACTGAGACACTACGACAGTAACTACAGAATCAAATGATTATTATACACATGCTTCTATTTATATAGTCTAATATAGTTTTTTCCTGGCAGGAACTATCTCATGCACCTGGTTCTCTTGAGGCTGAGTCGACATCAATAATTCAAGAGATATTTTTGTTCGCACAAAACTCAGATGATCCTCAATCACAGCAGAATGCAGCATGGGTAGTTTCAATTCTCAGACACTCCGTGTTCTCTAAAGAACACACAAATGATGCTGAACATGATGACTCTGGTGCCCCTAAGTCTTCCTCTCAAGGAGTTGCTGAAGACACTATTGTCATGAAACTCTCTTTGTGGCTTATGGAGATAAATTATTCAGAGGTAATCTTGCTTGGTTTTAATTCTCATGCATGAATATTGCTCTGAATGAAAATACAGTTGCGTGAATTATCACTCCATGTTCCTTCCTGGACTCCCAATTTTAGCATAAATATAGAAGTTCTTCTGATCTTCTGTTTTTATAAATCTCAGTTCAATACCAGTGTAAACACCCAAACAGTTGCTTTTGTCTTGCGATGCCTATCCCGTGCTCCACGTTTGCCATTGTTGGATTGGGGACAAATTGTCAGGCGTTGCATGAAATACGGTGATCGAACTGCAGAAATGCCTTCCCAAGATATAGACTCAAGAAAAGGAACTGTGAGGGAGGAATGCTTTCTATTCGTTTTGTCTCATGCAAATCAGTCCGATTCACTTCTTGGCTTCCTGGACGAGCTTTTCGATGGAGCAAGGTTTAAGACACTCGAGTCAAATCTGCAATCACTTATGCTCTTGCTCCTGGCAGATCTATTGAAGATATTCTCCAATTCTAGAGTTGCCAAGCTTTTTGATGATGCTTCCGACTTCATGCGTTGGTTTGTTTCTTCAGATCAACACAGCAATAAAGAGAAAACCGCAATGCGAGTTTCATGCTGGAAGAGTTTGCAGATTTGTTGGAGCGAATCTGCAGCTATTGAAACTCAGGATTATGCATATAATTTGGAACAGTTCATGGAGGTTCTGTTTACAATGTTGCCATACTCTCACTCAAGTGATAATACAGAACTATACCAGAAAAACTCCAACACTGAATGGACTGAAGCTATTAAATGTCTTGGGAAAGCTCAACAAGGCTGGCTATTAAAATTCCTGCAGGTAACATATCATCTACACTTGTCTGTCTGTTCCTTTCTTCCAGATCCTTCGTGTAATCCAAGTTCGTACAGTCTTTTCATGGTGTTTGAAGCTATATCAGCTGCTCTCTCATTCAAACTGACATGCTGATTAATTCGGTCTCTATTGTTGCACAGATTTATGATACAAACTTGAAAGAGGAACGCAGCAAGATCCTCAAGACCTTAAAAAAGTTAAAAGCTAAAGCTGCACTAGTTCGAGTTGGTTCCATCCCTTTGGCTGAACTTGCAAAGATGAAAGCCTATATGTTGGACTCTGATTCAGAAGGTTAGTTAACTTAGTTTATACACTCATAAATGGATTACATTGAAGTGTACTATAACTCAAGCTAACAGAATACTTGATTCGAAAACATGCAGTTATCTGGAACATTCTGGTAGAAGTCACTGTAACTTTGCATCACTTTGATGAAAGTGTTAGAAGACAATGGCTCAGTGATACAACCGAAATCCTATGCGTGACAAGTTACCCCTCAACGGTAAGAGCCCGAATTTTCATCTTTCAATAAAATTGTAGTTTCTTGCTATTATTACTATTAGAAGTAAATTAGTTTCCCAAGTTTCTTTTACAGACAAAATATGTATTTAAGATTCTGGACAGAATATAATTGTCAAGGAACTCGTTCTGTTTTTGCGATATACTCAGTTCTCCACATTCACGATACTTTGATTTCTTTCTTACACAGGTGATGCGGTTTCTTGGCCTTTTATCCGGTAGCAGCTGCAAGTACATGCCCATTTTGTTTGCTGATAAAGCAAGTGTCTTGGCCGATCTTCCCACTACTCTTCCATCTCTGGTAGCGGGAGCTGGTTGGGGTATTGTTGCAGAGTCTGTAGCATCGTGTCTTCTAAGAGCAACACAACGGTTGCATGATTGGTTCGGACAGATAGAGCACGGGCACTATCTACCCGACTCACAACCTATCAACTCGACTGAGGAAGATGAAGCGATGTTCTTGTTACGGGTGATGCATCAGACGTGTGTTTCTCTCAAGGAGTATTTGCCTCTAGATAAACGGCTGTGGCTTGCTAACATGGTTATTGTAGAATAAGCAAGTTTGTAATTTGTATTATTCCTCACCTATTTTATGACTTGTGTTTATAAATTATGTTGTATAATTAGAACATTTTAAGATAACAAATTCGAAAAATTATAATGATAGTCGATACTCATTTTTCCGTTGCATTGAGCAATGTGTTAGTTTGGACTTTAGACAAATATTTGGGGTCTCAATTTTCCAACCTCAATAGTAAAGCCACAATTCAACAAACAAACAGCTAATAATATTATTATAACAGAATGTTATTAAGACAACTGTTCTAAGAAATATCCTTTGTAATAAATTTTATATTTTCCTTCTCAAAAGTGAACAGTATTTCTAAGAATATTAGAAATAAGAAAAAACACAACGCATTACAACTCGAGCTTACTGAGGACTGCCAGTTGAAAATTAGACATTTCTCAACGGAAAAAAAAGAACCCCAAAAATGAGCAATAAGACTGGAGCTACATTTTAATAATCGGACATCATGTTTACCTCACTCACTGTACAACTAGAGCGGCATCAGGAATAAGAGCTAAAGCTATTTTTCGCTTGAAGATGAGGTCAAGCTGGGTTTCGAATCTTTATCTTGCTCAGCGTAATCTGCATCGTCTTCTATTTTCTGGGTTTCAGGTTCTTCAGATTCCGAGGCAGGAGTTTTATGGTTATCAGTCGATGTATCATCTATACTAGGTTGAGTGTTGGCATCTGACGGTGTATTTAAAGCAGCTGGGAGACTACCAGAGCTTTCGACTTCTTTGCCAGTATTAATAGATGGAAACCATGAAAACTGCAACTTGTGACCTTGCCAGGATTTACCATGTGAGAAGGCCCTCTCAGCGGACCTTCGGGTTGTAAAGGAAACACAGGCTGCAACATTTGATGAAACTGAAGCATCACTAGTCTCTTGAAGCTCCGACCTTTCCAGTACCACTGAAGCAAGATCGCCGTATGAGGAGAAGTGCACCTCCAGAGCAGAAACCTGATAACATACACTATTTAGACAATGACCAGGTAAACCGAGTGATTCTCACGATGGACAAAATGCAGGCCGCACGCTTTCTAAAAGGTAGGGGTTCATGCAAATATTTGAAATAAATAATGACTTGGACCATGACGCAAATTTAAGGATGAAAGCAAAGCTGGAGTTGCAAATCCAGACCTAATCAATCTAGAGTGCTCCAATACCACAAAAAATAGTCAATCAAGTATAAACATATAATGCAATCACAACATATGAGACCAATGTAGGTGTATGCGCATTTGATTAGTAAATCTCACTAGAAAATAAAGGAAACAGAGGAGAATTTCCTCAAGCAGGAATATATGTGTGACACAAACTAAGGGCATTATAACTTACATCTTCAAGGCCAGATGGTAATGGCGGAACAACTCTGAAGGCCATGGGCCGATTGTCAAGTTTGAATCTGTTTGCTACAAATGAAGTCCCTCCGGATGTTGCAGGATTAAAAGAAGGTTTTAAGGTCTCATGCACAGGCATAACTGGATTAGAAGTATGCGTCACAGCATATTGTGCAGAACATGTGTTCTGAATAGTCATGCTATCCCTTGGTGATGACTTGGACGTTTCAGCTTTTGCCTGATTAGGAGTTGCTTCAACTGTAACCCTTTTAGGGGTCAAATCTAACGAAGGCATATCCTTGATGCTTACAGCCTGTAAAATAATTAAAAAGTGAGGGTGGGAACTAAATAAAGACTCAAGTAGGAGAGACCGTCTTTGACCAAGATAAGAAGATAAATGATATTTGCTTTTATGTTAGTAATAACTTTAGACAACAGTCATTCCATAATGAAGGGGAAGTGAGGAGCAAAGGAAATGGAAAACTGGACAGATGTAGCATCTAAAAAGACTGGGAAGACTATTTTACACACCTAATTGTATTTTGGTTTCCTATGAAAGAATTACTTATAGAAAATCTCTGCTAGACCCATTTCAAGTGAAGAAAATGAAATAGTTACTTGTTTTTGGAGCTTGTCTAACTGGCGCTTGAACTCATTCCGTTTCTGATCAAGCATCTCCCGCTTCTTACGAAGTTCCTCCTTCAAAAGCTCTAAATTCTCCAATTTCTTTTGGTGTGGAGGAGGGGCTTTAGAACCATTTGCAATTGTGGACTTGGGATGATCATGACCCAGACATTGAGCAACAGAAGCATGAGAATTACTATCCTTGCCAGTTGCAGGGTGAGGACTTTCTTTTCCCTTGTTAAGAGTAAATTGATCAGAAACAGCAGAAAGTGAAATTCCACGAGGTGTAGTTGATGCGATACTATTGCCGCATATCCTATCATCACGAATATTATTACGCTTTGCCCACCAAATCTTGATAAATCGATTGCCCATTATTGCATCAGGTGCCCTTAGTGCCTCTTCTGCTTCTTCCCTTTTCGAAAATTGAACAAAAGCCCGCTCAGATTGATAAGGAATATAAATGTCATCAACCTCACCAAATTTCTGAAAATGTGAGAGAAGAGCTTCCCTCTTATTGTCTTTCGGGGGAATGAAATTGACAAATAATGTACGAAGTGTCTTTTGAGCTAGTGTTTGAATATCAAGAACAGAATCATTCTGTCTCTTGACAAATGATTCCTTAACGAGTGAACCATCTCCATCAACATTCAACCGCTTTCCTTCATTGGGAACACTAGAACTATCCGTGTTCAGAGGTTTTTCAGCCCTGTTGGCCAGTTCTAAACCACGTTTTGAACTGTTTATTCTTCCCCACACATATGAACTTTGAGATCCGCCAGTATTGGCATTTCTGAGCGGCTGATCATTGTTAAGGCCTTCAACTGATTCAACAGTTTGCTGGTTGGGAAGGCCTATGTCCAAAAATGACTCAGTTTCATCAACATTTCCTTGATTAAGTGCTATTAGTGCTGCCGATGTCTCAGGGTTATCATTCGCCCATAAAGGTTGATCTGGATCATACACATCAGATATGTACTCCCCTGCCATGGAACTTCCAGCAGCACCATTCACTCCAAAACCATCCTCACTCTGTCCAGGCCTGCTACTTTTCGGATGAAAAAACTTGTTGTTTACAGGTAAAGCTCCTTGTGCAGAAGATGCCCCAAAAAGCTGCGAGCCAGGAAGTGAAACAGGGAGATTGAATTGTGAAAGGCTCTGCAATTAGGATAAGTAACTAATCAAGTTTCTATACGTTAAGTTGCAAAAGCTAATCACATAAGAGAAGTATAAATACACTGCAGATAATACAAAATCATGGCAGTGCACTGTATATACATATATGCATGTACATGTGAAATTATTTAAGCATGATTAATTGCAGTATAGAAGCATTGATATAATCGTCTACCTGTTAGAACGCAATAACATTGAATTATAGCAAATTTGGATTCCAGCAAGTTTTTTGGATTGAATATATATTGAGGACTTATCAATTAAAAAGGTTCAATACCTGAACATCATCAACAACAATACGATTAACACCGTGTTCCATAGGGCATGTGTCTCCTCTCAAACAAAAACCACGCTCATCGAAGTCTCTACATCGTTGCCGTGGAATCCCAATATTCACTGGTGGACTGATAGCTGGCCTTAACTTTCCTTGTATACCAAGGGGATGAAGTGGATCAAGTCCACCATTAGGTAAGCCTGGAACCAAGCCAAATGCATTCCAAGATGTACTATGTGCACTAGAAACATTTGTCAATCCCCTTCCAGCAAACATAGCAGAAGGAACAGGTCCAGGTTGAATCATTTGAGATGCAACATCAACCAATCCAAACCTCGAATCACAGATGCCCCAAGGAACAGGTTCCCTGCCCCTACCCCTAACAAGGCCAATATTACCTGGTAGAATTTGGTTTCCCCTGATCCTTTGGTTCATTTCCAACTGATACTTGGAAAATGATCCCTGGTTCAGACGCCTCTTGTCAAACCTTGCAGGAAAGTCTCTATCTGAAGCATTATTGTAATTTCTCCAGGTTTCGCCTGATTGAAGATCACCTTCTCTATGAGAGTAGCCATTTTCAAAAGGCCGGTTTCTTTTCCTGTAAGGTTTTCTCAAGCTGTTATCAAGAGAATCCCCCTCCTGAGATTGAGAACGGGCCTCCCGCCTACGATGCTTGTGGTTACGGTCATCGTCTTCGTCTTCACCTTCACTCTTTTCTTTCTCCTCAGTATCACTGGCCACATCAGAAGATGAAAACCTTTGTTTTTCAACAGAAACCTTCAGCTCCATTGAATGCTTTTAATGAAGAAAATGTATCAGGTTCCTGGTGTTGTTCCAGCAATCCTTATAGCATATCCAGAAAACCAATTACAATCATTCAAACACGAAAGCTAATACAAAGCTGGGAGAAGGCAGCTGGAGCTAACCTGATAAAATGGGATTCGCCTCCGCTTAGGGTTTAGATTTCCTATTTCTTCAATTCGGCAAAACGCATCACCTACGAATACAATTCCACAAGTTGGGGATTCAATTAACCCAACAATCCCCTTCAAATTCGCGTCTGTTCGTATCATACACCTAGTGGGCGCCTACCTCTCTATTGAGCTGAACCCTGTTGAATGTAATAATTTCCCCAGTTCATCTTCTCTCTGTAGAGATGGAGGAGAGAGAAATCAAAGAAACTGAAATGGGGGTTTTACTTTTACAAACGAGGGATTAGATTACAAGTTTGTTATAATTAAATTAAGGCCCCATATTTTTAACAAATATAACTTTCTTACCCTCTCCTCTTTTTTGTATATAGATAAAGGTGTCTGTCATTTGTCAAAAGCAAGGCCCGACCTAGTTTAGGACTGGATTGGGCCCCGGCCCTATATCAAGCTAATTTGAGGCCCATATATAAAAAATAAATATTTACTTTACAAGTAATTTTATTTGGTCCATAATAATTTAGTTATATTTAAACTACTCCCACTTGACTTGAGACCTAATCAGTTCAAAACAAATATTTACACAATGAATTTGTTTTCAGTATGTTATACTATTCATGTAAGATCCTAAACATAAAAATAGAAGGTGGAGTAGTAAATTGAAGAAGCTGAAAGCTTATGCAGAAAATTTTATTCCATATTCAAGGAAATACATTTCCTTTTCTTGTAAATCGGTAAGTCATAATAAAAACAAAAAGGAAACAAAGAAAGAAGCCCAATTTGATCACAAATTTGGGTAAACCGTTTCAGAAATCAAAATCAAAAAACATAATCAACGACAGAAACTCCAGAAGGCTTCGCCCATGGCACCTCCACCGCCACCATGGAGTCCTCGTAGACGAATCTAACGGTGGCGCCGTTCACCTTGACGGCCGCCGGCCTATGCGAGGCGTACGCCCTCATCTCTCCGCTCCCCTTCACCCCGACCTTCACCGCGCGGGCACGGTCGTTGTACACTACCGACTGGATCGCGCCGCCGGTGTTGAGCATGTTAGCGAGCCCGATCGGCGCGAACTCGGCGGCGGCGCCGTCGAGCTTCTTGACAGGGGAGACGGTGATGAGCTCGAAGTTGAAGGGCTCGAGCTCAACTGCGATGGTGTCGGAGGGTTTAGCGAGGACGAGCTTCTTCTCGCCGAAGAGGTACATCGCGAACTTGTCCACGCCGTCGACGGTGATAGGGGTCGTCCCCTGCTTCCACTCGATGTCGGCGGGGCCGGTGGTGGAGGAGACGAGGCGGGAACACTCGGAGAAGCACTCGTTCCGCCGCACCGCGCGGTTCCAGCCGCCGCCCTGGCAGTTGAAAGCTCCAATGACTCCGGTGAACTTGTTGAGGTTCCAGATCTTGAGCATGGTTTTGCCATCGTGGAGAGGGTCCTCGAAGAGGCGATCACGCGAGGGGAGAGCGTAGTAGTCGCAGCGGAGGATGGAGCCGTCGGGGAGGACGAGGCTCTTGAGGAGCTCGAAGTTATGCTTCCCGACGGAGTCACTGACGTAGATGGGCCCACCGGAGATGGCACGGGAGGCGGCGTGGAATAGGGCGCAAGGGTGGGTAGACTGGAACATGTCCCAATCGGGGTGGATGAAGTTACCCATCCACAAACTGTTGTAGGCGCAATGCACCATGTGACACCCTTGTAGCCAGAACGTGCCGTTGGGATCTCCCGACGGGTCAGTACACCAGAAATCGTCACCTATATATATATAATACAAGCCATATTATATCTATATGCAAGTATAACCAACATCAAACAAAATTAATGAAGAGTACATACCAACACGGCCGAGGGTAATGGCCTCCGTTCCGAGGAACATGAAGTCGTTGCAGTGCTCCATACTTGCGATGACTCCGTTTCCTTTGAAGTGGTTGCGAACGGAGTTGGTTAGTGCCTTGTAGTAGTCCTTGGCTAAGTCTACACGGCCACCGTAGTCCTCGCACAACATCTCCAGCAAATGGATGACGTCGACTTTGACTCCATCAATCCCGACGGATTCAAGGTGGGAGTGCATTCCTTCATACATCTCTTCAGCTTGCTTAGGTGGGACCAGCCCAACACCATTGTTCACAATCTTGTCAACGGCAAGATCTTCCATGGTTGTCTTAAGCCCGGGAGTCAGTTTGGGCTCAATCACCTCTACTTGGGGGAGCCCCGGTACGCCGGGCCTTAGCCCGCCCCAGTACCCACACAAGGCATGCCACACGTACACATAGTCTACGCTCTTGTAAGTGTCCTTCATGTCTCGGATGAAGGCCGCCATCCCGGTCTTAGGGCCGGGCCCCGACTTGTTCGGGCTCTTGTAGTCACGGAACTTGTAATTCTCCTCGAACTTGATGAGGCGGCACGGCATCTGCTCCCCGGCGGAGGTGCGGTTCATGCCCTCCGTGTTGAGGTCGTCGTCGTCGTGGCAGATGGACTGCCAGCCGTCGTCGATGAGGACGAGGCCCGGGGGGCAACCACCGTCGACGAGGCCCTTCACACCCTCCATGACCCCCTCGGGCTGGACGGTGAGGTAGAAGGCGTCCCACGTGCACCACCCGAACTTGTCCACGATTCCGGGCGGGGTCTTCTCCTCGAGGAGGCGGAACGTGCCGAGGTGGTGGCGCGCCACCTTGATCGCGTCCTTCACCAGCGTGAACGGGTCGTCGCCGGCGTGCAGGTACAGCCCGGCCCGGAATGAAGACTCCACGACTTTACTGGACCCGCTCTCCATGCAGAGGTCAATGAAGTCATCCTCACCGGGCTGGAGAGAGGCCCGGAAGTGCCCGTCGATGAGCGGGAGCAACAGCACGTAGGGACGGCCCGACCCGTCCGCCTTGTCGAGGATCACGATCTGGGTCTCCCGCTCAAGGTCCGACCCGTTAGAACCGACCCAGTGGGTGGTCCACCACACCTTGAACCGGAAAATGGACATGAACCGGATTCCCTTAAGCTTGCCGATGGGGACCACGTGGTGGCTCTTCGCCTCTTCAGCGTCGAACCCCACAAAGCACCCCGGGGAGGCGGTGGAGGGCGGCGCCACCGCCGCCTTCTCCCCCACCGCGTACGGAGACGGAGCCGCCGTGATGTTGGCCGGAACTTCAGAGAGGATGATGTTGTCATTCACCAGGAAGTTGGAATCATCAAGAGTGATTAGCGAGTCAGTGTAGCCGTCGACGATCACGGCGGCGGTGGACCCACCTTTGCTCAAACTTGGAGCCATTTCTAGAGAGAGATGGGGGGAGATTATCGGAGGAAGAAAGGTGGAGAGAGCTTGATGAAGAAGAGAAGAAAGAATGAAGGGTATATATAGATGATGAACAAGCAGCAGCAAAAAAAGTGCTTGCAGAATAAGGAATAAAGGGGGTTTTGTTAACAATCTACACTTAATTTTTGTGTTAGAATGAATGTTTGTGAGTGTTGAAACTTGAATGGAGATTGGTTTGGAGAAATGAAGTATTTATAGGAAATTATAGCACAGTAACAAAGTGGAGACGAAGGTAATTGTATCCTAAGAAGAAAATAGGAGTTCGGTTTGCCATTAAAATATTCGACTCTTTTTTCTCTTTTTCTCTTTTTTCATGTATAGCGTAAACAAAGTGTGTAGATATGGTTATGCAATTAATATTTAACATTATCCGAATAAAAAATGTTATTTTATCCATAAAATTTATTTACAATGACTTGCAGTTATATATGACTTCTCTTATTAAATATAGTAATTTTCTGTTTTGTTTTTTTTTTGAAAGAAGGTTGTGTAGTGTACTAATTAATAGTTGGATTACATTTTTTTTTTCTTTTTTAGAAATGATATTGTGAATCTTTAATTTAATTTAGGGCCTTTTGATAGATGGAAACCGTGGATTTTAATCTCAAGTGAATCATAAAACATTTCCAATTGAAATTGTATCTTAAATTAAGAAATAATATTTATGTCCATATTCTATAATCATTAATCAGTGGATAGATTCTATGACATATTTAAAACATGTACATGATTCTTAAACCGTTAAACGTAATCTACAATCTTATAAAAAAAAAGTGTATATTATACTATTCTTTCTTCTTTTTATCTTTTATGACTTATATATACTTTAATCTGTTTCTTTTTTCCACTAATTGAGGGTCGAAAAGTACATGTTTATCATAAACAAAAAATCACACCAACAGACTTAATTATTGTAATATCTTAAGGTACAATAGTTGAGCCGAATTGCAATTACGACTCACTTAATTATTTACAATTACAACACCACTTAATTTTCTGATAATTATTGGAAAATTTTGACATGGATTTTATTTTCTTTAGAAAACAGTTTGGGTGATTGGGCAAACTAAAACAAATTCATAAAGAAAGAATATATATGTGGTAGTTATAAAAAGATTATTATCTATATTCAATGAATTGATAGGAGGGGTTTTTGATCGAATTGCAAATAACAGAGAGTTTTTTGTTTTTTTTTTCATTCTTATAAAGCTTACTTTTTTTTCACACATTATTCCCTTGCATATATTCACCTCTCTTCTTCATATTTTTCAAGAATCTCAATGTATTTGTTTCTCTCTCTCTCGAGGCTTTTAATTTCATAGCACTCCCCAATCCCATAAAAAGTAGATGAATAAAAGATAATGTATTAAATAATGTAATTAATCAACTTGTTTCTTGTTGTGAAACTATTAATATTAATTAGTTTACCCAATTAAAATAAAAAATGGGTTATGCACGGCAAATTTATATTATTATCTTGACAAAAAACTGCACTAATTTTGTTTTTCTATTGTACAAGGTATTTTCTTTACGAATTAATGCACAAACACTATAATAAATGCAATTAATAAACATAACTTCTCTAATTACTAGGCCCTAATCAAGAAAATGAAATATGATACGAATAATTAACTACTTCATTAATCAGCATGAAGTATTCTCTAGAATTCATTTAATAAATTGTTTAGGTATATGTGGATGATATTCAAAGTTTGGTTTGATCAAATATATGCGACTGTCTCTTTTTATTCGATGATGATGATGGATTCCTAGAATCCATCTTTCCTTTTATATTTTGGTGCCAATATTTCTCTAAATTTATGCCAAATATTAAGTATTAAGGGTTCAAAAAACAAAATACAGTCTATGTTAAAAGCAATTGATTATTGATGTACGTATAATAGTAAATATTATTAATTTCTTAAAAAGAATAAAGAATTAATATATACCTCAAAAAAATATATTCACTTTCAGGAATTTATTTTCAATAGATACGATCGTCATCTAGTGCAAAAAAAGGGAGAATCTGCCCACCCACTTTAACTCTAACTTATCATTTCCACAAAATACAAATAAAATAAGAATAAAGTGGTCGATCTTTACTATAGGTATATGCATACACTTGCCATCGAACCATTTGATTTTGAGCTACCTTCTACTCGAAGAATTTATTTGATTTGATTTGATTTTGCTGCCCTAATCCTATTTCCCATTTCAGATTTTGATATATGTCGTTATTAGGATGGTCAACTTAATTAGAATCTGTCTTATATATAGAGCGGTTGGGAATCGTGATTTACATTAATCTCAACTGTTTTATTTTTATTGTTCAGAAAAAATAAATAATGATAATGACTATTTTAAAATACTATTTGAAGTGTTTGCATTATTATATATCTAAAGACTAAAAGAAAAGCGCGTGGGCTTTAATTTAAATAAAACGAAGGCCCACAAATGAATGTCGGCGGCCCTCTTCCACGGCGAGGTTTGGGCGGTGGGCCTCTCCATAAACTGCCGACCTCGGCGGAGATTTGGTGGCACGTGGAGGTCGCAGGTTAATTAAAGGAATTGCAAAGCTTGCTGCAGCTGATGAGATGTATTTGTGACCGTTGATCATCAACAGCCCCATGTCTACTGCATTATCTAATGCTACACTTGTCACACTTGATGGGATTATTTATTTTGATTAGTAAATGTAATTAGCTTCCTTCATTTTGGGATTTGGTTTGACCAGGATTGGTGGTTGGCTTCTTCCTCTTTCTTCTTCCTCTTTCTAGGAAATTCAATTAGGATAATCACTTGCACAACACATACAAATACGTGGCCAAATACCGTTAAACGGTGGTTAATTCAACGACCCTTGCCGTTAGGTGTCGGTGGGAATTGCAGTTAGCGTAAAAACAATTCACACCATTCTCTAATTAATCACTAATATTTCTCTCTTCCTATCTAATTTTCCTATTTATACATGTCTTTATATTAATTTCAACGCATCATCCTACTTTATTTTTCATGTACTGTAACTGAGATTCAGCTATAATAATAATAATATTATTATAATTAAATTAAATGCAAGTAAGAGTGCGATTTCTCTGAATTTTTCAGATTGCCTAAATTTGTAGACATATTCGTCATTCTTCTGTTCATTTAATAATCTGTTTTGATTATTACAGTAATCGATCGACAAGAGTAGCCGATATTACACGTGGCACTAGCTAGCTAGGAACAAACATATGCAAGATATTAATAATACATCCTTTTATTACAACAATTACATACTCAGTACAGCTAATTTCAATATCGATCTTGATCCGTATGGTTTACTCACTAGTTTATTCACAAGTACGAGTTCCGGTTGCCGTTCCATCGTATCGAATCGCTATCAGGTTCGAATTGTATCGTCTCTTGAAAACCCTAAAGCAGACTGCAGAAACAATGCATTTTGCAGAAGAAGTCGTAAACGAGTTTCATTCATCAATATGGTTTACGTTGTTTGTATGAACCGAACCGGCTGAAAATAGGACGAGCGGAACTCACCGTGTTAAGGAGACGTAGGGCAGCAGGCCGTGTGAATTTCCTGGCGAAAAGGAAGCACTGGGAGGGTCTCCCCTTGCTCGTGCACCATTCCCTTCTGTACTCGGTTTCGTAGTAGATGTTGTCTATCGCCTGAAGAAGACAAACACTTATACGAAGAAGCCTCGGAAAGTTCTTAGCCTACTTTCCTTTGAGAAATGCTTGGTAGGCTTCAAATAACACAAGGGAAATTACCTTGATGGATTGGACGAGAGTGGGAGTAGCGTCGCCCAACTTGTAAGTGAGCGGATGCCATCCTCGCCTGTGAGGATCTTTCGAAGACGAAAGATCCCAAGAACTGTGTGTCAGTGACCTTCTAGTGATTTCTCCTTCCAGACCTTTTAGCTGAACAAACAAAAGATTGTCAATGGAAATTGATAATGTAAACAGCTGATGCTGACGGTGAAGGTGATCAACTTACAGTAAGCAACGTTTGAACGTAATGTTCGTCGGGTATACAATTATGTTCGGCCGATCCATCAGCAGGCTGCATGAAAAGATTGAAACCCGGCACGTGTTAAACCTTTTCTCCTCTATAAATGATTATTACAGTCACAAAAAGAAACCAACAGAAGTATTCCTGACCGGTGTAGTCGATCATGCTAGAAATCATGGGTGGAATGAAATAAACAAGTGAGAGAAGACTTACGAGGGGACGGTTTCGCCAAAATTCAGGTAAGGACTTCCTCTGTTGTCAAAAGAAAAATCACAATTATTGAACTGTTAATCAAACAATAATGCTAGAGGAGAGTGCTAAATATAGACCAACCTTGCAATGTAATTGAAACATGGAGAATACAGTTTGATCTTCAACTACAATCCCAGCATGCTTTCTGGTCAGAACAACCCACTGCAGATAATAAAACACAGAGATAACAAACTAGAAATTATAAATGTAGATTTTTATTTTTTATAATTTCTTCTGTCGATGAATTCATCTATCGTATAAGAATGGAATCATGTCATCACCTGAGATCCTTTCCTCCAGTTGCCAACAGAGATTACTGGGTGCATTTTTGGATTGTAACGACTTTCCTTTTTATCCGCAAAACTGCAACCGTGATTGATGAGTAACCAAGTCTCATAAGTTGATCATATTCGGAATTAACTTACAAGTGCAAGAAATAATCCTCATGAAACAGATAATATTGGAAGAAATATTCAAGAGAAAAGGAGCAATAACATAAAATTGAACTAAACATCTATAAAAGAAAAGACGAACCCATGATTCGAAATTACTAATTCTAAGAAAATTCACAGTAAAGAGGGGGGGGAGCAAGGAATATGCAGCAGCATTACCTATCCACGAAGCTATTTCGGTTTGACATTATATAGTCATATGTGTAGCTGAAATTGTAGAGAGGTATGCAGCTGTAAGGCAAAAAAAGAAGCAAATGAGTTGTGCCTCTTTCCGTGACTGGTAAACGCAAGATGCTCGGTTTTTATGAATTCCAGAATGCCAAAAGTGATAGAAGGGCTTATCATCTAACGGAAAAAAAAGAAGAGATTTTACCTGTCTGAGAGGAAAAGAAACCGCTCGTTGGAAGGATCCGTCAGTGCATTTTGAAGCAGAATGCGCTCTGCTTGGATCATGCTCGCTTCTCCCCAATCTACCTAATAAAGCATCACTCACCATCAAGATTGAAGCAATAGTAAAAGAATATCACCGACTATACAACATACATACACTTCATTGCCTTTCAAAAGAGAGCCAATACCATAATATCAGAAGACAAAACAATGTAAATCAGAAAATTCAGATCTTGTTGGTGAGAAAGTTCATCTATTACATAAAAATCAGACCTGTATGCTACTGTTCACTTGACGGTTTAAGAATAACATTGATCTTGTCGTTGCTGTGTTCAGCAAGAACCCAGGTCTTGAATGGACATAAATGGAAAATCTATTATCTGCATCACCCTGCAAAACAACATAAAGCTCAATAGGTTGATGTGAAAGATATCTACAGACATTTAACGTTAAGGCCTAAGGGAACTAATCATGGATAAATGCAACATTATGACTGTGTCTAGAAAGTTGTTCTTATTCGATCATCTGATTATAGCTTTCACACATCAAGAAGTGGTTGCGAGCCAGACGAAACAAGTAGGTTGACATATACTTCATACAGCTACAGGCTAGTCCATCGATTGCAGAATATGGGACAATATAACTAGCTTCTAATCAGATTACATTATAATGTAAGCTGTTCATCAATCAAAACCCATCATTGCCACAAGTAGAAAATACATGATTGCATTGAACTAAAAGAAATTCTCCCAACAAAATTGCCAATTTCTGTTCATCCGCTTCTCATACAAGAATATATCAATACACATAACTAATTCTTTAATCAAGGAATAGAAGTACACACAATTCAAGTATTTTCGAACTTCAAGCAAACAGCCTTATTGTGTAACTAAAGAAGAAGAAGAAAGGTAGCTTCATGAGAAGAGCAATAACCGAATTTAAGATTGCTAAACAAAAATGGAAATAAAAAAACGAAAAACCCAAAAATAGTAAGATGAGGCAAATAACTGATTACCTTAAAAAACACATCCCAAACAATGTCGAGAGGAATCCGATTCCGAGCAATGAAAAGAAACGCAATTTTCGGCTTCTGCAGCGGCGGAGATATTAAAGACGGCATTTTGATCTTACCGTACTCCATTTCCATCAACAGAAACGTCGCGAAACATATCGCAATCAAAAGAAACGCTAGGAATTTCCGCTTCCACCTGTGATGGAACTTCCCCGAATTCGACCTCCGCTTCATCCGCTCCGACTGAGCTCCTAAGTTAGGGCCCAGCATTTTCAAACTCCAGAATCACTCAATCCTCACATTACTCACCGCAACAATTCAATCCCTCCGCATTTCATTCACCTGCTTGCGGCACCTCCTCCACTCACACCCAACATCCGCTTCAAATTACTGACACAAGACAAATAGATCGACAAACAGTTGAAGACTTAGCAAAAAAAGTCCAGAATCCCGTTAAACAGTCACGGATTAGCAGAGAAGCGATTGCAACAAAAGCAGAAGCTCGAATTATTTATTATTGCATAATCGCTTTGAAATATGCGAAATCAAGCGATTCAGCAGTGAAATTCAAGCTAGATAGATGGAGAGAGTTGGCTTTGAAAGTGAGATTATATGATTGAAAGTAGAGTAAAGACCGAGTCTTTCTCCACTTTTATGCTTCCTTGCTTGCAGTGACAGATAGTGCTTAATCCCTCTTTCTTGCTTAACTCCACATGCTTAGATACTAATTACTAACTTAAACAAAGATGAAGAATTGTCAATTAATCTGCATCTGTTCTCAGATCTGACTGTGGAGCTTTGAGTTCATACTAATAATAAAAAGTCATCAATTTTATTCTTACACCACTGTAGTTGTACTTTTTTACTAACTATAAATTCTTAAAAATAGTTTCTAACCAAAACATTGTTATAACTAACAACATTATGATTATATGAGGTTGAAATGTCATCAAAAGGGATTAAAATATGCTTATGTTGATGCGTTGGTTCAAAGAAAAGCTTAAATTACTCTTTTGGTTCAAGGGTTCGATTTCTTTGCTAAATATGTTTTAAATTAGAATATTAAAACCTACTAACCTTTTTAAATAATAGAGTACGTAGTAATAAATAATTTAATTTACAAATAAACACTATTTGAAGTTGTTAAAAAAAAAATCAAAATTTGCTAGACAAGGGGAGGTTAGGAGATCCATCAAACACATGGTTTGGTGATATTATCAAATCAATTGTTTATTAGCTTTGACAAAATATATAACATTTTTCTTATGTATTATTACTATCATATACCAGCCATCACTTATTTGCTATGATTAATGAATGAATCATTTATAGTTTGGTGCTTAATATGAGATCATTCACTCAGAAGCACCTAAACTTACTAACTAAAGATCCCAACGACTTTATAGTTTGACTTTGATTAGTTGCATTAATTATTCGATTAATCGGTTAATTATACAAAACCATGCATGTGCATGATCCCACACGTGTTGATAAATACAGTTCTCATTATGTATTGAAACAATGAGCTAATAAATGTACATGATAACATAGGAACACTTCAAGAACAACTCATTACTAAATGTACACTGCTTTCATACTCATCGCTTGCCTACCTACTCAAAATCGTTGCTCTGTCTTCGCCTGGTCGTGTTTCCTCGTCTCCTGAGAAAGAGAAGTAGCAGCCTTGTGCTACCGTCTCTCGTGCATCCTCATGAGTGGTGATGATCCCTACCCTTGCATCAGAGACATCACTGGGATTCCCTTGGTGGAGAAACCGGTACACTTTACTCGTAGCTTCTCACCGACCACGAAGTTTCTCTCTGAACCAGCCTGCATGGTAGAGACATCAAGTTTGGAGTCTGGAGTTGCCAAACAAGGCAATGAGATAAGATAACTATTTACCTCAAACCGGTACATCCCACGGAGATCTCCACCGCAGTCAAGGACCAACCCGTGTGCACGAATTTGATGAACCTTGGCGTTCAGTGTCGTTCCGATTTTTAGTTTCTTTGCATCTAGAGGAGCCTTGGCTGTAGATTCATAATTGCTCAGAATACCAAACAGATTAAACAACAATTACACATCGTTTTGAAGAAGATTTTATCCGTAGTGTAACTTACTGCTACCTTTAGAAGGGAGTTTTGGAGTAGAAGATTTCTCCACCTCGTCACACTCAGCAGCACTCCGAATCACAATGGCTGATAGGCTTTCCTCAGCTCCCTCAAGCTGATCATCCTTATTTTCTTTCTCCATTTCCCCATTGCTGGCAGGCTTCGAGACTGTAGGTGTGTGTTGCGCAGGAGAAACGTAATCTTTGACTTTAGATGTTGCTTTCGATGCTGTGTTAGATAAAGTCGCCTTGAGAGATAAATTGATATTCCCACGCACGTCTAGGCCAATGCACATCACAGTTACTTTTTGGCCGACTGATATGACATCAGAAATTTTGGTCACCTGGCAGAAATAAATACATCTTCTAAGAATAGCAGAAGCAATTGTAGAAGCCTGCTGATAAGAATAATGATGATTCACAAACCGGTTCGTGTGATAATTCGGAAACGTGAAGGAGACCCTGTTGGCCTCCATTGAACTCCACAAAGGCGCCGTATTCCTTAATTGATGTTACAATGCCTTTATACACACCTCCCTTCTCAATCTCACGCCCCACTATGAACTCAACCTGAAATAAAAAGTTAGAAAATTAATCCATAAAGTCGACGAAGTAAATGAATGACAATATCTTGCTGATACCAAGCTAAAGGAACATAGAAGTTATTGGAGCTAATATAGAATACCTCCTACATGATTATTTAGGATATTATGATCACTTGTATAATGTTATTAGATCTAAAATAAGAAGTCGTTGCTATAAACTTTGAGGGAATTCTATAGCTGGCATTTTGCTAAAACTGTAATAGACTTCGTATCGAAGACACTTCATCTTGAGATGCTATGTAATAAGAAAGAACAACAGCACATACTAATGCAAGTAGTGCAAGTTTACCTTCTCCATCACTTTATCCATTACTGATTGGTTTTTAGCCACTATAGTAAGGGAGCCATCATTCACAGATATCCTTCCACCTGTAGCATAAGCATATAACAGTACCCATGTTAAGGTCCGTAAACATGACAATAAGCCGTATTAGTAACAAAAGGCAACACATACACACAGCCACAGGTTCATAAATGTCATACTACGGAACTAGAAGAATGAGCTGAACCTGTTTCTTCTTCGATCTTTCTCTTTAACGCACCGAGAGGACCAATCAAGCGACGAATTGCGTCATTGTTGTACTTCAGGTTCACTGATATTAAAAAGATGGATTAAGTTATGAAAAGGAGGGGGGAGGTTAAAAACGACTTTCACACAATTGTTTCCTCCTTTAGAAAGGAAAAAGAAAAAGGAAGGGAAGGAAAAGTCCCTCATTCATTTAGAAATCCAAATGAGAAGACTATTGAAATTAAGCTTCAGCACAGCTCACATAACAAAAAAGAGATGTACTGGTGATTTTTACCTATCCGCGGAGAGTTTCTCCCATCCTGAGTACGTGGTAGATTTATCTCTTGCTCCATATGGTCAAGGATTTGAATGCGGCCTTTACGCGCAGGCTCTAAAGACTCGCATATTATATCTAAAGGGATTCCTGCAGGTTTTATATCCAACTGAATTGCTGTAACTCCATTTCGGGTTCCCGCAATTTTGAAGTCCATATCTCCCAAATGATCCTCCAAACCCTTGAATCATAATAAATAAACAAACAACATTATATCTACAATCCAAATGATCCTCCCATATAGTTGAACAGTGGCAAGCCTTACCAGGATATCAGTTAATATTCTGTACTCAGTGATTTCACCGGTTTCAGGATCAGTTTCACTGATAAGGCCCACAGACAAACCAGCTACATGTTCCCTCAATGGAATGCCAGCATCCATTAAGGCCATGCTACCTGCAAAAGAAATTAATATGCTATGCTTAAGGGACTGAATGTGATAAATAATCAAATTGATATGAAAATAGATATTGGTGAATGCAATGAGTAGACAAATTTTCATCAAACAGGTATAAAGTTCCTGGGCAGTCTCACAGGTAACCTGCACAAACAGATGCCATTGATGTAGATCCATCTGAGGCCATGACTTCTGAATTGATGCGAACAGTGTATGGACAATTTTCTTCAGGAGGCATCACAGCAAGTAGTGCCTTCTCCGCAAGGGTACCTACAGAATAAAGATGAATAACAATCAAGTGGAGGAAATAATGAATCAGGACAGCAATATGCTATTAAAAAAAAGACATGGTAAGAAAACTATTAACAGAAAAAATCTTCTTCAGAACTATAGACAATCTATTCCCAAACAAAACACTACAAACATACAACACCAAGAAAGTTATTAAGACTATATGGAATGCTAGAAGCTCACCATGCCCAACTTCTCGTCTGTTCAAGCCAGTTCGTTTACCAACTTCATTGGTGCAAAATGGTGGAAAACTGTAGTGAAGCATAAATCTCTTGGATGAAGGACCAACCAAAGAATCCAAAACTTGCGCTTCCCCAGGTGCTCCAAGAGTCACGGTACAAAGAACCTACAACCACATATGAAATGCGGCACCAAAAGTAAGCAGTTCAGAAGAAGGTATTTAAAACATCAAATATAACCAAGTTTGCAATTTTCGATCAAATTTTCTGGCAACCTGTAGGCAGTTCAGCTTCTTACCTGAGTATCTCCACGAGAAAATATAGACGAACCATGTAGGACGGGCAAATGGCCAGCTTCACAATACACAGGCCTGACTTCATCAAGGCGTCTTCCATCAACTCTAATTCCTTCACCAATAATCCTTTTACGAACAACCTGACATGGCCAGAAACAATGTCAAGCCCATAATATAGCAATATTATATTATATTTGAAGCTCTTGGAAACCAATCTAAGTATCTCTGTAAGTGTTGAATCTTATTTTTCATGACCAATTCTACCTATGAATACTTATTCAAGGGCAATCCTTGATTCTTCCGTCCATAAGAGAGGTGCCGAGATACATCTCAGGGTCTTTATAATATCAAATCATGACTCTGGTGCTAAAGATTAAGATTGACGCAGTACCTTTTTCCGCACATTATCTACTGTTTTTGCTAGAACTTTGAGGCCTTCTTCATCACCTTCTTCTTCAAGTGTTCTCTTCACATCCTTTGCAATATTATCCAATGCTTCACCCCTTTCAAACTGCAGAAAGATAAAGCAGAATACATTAGGAGAAATATCTAAAGAATCACAAAGTAATGCAGTGTGACATTGTATGATCTTTCACAAGTATCAGGAAACGAACCTTGCCATATGTAGGGTCCGTAAACACTGCTTCAATGGGGCTTTCTGACAAGCTCCTAATTTTTTCAAAAGTATCATCGGATACGAAGTACACTTTATAATCCTTTTTCTGTTTACCAGCTTTGGCAGCCAGTTTTAGTTGAGGCTCAAGATATTTGACTGCCTGAACAATCAAACGTAAGAAACATATAATAAGTAGCATTATCAATCAATAGAAGAAGTAATAACTCACCTCAGGATGAGCAAATCTTAAAGCAGCTTCCAAGTCTCTTTCAGATATCTCACGTGATTGAAAATCAATCATCAAAGTTTTGTCTTTTGTGCATGCATAGACCAAGTTCAGATCACTCAAACAAAGCTGCACACACGTCCATAAGAAAAATATAAGATTGTAGCAGACAGCATCAGAATTATTTACAGCTAGCATTGTATTCGATATAATCAAACGCGTGCCAACAAAAGAAAGCACTTCAAACACCTCATCCATGGTGGGATTGACAATCAGTTGACCACAAATCCTCCCTATACGAATAACTCCTATGGGACCACACCATGGAATATCTGATAACATCAGAGCAGCAGACGCAGCGTTAGCTGCCATTACATCCGGATCATGCTTCCCATCAGACGAGAGGACACTCGCCATAACCTTCAGAAATAGCAATGTGAGCTCAGAAACAGCAGCAGAAACATAACAATCATAAAGAGATACACTACAATGCCACTACTCTACCTGAACATCATGGTAGAAACCTCGAGGAAATAGTGGCCTTATAGGTCGATCAATGAGACGGCCAACTAAGAGCTCTCGCTCTTTCGGAGCTCCTTCCCTCCGCATAAACGTGTTCGGAATCATACCCTGCGCGAAATGCTTCTCCTGATAATCGACCTGATCAATACACAAAAATGAATCAAGATCCTTGCTTGCAAATGTGAATTAGCACAGACGATGCAATCCAATAGAAGCACTGAAGCATACGGTAAGGGGTAAGAAATCGCGACTGCCGTCGCTCTTAGCTGAAGCAACTGTGGAGAGCACCTTGGTCTCTTCCATGGACAAAACAACAGAGCCGTTCGCGAATCGTGCTATCCTACCGGTTTCCATGGTGATCTTACGCGCTCCGATCTCGAATTCTTCAGTGAAGGTCTCGAGAATCTTCTTCCCGGAAACTGCAGCAGCTTCGGCGTCCGCGGCGGCGGTTGGCGATGCATGCGCGCGGGCAATGTGGCTGCCGCAGATGGTGCGGAATCTGATCCGCCGCCATGGTATGATTGAGAGTAGGGGGTTTGCTTTGCTCGCCACCGGCGCCATTTGTGAGCACTGCAGAGAGAGAGAGAGAGGTAGGGAGTGAGGGTTTAGGGTTTAAGACTTTTACTGGCTTTCATTTGAAAAGAAAATTTAAAACTCAGGGGTTTTATTCAATCAATGATTATTACAAGAACATTAGTACTTTATTATTTATAGTAAGGTTTCAAAATGATTACTTTTATAACAAATACAATCTATTTGGACAAATACAAATGCGAAAAGCGACGGCTAAGAGGGTTTTAGTTAACTCCGCAGCTAAACCCATAAAATCTACATCTATTAAATGCTACCTTTCCTTCACCGTCTCCGGCCAACCGCCATGTCTATCGCCGCCGCTGCTCTGGCTTCATCGCCGTCTCTTTACATCAGGAATCATAGATTATCAATCCACCGCAATCCAGTTGTTGTCAATCGATCATTTCTCGCAATCAGCCCTCTCTCTCCCAGCTTCCCCAATGCTTCCGTCCGCTGCTTCGCCGCCGGCGCAGCCGATAAAGTTCGAGTGCAGAATCCTATCGTAGAAATGGATGGTAAGTTGTTATTTTTGCACAATTTTTACTAGCTCGGTATATTTTGGTTGGGCCATTAAAAAGTTGTATGCTTTGACGAGTTTAGGTGACGAGATGACGCGAGTGATATGGGAAATGATCAAAGACAAGGTTTGAGCAGTGATATTGAGATTGTTTAGCAAAGACTTCAATTTTGTTTTGTTGATTACGTTGGTTTGGCGTGACTGTAGTTGATATTTCCGCATTTGGAATTGGATATAAAGTACTTCGACTTGGGGATATTGAATCGTGATGCTACTGATGATAAAGTTACAGTTGAGAGTGCAGAAGCTGCTCTTGAGTAAGTTTGCAGAAGCTGCTCTTGAATCGTGTTGCAATACGGTGATGTTTTCATTGTCAATGGATATATTTTCTAGTGTTAGTTGCTGTTGAATTGGCTGAGTTTGGCGTAGTAAATATATTTGCAGCTTCTTGCATCTAATAGTTCACAATGGGGTCTTATAAAGATACTCCTTGTAGAAAAAACCAACCTTTATTATGGTCGATATGCTGGAACTTCCAAGGGGATTCCCCTCTTATTCCCACTCAGTAATTAGGCGATAGATGGGCATGCTAAAGTACGAGCATATCGTTTTCTGGGTTTTTAAGCACACATTCTCATGTAAGATGCTTTGCACCATAGTGTATATGTTGATGGCAGCAATAGTGTATATTACTGTTATGGGTGTACTTGTTAGATTCTCATAAGAACTTTCAGTAGAAAGTGATAAGATGTTTCTATAGTGTGAAATATGTTCTTATTTCTTCATTTGCATCCTCTTCAGGTACAATGTTGCTATTAAATGTGCTACAATTACTCCAGGTTAGCTGTCCCCTATTTCTTTTTTCTGATATAAGATGCCGTACATTTAGAACCTAAGTAAATAGGTAATTCTCATTTTCAGATGAGGGTAGAGTCAAGGAATACGGGCTAAAATCAATGTGGAGAAGCCCCAATGGCACCATCAGAAACATATTAAATGGTCTGTTTGTGACATTTGTTTGTTGTTGTCATGTCCTAGTATTGCTATTCTGGTTTTATGCTGTTTTGGGTGTTGCTTTCCTGCTGAGTAACATACCTGCTTACTCATTGTGTTTCTGTCCAATCAATTGTTTCTAGGAACTGTTTTCCGCGAGCCCATTCTGTGCCAAAATATTCCCAGAATCGTTCCTGGTAACATTTTACATCTTATTTTGTTGATTAAAGTGACACATCCGAAACATATTTCAACTGTCGCAATGCTGTATTACAGGGTGGAAAAAACCCATTTGCATTGGCAGGCATGCCTTTGGTGATCAATATCGCGCCACAGACACAATTATAAAAGGACCTGGAAAACTTAAGCTGGTTTTCGGTGAGCTATTTCTTGCTTTTGTGATATCGACCTATATTTCCAGAATATAAATTTTTACGAAGATTTATCTTGGTTGTGTGTTGCAGAGCCAGAAAATGGAAATGAATCTGCAGAGCTTGATGTATACGATTTCAAAGGTCCGGGAGTTGCCCTTGCCATGTATAATGTTGACGAGGTTTGTCGATTTACTCATGTTCCTACTTACTATTATGCTCGTTCTTATTCTTGCCATCTTTCGTGAATCATTGTGATTACTTATCAGTCTATTAGAGCATTTGCTGAATCTTCCATGGCAATGGCATTTGCGAAAAGATGGCCTCTCTATTTGAGTACGAAGAATACCATCCTGAAGAAGTATGATGGCAGGTAATAGCACATTTATTCCCTCTAAATCATCTCATAGTCTGATTACATTTGTAACGCAGGTAGAATATCAGACTTCGATGTCATAATTCTTTTTACTGTTTCAGGTTCAAAGATATATTTGAGGAGGTATATGAACAGAACTGGAAGGGAAGATTTGAAGAACACTCAATATGGTAATGTTTATACCCTAATATCAGTAGCTTCAAAGGCTACTTCATGCTTTTCTCTTCAAGGCTCACTGAAAGTTGCTCGCCTTCATGTAGGTACGAGCATCGATTGATTGATGATATGGTGGCTTATGCGATGAAGAGTGAAGGTGGATATGTTTGGGCTTGTAAAAACTATGATGGAGATGTACAGAGTGATTTGCTTGCTCAAGGTGATTTTATCTCGAAATATTTCATGAATAGATGATACTCTTTCCCTTTAATTCGTAATGTCAACTTCTGCAAAATTACCCGAATCCCCATGTATGCTCAACTTGCTCATTCTACACATGGTCATGTCTACTGTTCCATTATTGGAATGTTGGCTGATATTTCTTTTCCAAGTGCAGGATTTGGTTCTCTTGGACTCATGACTTCTGTTCTGGTTAGTTCTTCTTCGGCTTCACCTTTTCTCTATCTCGTAATACTGTTTTCTTTTGCTGACAATAGCATAGCATTACAGTTGTCGGGCGATGGAAAAACATTAGAAGCAGAGGCTGCTCATGGGACCGTAACCCGTCATTTTAGACTGCACCAGAAGGGACAAGAAACCAGCACCAACAGTATTGCCTCTATATTCGCATGGACACGAGGATTAGAACATAGGTACGCTTCTCCATGTCCCTTTCTTTGATGATCTGAACGGGTTTGCTTATTTCTACAATGTTGACAACTCTATCAGAGCCAAGCTTGATGGAAACGAAAAGCTGCTAGCATTCACCCATAAGCTAGAAGAAGCGTGCATTGAAACTGTCGAATCGGGAAAGATGACTAAAGATCTTGCTCTTCTGATTCACGGCCCTAAGTAAGTCCTACATTATCTTATATATCATCCTCTATAATCGAACAATTTGGTAGCAATCTTCTTCTGTTGGAATCAACTAGTTACATGCATCAATCTCGTTGATTGATTCTCAATGCAGCCTGCAGTATCTAACAAACGTGGTTCATGTGCAGGGTTTTGAGGGAGTTTTACTTGAGCACTGAAGAGTTCATCGATGCTGTTGCACGGAATCTCGAGTCGAAGCTTCGTGCCCCGGTGACCGACTAGCATTCCGGTCCGTAGAGTTTTGCAGATTCTGCAATAGAACAGCTCATTTGCTCACTGCCTTCTGGTGAAAACTCATATGCTGTAATGCTGTATATTTCATCTGATGTACACTCCTCAAATTCCAATCAAATATGAACGAAATAAAAACAATTTTGTGATTTAAAAAAAAAACATTTCGCATTTCTTTTTTAAAATGTAAATTATAAACATGATCATATGGAATAAATAAATAAACAAATAATGAGGACAAGTCAAAGAAAGATTTGTAGACTTTCTATCCAATTTATTTTGTAGACTTACATTACATAAAATAAGAAGCCTCATAATGGAGTTTGATTTCTATAATATTTCATTTGAATAAATTACTCATATTTGTAAAACGGGTAAATATAACTTGAAATTAATTAAATAATTATGTGTTGGATAGTATCTAGTAGAAGAATATCTTATAATTAACAATGAATAAATAAAGTTATTTTTATTTTCGCCTGAACTTTTAGGTTGCTATAAATAGCCTTTCCCTCCTCACTCTCTATCTCTCTTCAATCACCTACGCTTCTGGTTTCTCGGAAGCGTAGATCTCTCCATTTCTCTCTCTAATCAACGCCAGCTCCTATTTCTGAACTCGGTTTTGCGTATTCACTCGGAGAAAGAGAGAGAGAGAGAGAGGGACCGTAGTGTGGAGCAGAAGCGCCTATCTGTTTTGTTATTCTGTGAAAAAAGTCGTGCGGTACCTTTTTCAATCCTTGCCCCAATTTATCAGTTTAATTTTGATTTTTCTGGTGAGAATTTCAAATTAATTTATAGATCTAGTACGGTGGTGGGGGATAGCTTGTTAATTTGGTGGTATTAACTTAGTAACTGGATTAGGGTTTCGGCTCAGGATTCTTGGGGTGGTTGTTGCTGTTTCTTCCCCTTATGGTTATTGGAGTTCATATGCTGCACATAATGTTTTATGATTCCTTCGATAGCTCTTATTGCGTGAATAGTTAGATTGTGGTAATTATAACTTCTAACGTGAAATATGAAATTAAAGATTCACTTTTTTTACTAGAATGAATTATTTCACCTGTTGTACAGCCTTTTTTTTTTTTTCCGGTCTGTGTATGGTTCGAGTCATGTCAATTGTAGTATTTCGCAAAGTACAAGGATTTTATTTTGGTTGTATACTGTATTTGATTAATGCTAGAGACTTTTGTAGCTCTCATAAACTGAGTTTTCAATTTCTGCTCCAGATACTCAGTAGAGAAGCTTTGATATGTCATCTGCTGGAGCTGGTATTAGTTATGCACCTGAGGATCCCGACCTCCCAAAACCATGGAAGGGACTAGTTGATGATAAGACTGGATATCTTTACTACTGGAACCCAGAGACCAATATAACCCAATACGATAAACCCGTTGCCCCTGGTTACGCAAGCTCTGTTTCAGCTCATAAATCTTTGAGTTCATCTGTTCAGAAGTCTCCTCAAGGACGATATATTGCAAATGTTAATGACGGCAGATATTCCAAAACTAGCAATGGATCAGAAAAGGCATCTGGTGTCGTAACTTATCAGGTATTCCAAGCAATGATTTTAGAGAATATTTGCAATTTTCTTAATTCGTGGGCATACATTTGCCAAAACATCACGTCATTTGGATATTTTACTATGTGTACTAGGCTTCCAGAAGCAGATCAGATTATTCACAAAGTGAAGTAGAAGTGAAAGCCAGTGTTGGATATGGGCCTCTCGCTTCCAATGATGCAGAAAGTATTATGTCTGCTGAAGCCTATCGTCGGCGTCATGAAATTTCTGTAACTGTAAGCATAAGAATTGGTTAATCAGTTTCTTTGTGTTCTTTTGCTGCTTCAGCTATTTCTGTCTACATTATATACACGACTAATGAATCATGCAGTTGATTCCTTGTCTCAGTTGTCTGTTGTGTGCATCTGATCTTTTATTTTACATACTGTTCTTGTAAATTCTAACTGGTTTCTTACTCTTAATTTGGCTAGGGAGACAACGTTCCTCCACCTTTCTCCTCATTTGAAGCCACTGGATTTTCTTCAGAGATTCTTAGGGAGGTATGGAATTAATTTTATAAGTGCCATCTGAAGTGTAAAAAAATCTCTGCGAGTCTAAATTTTGATTGAATTAACGATCTGCATCGTTAACGTACTACTGGAGGTTCATGTGGAGATTAAGGACTTTTCCATCTGTACTTTTGTCTCAGGTGCGATATTTGCTCCAGGAGGAGTCAAATGTCGTACACTGTGCTGCCCTCCTGTGGGGGCTTGCATGTATTTGGAGTGCCCTTATTGATGAACCAATTTATGTGAGGGGCTTTCCGAATCATCCAAGCTTGGCCAGGACTTCTATTGGTAGAGATTCAGTCTGCCCCTTGGTCCGAATAGAAGATGTGTCCTCCTAATTGCTGGCTTCTGCAAGCAGTGCCTGACTCTTGGGGGGACAATGCTTCTTATTTCTCTGGCCAATTGCATAGTTCGAAAAGAAAGCCTTCTGAACTTTGAAGCACCACATATGCTTATGGGGCTACGGATGTTTTCTTTCATTTTACAGGTGCAACATGCTGGCTTTTCTGCTCCTACTCCAATACAGGCACAGTCATGGCCTATTGCTATAAAAAATCGTGATATAGTAGCCATTGCCAAGACAGGCTCAGGGAAGACCTTGGGTTACCTGATCCCTGGATTTATTCATCTGAAACAAAGGCGTAATAACCCAAAATTAGGTCCCACAGTTTTGGTGTTGTCACCAACAAGAGAGCTGGCAACTCAGATACAAGATGAAGCTGTAAAGTTTGGAAGAACATCCAGGATATCTTGCACGGTACATTTTTAACAATGCCTTTCTTATAGCAGTCTGCAGAATTCATGTGTTAGGACTATTCTGTTCCTGAACACTGGCTCATTATTCTGTTCGTAAACTGCTGAACTTTAAAAATAAATGATTATGATTCTGTGATGCGTTTCATATTGTCTCTTCTAGCGTCTTGCTGATTTGAATTATTATTTTTGTATGTTAGTGTTTGTATGGAGGTGCACCTAAGGGACCTCAATTGAGAGACATAGACAGAGGTGTTGATGTGGTTGTGGCTACTCCTGGCCGATTGAATGACATTCTGGAGATGAGAAGGATTAGCCTCCATCAGGTCTCATATTTGGTTTTAGATGAAGCGGACAGGATGTTGGACATGGGTTTTGAACCTCAGATAAGGAAGATTGTGAAGGAGGTCCCCGCTCGGAGGCAGACCCTGATGTACACTGCAACATGGCCAAAAGAGGTCCGCAGAATTGCTGCTGATTTACTTGTCAATCCTGTCCAGGTCAATATCGGGAATGTTAACGAACTTGTTGCCAATAAAGCAATTACTCAGGTATGGCTAATGAGGCAATTTCTCTGATAGGAGAACGGGACATATGTGTCAATACCAACTCTTTCTGACATCTAGTAATCTGGTCCTTTATATGGTTTTGCAGTATATTGAAATGTTGTCACCAATGGACAAACGCAGGCGCCTGGAACAGATATTGAGATCTCAAGAACCAGGATCAAAAGTAATCATTTTTTGCTCTACAAAGAAAATGTGTGACCAGCTGGCAGGTACCTTGACCCGACAATTTGGAGCAGCTGCTATTCATGGAGATAAATCTCAGGGTGAGAGAGATCATGTACTGAATCAGTTTCGCACGGGAAGATCCCCGGTGCTTGTGGCCACTGATGTTGCTGCCCGTGGTCTGGACATTAAGGATATTAGGTCGGTGTCTTAAATTTACTTTAGATATTATATCATTGCTTCACGTCCTCCCTGGATTAAATATGCCTCATGATTTTTTTTAGTTTATGTTGCAACTTTGGTTATAGTGGTTTCTCACATGTTTATGTTGTATTTGTCTCAGGGTAGTGATAAACTATGACTTCCCTACAGGTGTAGAGGACTATGTTCACAGAATCGGAAGAACTGGCCGTGCAGGTGCTACTGGCATAGCATATACCTTCTTTTGTGAGCAGGATGCGAAGCATGCATCAGATCTTATCAAACTACTGGAAGGGGCTGGTCAGAATGTGCCTGTTGATCTCCGTGGCATGGCTTCACGGGGTGGTGGAATGGGAAGAGCAAGACGTCAGTGGGGCTCAGGCCCTGGCGGACGCGACGGAGGTCGTGGTGGCCGGTTTGGCTCTTCTCAAAGTGGACGAGATGGAGGAAGAGGTGGTTGGGCAATGCCTTCCTCTCCAGATAGGGGTGGTGGTCGTGGATATGATCGTGATAGGTACATAATCTTTCCTTTCCTCTATTTATAATGCACTGATGTTGTTTTCTTTGCGTTTCTGAAGTCTAACATTATGTTTCTATACTCGCAGACACAGCTCTGGATTCTCTAACGGCTACGATACAAATGGTTCCGGAAGTTTCCATCACAGGAGCTTCCATGAGAATGCAGTGACTGCTCCAAAGAGTAGAGGCAGAAGCCGCAGTCGTAGCAGAAGCCCCAGAAAACACTCAGGATGGAGCGAACACAAGGGTCGAAGCCGTAGTCGTAGCATTGAAAGATTTCCATCAAAGAATGCACGACCCTCATCATATGGCAGCAAGGACTATAAAAGTTCTAGCCATCACGACAAGTCACATTCGGTGACTTTATCTGTGGAGTAAACTCCAATTACAATACAATGTCAGCAGACAGAGGGCATGGTACCTTGGCTTGAAGACGGAGGTTCCTTGAAATCTTCTTCAAATATGGGATCGATGCCAACGAGGTTCAGTATTACAGTCTCTGCTTTCATATGGTGTTGTAGCTTGGCTTAAGATAGCAATGGGGGATGTATTCAGATTTATAATGCATAAAGTACAACACTCAGTAAGATTCATATGTGTCTCCCCCTTGAATATATATCCAGTAAAGAGAACTTTTTAGTGTTGGCCAATTTTGCCATACAAAACTGTGTTATGTACTGATATTTTTGGACTGCAATGCTTAAGTTAAGCAATAGATGAATAGATACTCTCAATTACTCTTTGTTCTATGTAACATTTTTTGTATTTGGTCTATGAAATCAACTGCATACATTTATGATACAGGCATGTAGTTTGTTTAGATTGATTATTAAATCCCAGTTCAATTTCTGAATACAAGAATCATCATTTTCTGTTACATTACATTGTCAATTATCTATATATTCTCTGTTTATCGACAAAATTGCAAGAACTATACCCCCACCCCTTTCACAAATTTTCAGTTAATAAGTTTAGGATCATAATGTAATCAACAAGAGAGATTTTACTCCAACCAAAAAGTTTCATGTTCATAAAAGGCTAATTTAAATATGTAATTTTCAGCAATTTTATGCCATTTTGTCCTGGTGTTTACCAAATTCACTTGACAGCTGACACCAGCATTAAGAAATCAAGCCAAAAGCAACAACAATTATGACAATTTTCCAATTTTCCAATTCAAGAAATACGTACATATTTTGTTTTCAATAAAATAATATTTTCCTAGGAGAGAGAGGTCAAAGGAGAAAGTTCAGATTTTAATTTGAGGCGTAACTGATGATTAGATTATTACTATTATTAATGCTATCATTTGAAGAGTCATTAGCTCAATTTAAGCTCTCCCTATTTAAATTATGAATATGTCAAGACATAAATATTAAATAGGATTTATCAACTCATCAATTGCAAATTAGAGCGCCACCTCATTGTTTTAAAGACTTTGTGAAACTAATTTTGTGGTAAGGAAAATGGACTAATTTCTTGTTTCATATTTGCGAAAACTGTCACAATTCTAAATATATCTTCAAGTATCACTTCATTAACCAATTCATCATAATTAATTAATTATAATGCGCTAAATTATTTCACTAGTACATTTCATAAAAAAGCTTAATTTGAAGCATAATTATATGTATCATGTTCAAGTTTCCATTTTTGCAAAAAATAATATAAAATAACATAGTAATAGTAGTATCTACCATTCTCCAAAAAGGAATAATATATTATTTATTTCACCAAAAACCCTAACCTTATTTCACTTGCTTTTTATTACACACTAATAAAGCCATCACTTTCCACCTTTCTCTCCTTCCACCCTACTCACACCTCTCTCTCTCTGAGCTTTCAATCTCTCTTCCTCTCTCTCAATCTCTCCAAAACACCTACACTTAGAGCATCAATGGATTTTCACACCATTCAAAGAGATCACCTTACTATCTGCAACAAAACATTCGAAGAACGTTCATACATACCAAAAATGGAGGAGGGTTTCATCGCCTCTTCTTCCTCGTCTTCGTCCTCCAACAAACTCTTCACAAACAACCACCTTGACTACTTCTCAGTCGACGAATCCTTGAATTCTATTTCCTTCCCATCCTTCCAAGATCCATTCGATCCCTTCCAAGCTTCCTACACGAGATTCAACCAAGAATTCTCTTCACCTCACTCCCAAGATTCTTACATGCATGCCCACAGTAATTCGTTTCAGACAGTAGATCATCACCATCAGTTTCAGACAAGCCAAACTTTTGAAGGTTATAGCTTGCAGAATAACTCTTGCAAGAATATTGTTGAAGAAGAAGATGATGATGAAGGAAATCTTCACAAGGTGGTGGGTGTTAATGGTGGAAAATCTCAAAATAAAAGAAAAAGAATTGTTGATAACAAGTCTGAGATCGTGAAAGGTCAATGGACTCCAGAAGAAGATGGGTAAATTTTATTATTTTTGTGTTTTTATATTCTTCGTGAATTAATTTTAGCATAAATTAACTTGTTCATCAATTAAACAAAGTTATAATATATGTCGTCAACTTAATTTTTTTTCTTCGAGATTTAAAGATTTTTTTTTGTTTCATTTTTTAAAAATTTTCTTGAAAACAATATCTGGTTAATTTTATTTATTAATTTAATTTTGTTTAGGTTGCTAGTAGAGTTGGTAGAGAAGAATGGTGTGAGAAAATGGTCTTCCATTGCACAAATGCTACCGGGAAGAATTGGGAAGCAGTGTAGAGAAAGATGGCACAACCATTTAAAGCCTAACATTAAGGTTATATCTTTCACATCATTTTATTCCTTTCAAGTCATTTTTTATTCCATTTTTATCTTATTTATATGATTATTATATTATATATTATTATCAGATTAGGAATGTTGGTAGGTTTGTTGATTTCGATAGCGGGTTTTAAGAAAAATTTAAAACTAAAGTTTTAAAACCTTTTTGAAAACTTTTGAAAATTTGAGTCTCCGCCTGCCTTACGATTGTACATTTTATCTTTATATATATATATATATTGCAATATAATATTTTTGTCTTGAAATTAGTTCAAAATATTTGAAAATTAATGGAAGGTGTGTATATATAAAATATATATTATATATTAGGACAAAAATACGTATCTCATTTTTAAAATTATTAAGTATAATTGAATATGACTTTCATGAAACATATATATGAACACATTTTAATTGTTATATAGGTATTAAGGTGTATATATATATATATATATTAATTGGCTAGTTATTCCCTCAAATTTTCATTAATCTATATGATATGCATATTATCATATAATTTATAACTATATAGTCTAGATATACTTCTTTAGCAACATGTATAATATAGTATAATTTATATACAAATGTATATATATTAGTTTTGCCAACTTTGCATGGATATTCCAATTCATCGATATCTGTTCTAATACTTCTAGTTATAAACCATATTTATTTATATTTTATATATTTTGATTGCATATTTTTCTTTATTAGTGCACGACCTATGCGCGATATAACATAGTATTATAGTTAGTATATATCATCACATCTCATCCAATATTATTTTTATATCCAACTATTCATTTATTTTATGCACAAATCAAAATATAAACTTAAAAGTCAACAACTTCATCCCTACATACATGTATAAGAATTCTCTATACTCCATAGTAAACCCTACGTCATATTAGTGAAACACTATTCTCTTTGTCTCTAATGTAAATTCATATATGTATGTATGTATATATGTATGCATATAGCAGAAAGATAGATGGTCGGAGGAAGAGGACCAAATTCTGATTGAAGCCCATCGGAAGTTAGGCAATCGATGGGCAGAAATCGCACGAAGCTTGCCCGGGAGGAGCGAAAACACCATCAAAAACCATTGGAATGCAACCAAGAGGAGACAACTCTCATCTCGTAGAAACAAAAATGATTCCAATTATACCCTTACACCCTTGCAGAGCTACATCCACACCCTCATTGTATCCTCCTCTTCCCACGACAAGGGCACTTTGGTGGATTCACCCTCTCCTGCCTCTACGATGGTAGAGGCCTCCTGTAGTACCGAGGAGAGCTTTAGGTTGCAGCATACGACGTCGTTTGAAACACAAATGCACGTGCAATTTGATATCCAAAAGGAGATGAATTTCATGGAGATGCTCTCATTTGGGTACATTTAAGGCTTTCTTTTCTAGCTTATCTACTATTCGGCTTGTCTCGACTCATTTTTCTTTTAATTTGTTTTATAATTATCTTTCTTGAATGACCAAGTCGTGATTTTTTATAGATTGATTTATTGATTTATTGATCGATAGTTGTCTATATTTTAAATTGTTGATTAATGACCTAGCTATATATATTATGTGCATTTTATGTGCATGCTTAATAACCTAATTATATATATTTCTTGTTGTTTTGCATCCAATTATTAATAATACATTGTTGATGAAAATGTATCACAAAGTAATTAGCAAATACCGGTGGAAATGTTTGCAGGATTAAGTAGAATTAGTAAGAAATCAACACTTGAATATATCTTCAACCATATTCTTCACAATCAATCTCTCTTATTCCATTATTTCATGATCATTAGTCATATTTTCAACCTACAATTTATATTAATCATTTATATTTTTATCGTTACCCATTAAGTCCACTAACACTATGTGTAAAATAAAACAACAATGTATATCATACTTCTATATTTAATCTTCTATCATAAACATGCATATATCTAGTAGCTAGTTAGCATCATCTTTAAAACGTATCTAAGACCAAATATACTAATGTTTCTATACGTATATTTATTATCTTTATACTCCGTGTTATCAATTAAGCTACATTATTTCACTATTTTCATATCTTGTTATGTAAATACATGTTAGTTATACTTAATTTGTATTTGATCTATTTATGCTCGCACGCGTACACATAAATATTTAATAATACAAACGAAATAGTATTTAAATTAATTAAACATACTCTAATTACATTCATAAATTGATCATTCCACTTAACCACAAATCTCACCAACACAATAAATTTGATGAGTAAAATATATTTGATTTGCATACAACTCATCAAACAATGAGATTGGACCTTGGGAAGGGACCATATAGTAATAAATATATTTGTCTCAGATTCTAGTCCATACATTTATGCCGACGTCAAATTATTTTTATAAATATATTAGAATCTTCAAGTCTTATTAAAAATTGGGAGTGATTTGTGTCGATCATTTAATTCATTATTTACTATATGGTATTTAGAGTTTATTAATTAATTTATAATTATAAATAAATCTCCTATTTTTATAATACAATTAGTACTTATTTCTACAAGGAAAAAATCTCTTCTCAGCCCAGCTTCGTGGAAGATGGTCTTGAAAAGCCCATTTTGGGCCCACTATGGGCCCATTGAAGATTAGTACTACAATACAAATTGCAATTGCAATAATAATAATAATTAATACACAAATATTACTACCTAATAACAACTTTGAAGTCTATTCTAAACAGAAAGTTCCAGTTCCGGATTTGTAAATAATGATAAATTAATTGTCACTTTCAAATTTTTTTTTTGAGGAATTCCAGAATAGTAATAATCCAATGATATTTTTTCTGTTATAATAATCCAATGATATTTTAGTTTAAAATTAATTATTATTCAAAATAAAAGTTACTTCAAATTTATGTCCACATTAAAAACCACGTACACGTAGCGTTCAAATTCCATTTTTCAATCATTAATTAATATATTTGATATTACGAAGAAATAATCGAGCTCAAATCTAACTACTCTTCCATTCTTATCTACCTCGATTCCTTCTCAACTTCCCATTTCCCGTTGCAGAATCCGAAGATTGTTGTAGCAAATTCATGCGCACTTTGATTTGATTGTAGTTCTGTTTATTGTTTTGCTGCGGTGATTCCGTGCTTCTACTGCAGTAAGTTGTTATTGCTCTGCAGCGCTGGTGCTCGATTTTTATGCTTGTGAATATGCATCGATTGTTATTTGAGTTTATTTCTGATGTGTGAATTTGAATTAAGCTTGAAGTTGTTATATTTGTTGCATGAATTAGTTTGTTACCCGAGCTTGTGTGTGTGTGCGCGCGTTTAATGGAGCTTGCAGTTGTTCTGCTGAAGATCGAGGTTGTTGAGCTGATTTTCAGTATGGTTTAGCTTTTTCGTGTTGTTTTTCTGCTAACGAGGATATGAAGTTTTGCTGAAAAAAATATTAATCGAATGTTGAGAATGATTTTGTGTATGCAGTAGATATGTGGATTATATGAGGAAGATTGTGAAACTTGTTTTGTGTTAGTTGAAATAAGTTTGTACGGAGCATTATTTGGTGTATTAGACTTGAATGAATGCTCGGAGTGTGAAATGAGGTGCAGCTGGAGTTTTTATGCTTCTTGCGACTTAATTGAGGAAATATTAGAAGGTGTGGCATCATCATGCGATGTTGCTGTGGGATTTGGACCAATTTCTTTCTTTTGATCCATATATGCATACAAGTGCATCATGGTAGTCATAGTAAGATGTGGGCCTATTTCGTATTTGTTTAGGTCGCTACTAGAAAGTGACGAGTTGAAGTGTGTAAAGTATTAGCAAATTACAGTTAAACATATTTTGTCTTCATTTTCATGCTAATATTTTATTATGCGAGTTGTTTTTCTCCTTCATTTCTTTCATCGTTTGGAACGGTTGAGTTTAAGTTCCAGTGTCGTCAACAGGATGAAGCTGCTAGTGAATGATGACCCTACTACATTGAGTTACTGGTTGAATTGGAGAGTGTACCTATGTGCAATATGGGTTTTGACACCTATGGTTGTCGCAGCACTTGTGCTTTGGAAGTATGAACGTTTAGGCAACTCAGAATCTGATGCAGGGGGGAACGATCAGCAGAGCTCCCACACCCACTCTGACAAATCATGGAAACCTTGTCTGAAAGAAATTCATCCTATTTTCTTGATGTGCTTTCGGATTATTTCTTTTGTTCTGCTTCTGACAGCTGTGTCTTTTGATCTTGCTTTACATGGAGCTGAATTATTTTACTACTATACACAGTGAGTCCTTCTAGCTTTGTCTCGTGTTTGTAAACGCTTAAACGTCTTGAAAACGTGTTATGTGTAGAGGCACCTGAAAATCCATAAACGACTCTCTGTGTATGCATAGAGGAGGGGGTGCATCTGTTGGGGGGGGGGGGGGGGGATGATGAATAAGATCTTCTTTGGTTGTTTTCTACTGACTCCCGGAAGTTTGTCTCTAAATACTTTTCCTTACTCCTATCACGTATTTTTTACAGGTGGACTTTTACTTTAGTGACCATCTATTTTGGGGTATGTTTTGTGATTTCCATTATGACATAAAATATATATGCAATGAGTCCATAAATTTGCTGTTACTTTCTTGAGCTTTCTGAAATCCCTACCTTCAAAATTTAGCACCCTTTTCTCCATTGATTGTCTCCTCATATCTTATGTCCTCTAGTTTTGTTGCAGTTTGGATCATTGCTTTCTATACGTGGATGTTTCCTAAATCGCAAAATAGAAAGCAACAGTAAGTCCTATTTAACAGAGGATACGGAGCAAGGTTTACATATTCCCTTATCAAATGGGGTGAATGGAAGTGGAATAAGGTTGCCAGATAGGCTGGACAGTCGTGGAACACTAAAAGTTCTGATAACTTCTGGCGTTTGGGATGATCTGTATCAAGTTTTATTCCAGGTTTACATAAAATGTTCTTTCCCAATATAGGACATAACTGCTTGATTTTGTTCTCGATTCACTTCGTTACTCAGTTTCAGTTTGACATGAAATGTTTATTTTCTTTTTGAAGTGTTTGTTGTAGCCTTGACCAGTTTGCAGTTTCAGAAAATAAAATGTCTTGCCTTTCATTTGGATATGTTAATTCACAATGATTGTACTCAAGGAACTTGCAGCTTTAGATTGTTTATGAGGTTTCACTTTCCTAACGATAATCATGTTTTTTGCTTGAGCAGATGACAGCAGGGGCAGTAACTCTCACTGATATGGTCTACTGGTGTGTGATCTACCCATTTATAGCACTGAAAGATTATGAGATGGGTTTTGTAAGTGCCTAAATGATCCTTGTGCTCGTGTTTGTGCTTCTGACCATCATCTTAGAGTCTCAAACATTCAATAGTGCAGACTGTCTAATTCTAAATATTCGTGAAAATTACAGAAGAATGGATAATCTCATTTTCTTTATGGAGTTATATGTTTTGGTATTACGTTTCAAGATTTCAATCTAAATATTCTTTTGGATTAGTTGACAGTTGTGACACACTCGCTTAATGCCATCTTCCTCCTCGCAGATACAGCTATGTGTAGCATGGTGAGCTCCTGGATATGGATATCCTATATTTTCTTCTGAATTACATCTTATATCATTATCTGGGTTTATCATGATCTTGAAATATTACTCTCAGGAATTCCCATGGTTCAGGATTAGTTACTTCATTCTGTTGACGGGCTTCTATGTCATCTTCCAGTGGATCGTTCATGCCTGCATCTCAATTTGGTAACCACAGTTCCTCTTAGTACGCATCATCATATGTAGTGAAACATTCTTGCTGATGATCTTGCTGGTGATTTTTTTTCTATGCCAGGTGGCCATACCCTTTTCTTGATCTATCTGCAGATCTTGCTCCAATGTGGTATGTTGATTACTCACTCAATATACACCTCGACACACACACATACATATATACATATATTCTGCCATTACACTCTTAAATTCTTAATATAAGCTGTCAATGTGTGATCCTTCGTCGTCTCATCCAATGCTTAATCTGCAGGTACTTGGTGGTAGCATTGATGCATGTTCCCTGCTATGCCATCTTCCTCATGGTAGTGAAAGTGAAACACTGGTTACTATCCAGATGCTTCCCCCATTCTTATCGGTATAGCTCATAAGTTTCCCAAGGTCGAAGATTCTTCCATATTTCACGACTTCTTGTAATGTGAAAGAAGCTCAAATTCCACAAATTCATCAAGAATTGGCCTTGTTGATCACTGATCAGTACTCTTTGTTCTTGGATTCATTTGTGAAGAACGACTCAAAAGAAGACGTTTGCGCAACTGCAGAGTATAGGTATGTTATTGGGCAAGTTTGTAAGGTTTTTGTTGGTTAATGGGATCTTTTAAACATAGAACATTAATTTCACTATTTATTCATTTGAGCAACCGAAGTGAAGCTTAGCTTTTGAAGCTTATTATCAATGTTATATTAGTTTGTGTATACGTTTTATTTTTATGCAAATCATATCTATGTTGTGTAAAATCAACTATTTAATCATAATTTCTTCTCGTCTGCAAGAAAAATAAACCAAACCAAAGCGTAGCAAAAAACACATATTTTTGAAGAAATAATTGCTAATTTTGTGCATACCTACACTTAATTCTATGGAGCTTTTGCAACGTGGCATTACACGTGTAATTATACTAACTGCTGTAATATATATATGTGTCATATTTTCGTAGAGTGTAAGTTCACAGAAAGTACATAAATAATTTTGCACCCACCCACCCACGACATTAGAATTTAGAACAACCTACAATTTTCAAAAAATTTATTGGCAAAACCATTTTAACACTCTACTACATTTATTTATTATTGTCACAGATAAATAGAGCTTCACATAACTATGTATTCATTGTACGGACTTTAGGACGGTCGATAATAATCACTTGTCACACCATATTTATATACATGTACCAACAAAATAAATGCACCTTCCACACTCAATTCACAGCAAATATGTAAGCATGGCTTCCTAAGCAAAAACTCAATCTAGAATATATAGCAGTTCTTGATATATAATAATGCAGTAAATGGACGTGTTAAGGAAGAACACACCTTTTGCTCTCACATTCAAGAACAGCAACCAAAGTTCTGAAACTCCGAGGTTTCATGTCTTGAATCATGTGAAGCGGCGTCGTTTCTTTATGAGATCTTCTCTTCGGATTGAACTTCAACGCCCCCAACTTCGGCTGCCCATTTCTTGCCCCACAGAGGTGTGCTTTTTTCTTCTACTTTTTCGTTTATTTTTCAGTTTTTAGTTTTGAATTCGAGCTGCACGATCTTAAAAATTTGATTTTTATTTGATTTGTTTGTTTGAAGTTGATGGAATGTTTGCTGAGTAAGGAGGATTTGAGTGAGGAGGAAGCAGAGGGGTCACTTGATTTCTTGCTAGCCAATGGTAATGATGCTTTGATCAGTGCTTTTCTTGTTCTCCTCAGAGCCAAAGGCGAGACCTTTGAAGAAGTATATGCCCCTCTCTCTCTCTCTCCCTCCCTCTATAGTTAAATCAAATAAAAGGCACGGAATTGAAGGTCGAAAGTGGAGAGACCTAAAAAGTGGTTCTGGTTTGAGAATGTAGGTTGTGGGGATGGCTAGAGCTATGATGAAGTGTTGCAAGAAAGTTGAAGGGTTGGAAAATGCAGTGGACATAGTAGGGACTGGTGGGGATGGAGCCCACACTGTCAATATCTCAACTGGTGCTGCAATTCTTGCAGCTGCTTGTGGTGCCAATGTTGCAAAGGTTGAGTTCTATTCATCGAACATTATAATCCTAGGAAAGAAGGTTGAAATCTTTACCTTGTTTCTGTTTAAACAGCAAGGGAACAGGTCGAGCTCTTCAGCCTGTGGAAGTGCAGACGTTTTGCAAGAACTAGGCGTCGCCATTGACATGGAGCCCGAGGTTAGTCTTTCTCAAGCTCATGATGCTAATACTCTATGAACTCAAGCTAAATTAATGAGTATAAGCTATAGAGTAGATAGAAGCTTATATATGATGCTGTATATATGCAAACTCAAACGATGATTGCATGGTGTGTATTATATTGTTGGATCTATATATACACACACAAACATAGGGAGTGAAGTTGTGTGTGGAGGAAGTTGGGATCGGATTCATGATGTCTCCGACGTATCATCCTGCGATGAGGGTCTTTGGTCCGGTGAGGAGAAAGCTGGGAGTTAAGACCGTGTTTAACATCCTAGGTCCGATGCTTAATCCAGCTCGTGTCCCTTTCTCTGTGGTTGGGGTCTTCAGAGAAGACATGGTAAGCCACATTAATGCTTTTTTGATTTCATGCTAGCTACGTACATTTTTATGTCCCGTTTCGTCTCGTCTTGTCTGAATTGGATATATATATATAGGCTAGTAAGATGGCTAAAGCCCTACAACGGTATGGGATGAAACGAGCCCTGGTTGTTCATTCTGAGGGTTTAGATGAAATGAGTCCTCTTGGTAGGATTTCTTATTACTTAATAATATCATGATATGGTCTTGGTGTTTAAGTTTAGTCGAGATATCGTAAGGCCTCTCCATTCCATCAGGACCAGGAATGGTGTTTGATGTCAGTCCAGAAAAGATAGACGAATTCTGTTTCGACCCTTGTAAGATCACTGATAATCTTTACATTAATCTTGATTGTATTAATGGTAGATAGTGATAATTAGTGGAAATGATGTCAGTGGAGTTTGGCATTCCTCGGTGCACGTTAGCAGATCTGCAGGGAGGAGGCCCAAAACACAATGCACAGATAATAGGGCAAGTGCTGGGTGGTGAGAAAGGAGCCATTGCAGATGCACTTGTGAGTGTGCGTTCATTATATATATATAAGAAGAGACTAGAGAGTGTTGTTACATATATGATATATATACAAAGTGAAACAAACAGGTGTTAAACGCAGCAGCAGCGTTGTGGGTGAGTGGGCGTGTGGGCGACCTAGCAGAAGGCGTAGCTCTGGCACGCCATACGCATCGACTCGGAAAAGCTCTACACACTCTCCACTGCTGGACTACCATCTCCAATCTAATTAATTAACTCATTTCCTATCACTTACTTTTCCATGTTTTTGTATTCTCCACTCTCATCTCTACTACTCTGCTTTCTTACACAAGGTGAAACCGTGAAAGGAGATAGATGGATAGATAGAGCCATGGCTGTCTGAGTTTAAGGTTGGGCTAAGTACTATAAGAAAAGAAAATGGCCCAGTTTCATTATTTTACTAGCCCAGCCCAACTCTCCTTTAACCCCAAACTTCTTCACACTACTGTTATCTTTAAATATATTTAAAGCCCTTTTACACAAAGTTTAAATATATTATTAAAATGTCATTTTTAGGACACGTGTCATCCGCCCCTTTGTTTAAAATAAATCAAAATGTTAATGAAGGAATAAATTGCCTAACTCACTTTTGTTGTCCACTTGCTTTGGGTGCAGCTTGTTTGCTCCTTTGACTTTGGATTTTGGTATTGCTTTTTTGTTTTTAAATTAAATTATGTTTCTGTGATTTCCTATTCACGACTTGTTCAAAGGTAAAAGTCTCATTCAAAAAAGCATAGAATATTGAATAGCTACTTTAGCTAATCAGTGTGATTTGTGTAACTTAATTTTGCAGTTTATAATATATTCAAAAGACCCTTTATTTAATTTTTGAACTACATATAAAATACGAAACTATATAAGTATAATTTAAAATTAAATAAAAATCAAAAGAAAAGGGAATTTGGAACAAAATACGTAGTGTAATATTAGTAAAATACGAGGGCAATATCGGGATTTTCTGTCGTATTAGCATAATTATAAAGAGAAAATCTCCACCTATATTGGACAAAAAACAAGAAGATGATTAATTAATTAATCCCACAAAAACAGTTATCAGTCACCTCCAAAATCCCATTAATAAGCTAACAAGAACTTATTTAGAAGCAAAAGGCTCGTGAAGATCTTACTAAAATAGTGATAATTAGTTAGATTAAACAACAACTTCCAAAAATCATCATTAATTTTATCTTTTTCTTTTATAATTATTGCATTCCAAGATTTGTGGCTGTGATTCACTTGTCAAGATCAAGGGCCCACTTAATCCTATTAACCACAAAAATTGGCTTGTGGTGAGGATTTATCAATATTTAAGTTAAGCAAACACTTTAATAATTTTCTTATTTAGTTACTAGCTTTTCAACTATTAACATATCATTGAAAAGCCAAAAGCCCATTTAATCTCTTTTGATTTCTTCTTCACTTTGGGAAAATTTTGTGAATGGATTAGTCATGGAAGTGGTTTTCTCTATTGGGAAAGATGTGAGCTATGGGGAAAAGTTGTTTTAATTAAGTTGATTATTAAGTGTGTTTGTCTTTGCTTGGCTACATGACATGTGGCAAACACTTGCAAAGATTAATAAGTGGTGATTGTTAATGACACTTCCATTTCTTGGAAACCCTTTGTTGGCCTTCATCTTTACTATTGTTTATGGCAAACTTTTAATTACTACTCCTTTATATGTCAATTCACTATTACTAATTAGATATATTTATTTTATTTTGAGATGATGAAAATTTTGAAAATATTTATTTGTACGTGTCGATGAGTGGTTCATTCTTGATAGATAACAATTCATCAAGAAACCTATTATTAATATTTTTTTGTTCAAGTTATAGTATTATATTACAAAAGGGCTATCACCTATATATTAGACACCCACAATTAATATGTCAAGAAAATGACTTTTAATAGTGTATTATTTAACTTTTTGAGAAAAAAATGAATGGAATTTGGAACTTACAATCACTCAATCATAATTCACAAAGGCATCTACTTTATTTCCAAGAACACATCATTAATATTAGTACAAATGTGCAATCCCCCTATGGAATAGAGCCCCACTATAACTCCATATTACATGCTTAAATTAGAGATAATCATCTGCTTACAATTTACCTAAATTATTTCCTTAAATTAGTTCTCATCTCCCTCTTTAATTTTCTTTCTATTATACTCATTACAGGTACAAAAGTACAAGATTAATATCCTTAATCAACATCATATAGCTTTTCAATTTTCTCAAAATAGAATTTTCACCATAAAACATTTCTATCAAACTTGTATATACATATATATATACAAATTTATATTTCAACTTCAAATATCGATATTCAACCACTACCAACGATTTTTACTACGTCCGCCACTGAATATCATCCGTAGCGTATGGGGCCAAATAATCAATGACCGTGTACGCATCGATCCATCAACTATGATATATTCGAAACCCTAAAAATACGATTTCACTGTGCATTTATAATGTAATGATAAAATGGCTACATTAATTAACTTGTATAGGAGGGTGGATGTGGATTAATTAAAGAGAGACCATGGCATGTTAGGAATCAATCATTCCAAATCCTTGGATTGATTTTTATTAATAACTCATGTGTAGACAAGATATCATAGCCCATAGCAATTGATTTTGTCCCTTCTTGTCTTCCTCTCTTGATAGACTTTTTTCTCTTTGATTTGTGTGGATAAGAAGTAATTCACATACCTAATTCTACATGCTCTTTATCAAATCTTGTCTCACAAATCTTTAAATCAACAGCTAAGATTCTTTCCCTCTCATCCATAAATTTTATTTTACTTTTACTTATTGATGAAATTGGAACAAACAAATGATCCTTCAAAGTACTCATATTTTGCAATTAAACTTGACCATGACACACACATATATGTATATATTAGAGGGGTGTTCAGTTGGATGGATTAGTCATGCATGACTCGAATTAATTAAAAGAATATCTGGAACCTAAATTTTTAGTCTGAAGCTTACCCTAATAAGAATTTTATCATGAGTGGAAGTCCAAGATTCAGTCTTGACAAAACCAGCTCGACCTTTGTATGTGACCTGATGCCTGCTGATGGGCTCGATCTGAGTTATCGAGCCCATCCCGAGCTATTTGAAAACTCTATATCGTACAGTTAGCACTAGTAGTTGCAGCTCATTGCACAATATAAAGTTGTACTTAGTTGGCTAACACTTTCTACATATGGAAATACTCATTCATATAAGCACTATTTGATGTCTAGTTTACATAACCACTTTCCATTAATGACAAACGCCTTTGTCTAAACTCTCTTTGCCTACCACTTTGTCGAATTTAAGTAAAATAGATTTGTCGTGGAGTCAAGCATTTTGCTTTCTTTAGCATTAGTGTAAGTAACTATTTAATAAATCTTGTTTAGATGCATAATTTATCTTTATTTGTAGTCGAATTAATTAAGTAAGATATTATTGTATTAACCTTTTAATTTGACTTTCATACATGATCTCACACTAATAAAACTAATATTCTTTGTAATTCTATTATTTGATCAATTGTTGTGCATGCATGAGTGTTAGTTAATTAATTTACATGAAACTTATTTAATTTTAGACAAATTTTATATATTAGATGGAAATCAAAATTTGTGGACCCTTTTGTACAATCTTTTAGTATAGATTCCTCAGTAGTAGTTTTCAAATGATTGGGTCGTAAAAGAAATTAAAATACAATAATTGCATGTCCCTTTAGTTAAATAATAGTTGTAAAATCACCATCATAAACATTTATGAGACTCGATAAGGTATATTAGTCTAAATCTGGATAATTGAAAATGATGTTGTTCATGAATTAAATTAATGCCTGAATATGTAAGAAATTATTTTCTATTCATTTAATTAGTTTTTGAATTTTTATATTCTTAACATCCTCAGTTTCTTTAGCAACAAAATAAAGTGATGTCATGGAAATAAAGTGTGACAATTGAATAGGACATATTTAAACAAGGGGTTGAAAAATTAGGGGCACTTAAATTGGTTATCGAAAGATAATTATGCCTTTTCTTAATTTTAAGTATTTATAGCGTGTACTCAATTTATTTAATTTTTTTTTCCTATAATTCCAAGTTATAATAATGTAGCTTTGTCTTAACGCGGTTTTGCATTACTAGTATTTTGACTCCAAATATAGTTAAAGTGAGAAAGCGTGTGATTATACATTCATAATGTACAGTGATTTTGTCACAATTAATTAGGTATGCTTTTCAATAATCACTTTCTTATTTTCCTAATCTACATCGTTTGTTTTTCTCTTGACACTGATCATTGTTAATATTTATCTGATTTTTTTTCAAAATAATTTAGGAAAATAGTACAACTATTGGAATACATTTTAATTTGTCGTCTTAATTTTTAAAATATGTATATTTGTATAAAAAATTAAAACCCCCTCAATTTTAAAATTGTTGCTAATTAAGTGTGACCACTCTATTATTTAGTTTCCTATTTATATATGGAAATTAAAATTTCTTAATGGCGTCGAGAGTTTGTGATTAAAAGTAAGATAAGTTGATGTGAGCAGTAAAATACAAGAAATCTAAGTTAGTCAAATCATTGGGTGTTCGATTTGACATCAATATATTTAGTCCTCCAAATTTATTATACGACTATATTAAATAAGCACTAGTTAACTTTTTGTATGTTTATGTAAAAGTATTGTGACTAATTAATTCTAATTGTGGTTTCATATTTTTAAGAGTGTAATTAGGCCATTCCCAATTTGATTATATATATTATTTAAATAAAAAATTAATTGAAGGTTCAAATAGGTATCAAAATTGACTTTTGAGACACTGGCGTGTCACATGCATGTTCACAATAAATATCAATTAATATAAATTAAATATGGAAATAGGGGTAATATGTAAAAATAGGGGAAATAGGAGTATACAAGATAAAGTTAAAATAGAAGATGTACAATTCTCTAAGTTAGAAGTTGGAGGTTTTTTGTAGTATTTCAGAAAGGAAACATTAGTTCTATATATGACTCGAATGTGGGTGTACTATATTTTATCGTTCGCATTCAATAAATGTAATTATATCGTCGTGGTAGCTACAGTTAATTAATTTAATTAAAAAATTTGAAACAAAAAGTATTTAATTAATAATATGAACACATACACGTGTAAGGCAGGCGCAAAGGACTATCCTCGTACCATTTGATTGACTTTTTACAATGTGAAAATTAAAGTACATAAATATTTATTTTCTTTTGGAGGTTAATTATATTGGGGTATATATATAGGGGTTAAAATAGTTACTCCTAGCTAGCTATCATTTCTTGGCGTTACACTTTCAATAATTAAATCCGCATAAGCAAACAAAACATTGGAAATATTTTACTACTTTATATTTATATCTATATATATATAATTATCTACCTGGATTTACAACTTTAGTTTGAATATATAATTAATTAATTGTAAATGTTATTTGGCTGGATTCGGTTCAATTCACTTCGTTATAAGTTCGTTATAGGGCTCATATATGTATACTTTTGAATATTTAAGCAAATTAATTCAAACCCTAATTAGTAATTACAAAGGCTGAAACGAAGTTAGGTTAAAATATCTCAATTAAGTTGTTAATTAATAGCTCATTTAACTGGAAAAAGTGATTCTTATGCAGCCTCTATAAATAGAGCACCACTTCCATTATCTTTTCAAATATCTACAAATACCTCTCTCTCTCTCTACATCTTTTTATCTCTCTCACTCACTATATCTCTCTAAAGATGGATAAGAAGCCATGCAAATCTATAGATGTTGAAGTGAGGAAAGGACCATGGACTATGGAAGAGGATCTGATTCTCATGAACTACATCGCAAATCACGGCGAAGGCGTTTGGAACTCTCTAGCTCGATCTGCCGGTAAATAAAACACACACACGACAAAGAAAACCCTAATGAGAAGAACGGGAAAGAAAGAGAAGGCCATCTTTTCCTTTCTTACACTTACTTTTAATGATCATTTTTAAATAATATTTTAATTTTATGTAGGACTGAAGCGCACCGGAAAAAGTTGTCGACTCCGGTGGCTTAATTACCTCCGGCCCGACGTTAGACGTGGAAACATCACACCGGAGGAACAGCTTCTGATTATGGAGCTGCATGCTAAGTGGGGAAATAGGTATGTACTGATCTATATTTCCGGTTAGGGCTTTTTTGTTAAATATGGTAATAGTTCTTTCTTTTTTTTATATTTGATAAAAATAAAGTAATAAAGATACTCTTTTCTTTAGTAGAAATAGTGGTAGTTTATTTCCACCCCAAAAATATTCAAGAAATGAAATATTTGTATTTTAATTATCGCAAAAAAATTCTCCTAATGAAGTCCTACGTACACCAATATCTTTCTCTTAAAGAATTAACAATATTGTTTTAATATTATATATATTAGAGAAATTAAATCCCTTACATGACAACGTGGGACAGCCTTGAATATACATTCCCATAACAACGTGGTTAATTTAACTATAATTTTAGTGATTTATAGCAATTTTTATGAAGAAAACTCGATCCACTTATGTAGCCCTTGATTTTTATTATAGTTTTTCTTTAAAGGTGTTGATGAATTAAAAATAAATATAAATAGGGTAAGTTAGTTCGAAAAGAAAGAAGAAGAAGAAGGTTAGAAAGAGAAAGACGTGGTGAAGGAGAACCCAAAGAGATTGGGGGGTAAGGAATTTTCCAAATTTAGGAGAACCCATTGTAATAAATCACATGTTTACACCTCCATTCACTTGAAACAGAAGCTCCCATTTACTGCCTATTTGTGTTGAAATTGACATATGCCACATTGCTTTTGTCCTTTTCCAACAATAAAGGGCCCTCTCCAAAATTCACTTCATTACATTATATATATATGTTTATTTATTTAAATATATATTAAGCATCAAACTTAGTAGGGAGAGAGAGAGAGAGATTTTCTTGAAATATATTCCTATAAAAGAAGGTTAAATCAGTAGTTACTATAGTACATGAATGATTGGGAAAAATGGAAATTTCTTAGTGTTTTTATTGAAGAGAAAAAAGGGCTTTTGTAATTTTTCATAAAATTTCATGCAAAAATATCCTCTTAAGTATATAGAAAAACTTTAAATATTTGATAGATTACCAAGCTGAGAGATGATGAGATGCAGTACACTAGCTTTCTTCGTTTTCCACAAAAAGATAATTAAAAATATATATACTTTTCCTAAAGAAATAGAAAGAAAACACACACACACACAGAAACACATATTAGTTAGTATTTTTTTTCTCCCCCATGCATAAAATATACTATATTTTTATAGTTTTGGGAGACTCTTGAATTTGGGTTCAACTTTGGTTTAAATAAATTAGGAATGGCAACAAGCTTTGAATTTCAACCGTAGAACATGGCTTGCTATATTTCTCTGCCTCAACCAATTAATGTTTTGATGCAAATAATTGGAATTTTTTCTATTAATATTATAGTGCCCCATTATCGAATTTATTTTGGCTCGTTTTGCACGTGTTACTAAAAACTCTTTTATATATACACACACATGTGAATCTCTCTCTAGCTTGATTTTTTTATTGTTGTTATGATCGATACAATGCTCGAAGGAGTGATCTAGCTAGGAATAACGATGAAATTAGTGGTATATGTCCCATCAACTTTATAGAAAATCATATCATAAATTATATATATAGCTATATATTCTTATAGTAAAAGTTATATTTTGAATGGAAAATGTTTCATTTTCCAGCAAATAAATGACTTTTGACCTATCTTAGTACATTAGTTCTTTTGTTTCCTGGTAAGAAATTTGTGGTTTTTCATGTGGTGTATATTTATAAATATTATAATAGAATTCTGTAATTTATAGTTTTACAATAAATCTCTATGAAAACTAAACATGATATAGAACGAAATGAGTAGAGGAAAAAATCTTACAACTTAATTCAAATCTCAGATAACATCCATTTTCATTGCATCCATATTTCGAAAAACTAAAGTATTTTTTAAAAAAGGTGGTCGAAAATTGCTAAGCATCTCCCTGGAAGAACAGACAACGAGATAAAGAATTACTGGAGGACCCGAATCCAGAAACACATCAAGCAAGCGGAGAATTGTACAGGTCAGATGGTAGAGAATTCCAATGATCAAGCTAGCTCGAGCCAGGTCTCTAGCTCGTGCCCGGCGGATCATGCAGTTGAGTCCTACTCTCCACCTTCTTTTAATGGCAATATCGAGACCTTTCAAGGCCCTTTCCAGAATGAATCGAACGAAAATATGTGGTTTATGGAGGACCTCTGGTCTCTACACATGCTCAACGGGGAAACCAACCCCGTTGAGTAATTAACTGTTGAAACACTTTTATACCGTACTTTCATTAGTATGGCCCGCCTATAACTCCGTATATATAAATTAGATAATTCCCCCTAGCACTACTTTAAGTTTTTATAGTTTTTGAATCAAGGGTGAACATGTAATATGATGGTCATATTAGATGAAATATGGAGCCACGTGAATTTATATAATATATATATACTATAAAGGACGAGGAAGAGTTACTATGTTGTACATTAGAACATATATATATATATATATATATATGTTGGGATTTGGTGAGTTTTTGTTTTTATTTCACTTTATATATATAAATGATACTCTTGGAAACAAGTTTAATCAATTCTTTTGTTTGATTTAGGACAATTAGTACTTTCGGTACTTATTTAGTCTTCTCCGAGCAATGAAATGATGGATGGTTAATTAGTTTAATTTCTTATTATTTCTTTAATTAATTGCATTTCTTCTTCCCACCTTAAAGTGTTGTCTTAATCAAATTTGAAACTTGTCCTTTCTTTGTCGTTCTTATCCTTTATAGCAGTAACTGATTAGGGTTTTGTCGATATTAATGACGTCCTTAATTATTTTTTCCTGGGTTTTAATTTCTTGCACTCCACACACATTATGTCAGTATGTATACACACGTACAATATATATATATATATTTATGTATTAGTATGACAATGTACATACATATACACGTGCGCACATGATTTCCGAGCTGTAGTGTGTGGTCTGCGTGCTTTTGTGTATGTGCATATGCAACTATGCGTGCATGCATGTAAGTAGGCACATGTATACATACATGATATATGTTTATATATATGTGTGTCGCAAAATCAAACGATCCATGTTCGAATTTCCGTGCATGTGATCAGGAAATTATCTAAGTTCATATATATGCTGGTGCATGTATGCAACTATGCATGCATACAAGTAATGGTGAGAGTGTATGTGCATGTAGAAAGTGGCATGATTATGTATTGATATACTCCATGTAAGAATGGGTGAAGTGAATCATGCGGGAAACAAATGCCGAACCAAAGTGAGGAAAAGTAGCCACGTGGAAAGGTGGCGCTGCTATTTATAGCAAAATTGAATATCTACTTTCTATAATAGGGCTTTATATGTTCATTGCCATCCCACTTTCAAATATGACTGCTGCCTAACTCTTCACCCCTTTTTGGGAAATCTTCACGTGCTCTCTTTTCATCCACGTATAATAATTATCATATGTATCAATTGCAAGAAATTAAATATATTTTTAATTAACAATATATAGCAAGTAAAGGAAACTTAGGCCTTTCGAACTGCCAAATTTATACGAAAGAAACTTAATTCAAATTAAAGCATCTTCTAAATCTTTAATTTAATTGTTTACAATCCATTTATTAAATAATAAAATAAAAGGGTACTACTACTAGCTAGTGTTTTTATTCCCCACATGTTTGTAGTGTGAAATTAATAGAAAAGGAAAAAGGCACCACGTGAAGGATAAGTAACTGTCACATGGTGGGTCGGCGATGACTGCATAAAACACAAATTCTATTACCAATTAGCCTAGTCATCATTTTTTATTTTTCAATTGGAATAAAACTACAAATGGGAAAAATAAAGTCCCCACAAAACTAACTAATATTCATAAAAAAAATATATGCATTGTTAGATAGGTAAGGGATAATCAAGACTCCAAATCAAATTTATATTGTGTCGTATATATATATATAGAGTTTTATACTAATTAGATAGATATAGCTAAATTATTAACATTAAGGTAGCATGTTATGATAATTTTCCCTAGTGACTACATGAGTTTCAAATTACATCTATTAATTATCGTGTTATCACGCTATTTAAATGATCATAGTGCAAAACTCTCATACCACAAATTAATGCAGCACTGATTTCATAACGACGGGTCATCGACGAAAAGAAGCCTGAATTTATGAATTTATAGAAAATAGAATAGGATACATAGTAAATTTGATATTTTGTTACGGCCCATTTTAATATATAGTTGTGAAATTATATTTGAAATTATTTAGTGGGCCATAGTAGATCCAAAGTTGTTTGAGGTAGGCCCTAGTGTACAATTATTGGAATTTTAACTAACAAGACCTAAGTCAAGTACAAATCATTTTATTTAAAGTCTCATATCAAATATGGTGAAAGGTTGGTAGGTGATGAAGTAAATACATATACGGATTATTATGATCTTTCATCTTCAAATTCATTACTGTACTTTTGTTCCTTGTCTCTTTTTTTTTTTTTTTTTTTTTTTTCTTTCCCTTTTTTCTAAAGTTAGGATGATGAATCCACCTTCTTTCGAACATTAACCACTTACTCGTACTGTATATAGTCCATAAAAAGATAGTAACTTATTGTACATGTTTGATATCCCAAATCATAATATAGTTTGTGATTTGAGATAAAGGTAGACCAATATGTATATTTAATTAGAATTGAACATCATATAATAAATACTTCATCTGTCTCGATATTTATGATCTGTTTTGACCAAAAAACTATTACAGTTTTGGTCAAAACACGACATAAATAACGGTAGAAATTGAGTAAATAAATAAAACTAATTACTTATGGCTAGTAGAGTGATGAATAATGTCATACTATTTGAATCTTGAATGGTTGCATGTGTTGAATTTATAATGATTATTATGAAGTTTCCATCGCTCTCATTTGAACTATTTTGAATGATTTTGTTGGATGTAAAGTCGATTTCAAATCATTCATTGCATACTTATTCCTCATATATCGTTTTATAGTTTGATGGGGATAGAAGAAAATAGTATACCAAGTGTACTCACTTGTGCACTTGATATCATGATCAACAACAAAAGAAAAGGACAAATAGCATGTACCCATTCAACATCATCTTTCTTATAAGGCACTACAAATAACATTAAATGGTTTGAATGGTTATACTAACATATCATCATCTTTTTCTTTTTTGTTTTAGCGTAGAATGAGAGCAGAATGTGGATGACTGTGTGAACATGTCTTACGATTGTAAAATCTGCTTCAAAAAATTTGGGTGCTATGATTAAAAGAACCCAAATGATTAACTTGAATATAGCTTAATTTCATATTGGGCTTAAGAAATGATGGCTGAGCCCAATAAACACATTGAAGCCCAAATATGCTCCTTTTTATTGTTTTTTATTTTTTGAAAAAATATGCTCAATTTTTACGAGTATTTCATTATCTCAACCCTTATCCTATCTTCTTCACTGCTGCTGCTGCTCTCTTTCTCTCTAAGAATTCAGCGATGGCTTCAGCGGTATCTACCGTAACCCTCCGTTCTCGCTCTCACCCTACACCCTCCGCCGCTTATTCCTCTCCGCACCCATCCACATTCCCCCGACACTCCGTCGAATTCCCCCTCAAAGCCGCCCCGATGCACCTCCGCCGCCGCGCCCCCGCCGTGCGCCCCGTCGCCGCCGTGGAGGCTCCGGAGAAGGTCGTCGAGCTCGGCGACCAGATCTCGAGCCTGACCCTCGCTGACGCGCAGAAGCTCGTCGAGTACCTCCAGGACAAGCTCGGCGTCTCCGCCGCGTCGTTCGCCCCCGTCGCCGCAGTGGCAGCGGCTCCGGCGGAGGCCGCCGCGGTCGTGGAGGAGAAGATCGAGTTCGACGTAGTGATCGAGGACGTGCCGAGCAGCTCGAGAATCTCTACGATTAAGGTGGTTAGGGCCATGACGAACCTGGCGCTCAAGGAGGCGAAAGAGTTGATTGAAGGATTACCGAAGAAATTCAAGGAGGCGGTTTCCAAGGAGGAAGCGGAGGAGGCGAAGAAGCAGCTCGAGGAAGCCGGCGCCAAAATTGCCATTGTCTAGCTCCGCTGCTGATCTCCGATCGACTAATTTTGTGCGGTAAATGAAATTGATATAGAAATTGAAATCTGTGGTCGATTCAATTCGAGTTTTATCTGAATTTGTTACTCGATTAAGCTCAAAGTTTCTGTTCAATTTCCACTTCTGCATAACTCAATTAATACTACGTATTTTCGTTAGCATTGTTCGAAAAAACGAAGAACAGATTGTTCCTTTTGTATACATGTTGCTATGAAATTTGGGAATTTGAGTACAACAATATTAGCGCAAGATCAGGTAAGAATTTTGATTGTAAATAAAGTATTGAGCCTTTGCATGTTGTCACATTCTTATCAAATCTTAAATAATCAAATCAAATAGTTATCTCCATCACTAATCCAGTCCCCATTTGAAGAATTTTGAGCTTAAACCAATTCATAAATCAAATAAATAAATTCGCTTCTGCAGAAATCACATTATTATTCATTGCTTATTTAAATGTATATAATTCGAAATCACAAACTTATAAAAGTATTTCGTACAAAATAAATATTATATAATAATAAAATACATATACTTGAGAATAGTTTTTCATGATAAGTCTGCGGAATTTAAACAGTTGAGCAACTCTCACCCACCGCACACGAAAGCTGATGAATCAACACGCGCTCAATTCGGCTGCCACGTCATCAGTTAGATAACCATCATCGCTGCAAGGAGGGCGAGTAGTGTTTAAATACAGAGTCTGGCGATTGAAGTGGAAAAAGAGTTGGAAGCAGTATGAGAAACATAAGTACCCTGGGGAAAGCCGACTCCTAAAGCTCACACATTTATTTCCCTCTCTGACTCTACCATTTTCACTTTAATTGTTTCTTTTAATTTTTGGCTTATAAGGAAAGGAAACCTTCCTCGCTTCAACCTACTGATTCGATTCTCAAACCCTAATAACTTTTAAAATTCCTGCCGCTGCTCTTCTACTCTCGGTTCTCTCTAGCAGAGTAGTTCAACACCTTTTGCATTTGCAGGTAATGGTTTCAATGCTGTTCTATTTCGTTTTTAAGGTTCTTGCATTGGGAATGGAATTGTGGTGAGTGATTTTAGTGGGGTTTTGCGACTGACTTCACGTAAATCATATGTGCGATTTCTTGATTTGTTTAGATTTATTTATGTTCTTGTGAGTTTTTGGGTTATAAATCCCAACAGATTCAAGGTTCTTTCTTTTTGATTACGAGTTGGAAAGTGGTAGGGAAAAATATGTGCTTGGTTTTTTCTTTTTGTATTTTAGTTAAAAGTTGCTTCTTTTTCGCACCGAGTCGCCGCGTTTGGTGTTGGAAAAGCTTCACCTCATTGGCTATCTTCTTTTTTTTTTTCTATTGAAAATTTATTTTTTGACCTCATTTACGATTTTTTTTTGGTTTATGTGTTTGTTATGTTTATATGTCTTCTATTATCTTTACTATATGTGATAATCCTCGTTTGGGTTACTTTTGTTTGTGATTTTAGCACCGGATTTTGTGGTCGCTTTGTCGTTATTTACTTTAATTTATAGTTGATACGTTACAGATTGTGATATAAAAATTTATATATTTTTTTATATTATGTTTTTTCGCAGTTAGTCTCTTCAAAGTTTCTGGTGATGGGGGAACAATTGATTGGTGGTGATAGCGTGGGGAAAGAGAGAACAGTGATCAATTTGAATGTTGATGTGAATGTGGATGGGGCGGGAGTTGGAAGGTGGAACGGTGAGTTATTGGAGGACCAACATCACGTCTTTCAAGTTGGGGACTTCGTTTGGGGGAAGGTTAAAAATGATCCGTGGTGGCCGGGGCAGATTTATGACCCGAGGGATGCCTCGGATATCGCCTTGAAGCACAGCCAAGAGGGTCGTCTTCTCGTGGCCTTTTTTGGCGATGGTTCATGTTCTTGGTGTTTGCCGTCGCAGCTGATTCCCTTTGTCGAGAATCTTGAGGAGAGTTTGAGGGATGGTTCTCTGAATCTGAACGGAGTGCAGAGGAAGAGCTTCTTTAATGCAGTGCAGAGAGCGGTTGATGAGATCGGGAGGCTCATGGAGTCGAGAGTTACGTGTGGATGCATACCACTTGAGAAGAGGAGTCATCTAGCAAGGCCAGTCGTGTCGAATGCTGGTGTCAAGGCCGGGGTGCTCATGCCAGAGGTGGATGTAGGTCGCTTTCCCATCACAGAGTATGCGCCTTCTGAGATTTTAGCAAAGGTTTGTGGCTTTGCCAAAACAGCCTCATTTGATGGTGTATTAGACCTCGCAATGCTCCGAAGTTGGCTTTCTGCATACTCTTATGCAAAATGGGGTCGTGGTCTTACTGTGTATAGTGATCCAGCTTTTGTTGAAGGATTGGAGGACAATGATCATAACGTGTCGAGCCCTGAGGTGGTTGAGTCGATCTCTTTACTGAAAGTCGAAAAGAAGAGGGGGCCTTCCAATGATGAGAATTCCGGAAAAAGGAAAAGTGTGGCTAAGCTCATGGAGAACAAGCAAAAAGTTGTGAAACCCAAAACTAGGGTGATAAAAGATGGAGGTGGTGGTGAGGAAGGTCCGTTGTCTGTGAAACGAAGAAGGATACAATCGGATGAGGTCTCTGCGTCAGCTGAAACGAGAGACGAATCGAGTGATGAAATCAAAGAAAACATGGGTCTTGAAACTGGATTTTCATCTAGGAAAAGGAAGAAGAGCAAATATCTATCGCCTCCATATACTGATCTCCTAGTAACTGTCTCGACCACAGCTTCTCAAGAAGAAGATTCTTCTCCATTCACATCTGATTTAGAGACGGACGATGAGACACCTAACGCGAAAGGGGCGACTGCTAGTGATGATGAGAACACTCGAGGAGCGGACACTGAGATTAAGGCAACCTTTCCTGCATCTGATGTTAGTTTAGATGTGCATGAGCTCTTACTGAAGATGCAATCTGCTGCTCTCGGTTTCTTCGACTCCAGACACGTGGACTACCACGATCCCATCTGTGCATTCATTTCAGCATTCAGAAGCTCTACCTTCGTGCGAGGAGCAGACCACAAGATACATCTCAAGAACATGAAAGCTCACCATGAGAAGAAACATGTAACTTCTCTACTTAGCTCAAGGCCACGTCGATTGAGCCCCACTATATCTCCACCTGTTAAGCGCCATCCTGGCAAACGGGCCTCGTCTCAACCAATTACTGATGATCTTGCATCTGATGCTAGAGCCGTAGGGCAGAAGATCGACTCGATGGCAAAAATCTTGGAAACTTATGATTTAAAGCTTTCGAAAGACGACAAATGTTGGGTGAAGGACGCGATGAAACGATTGTCGGAGAATGTGGAGACGGCGATCGAGAAGGTAAGATTCATGGCTGGGAACTTCTCTAATTGAGTGAGGATTGGTGGCCCATTTTGCAGAGGATTATTTGCTAATTCATTTTGACTAATATGAATTTGGATTGATACTATCAATTTCAAGTATGTGAATAGTAGTTTGCTAACAACTCATCTTTTTTGGAGCTATGATGTTTTAATGCTATGACATTGTGCTGTGCCTTATGCTATTAATGCTTTTCAATTTTGCTTCTGTTGTTCTGCGGAATGTCTTCAATATTAATTTTTTTAGTTTCTTGATTTTTATGTAGTTTGCTACCAACTAATCTTATTTTGTTATTTTATATTTTTTGTGAGATTAGATTTAAAATTGATAAGTGCTATATATTTATTGGGGAAAAGGGTTGGTGAAATAATGAAGAATATATATAGTTCAATGAGTGAATGACCCCTTTATGCACATTTAAATATTTAAACTTTGATTATTTTAATTTTTTGTTGCTTTTCTATGTTCTTTTTTCTTTAATCCAACTTTTAATGAACTTAATTAATTGTGGGGTTCTCAACTATTGCCTACACCAAACCACCCTTTTGACGACGTTAATTAATTATTATAAACTTTCTCATATTATTAATAGTTTTATAATTGCTTGTATAAACATTCATATCAAGTTTAAATTATAATTAAAAAGTATAAGAAAGAAAACCACTCTACTATTCTTTTCGTCATTAAAATTAAGTTATCCTGTCTATGATTAGCTGGTACTATTAAAACAAAGAATTTGTGAGGGACAACTCATCATTAATATCACATCATACTTAATTAAATTTATTTAGGATTGTACATTGTACTTCATCTACCAAATCAACTTTAAGCATATTCCTATTATTTTGGTAACACGTAATACATATAACAAATATTAAACAATTGACTGAATAAATATAATATCAAGAGATATATAACTAATTAATTTGACCTACCTTTTTAATTAGCTTGATGTGAATATTAATACTACTTCACTATATATTAATTTTTAAAGTCGTAGTCATATATTTTACACATGATTCAAGGCAATTTATTGAAATATAAATGAAGTGAAGTCGTTTTCATAATTTTACTTATTCCAACTGTAAAAGTAGCACCTGAGACTGTCAACTATTCACAATTAATCGAGTTGAGCATTAATTAAATTCGAAATTTTAATTTATTCTTTTTGTGTTACACTTATAATAATTAAATTAAAAGTAGCTTCTCTTATCACGGGACCTATGACTGAAATTGGCACATATGAAAGCAATGTTATAATTTATTTAATAATATTGTAATAATAAATAGCTGTAACCCTGCAAATATCATGCATTTATTAATAACAAAAATACAAAGAATTGAAGATCCCAAAAAGGCACAGAAAATTTGGTTCATAAGTTTTAATTATTAATGTTCCTTAAAATTTAAATTAAGCAACTCATATGATATGATTCTCTTTGAATTTTTGCTGATAGCTTTGGCTCTTCACACCATGTAAAGCCTATATATTGCAATATTTTTTAAGTTAATTCGAGTTTAGTCAATCCTACCTAATTAAAGTACATTATAAATTAAAAAATTAAATCATTTAACTAAATACTAATTTATTGTTTGGTATAGTGTTATTGAAGCATCTATTAATAAAAAATAATTATACAAAAAATCCTAAGATGGCATTGCATGCATCTTCTCATAATTTTCATGTTTTAAATTTTCAAAATCCATCGATAATTTACACATGCAGTATTCTAATTACCATTATATATCAATCAATAAATTAATAAATATGAACATTCGAATTGAAATATGGATTAATGAAGATTTTTTTTATTATTGAAATGTGACATTAGTTATCGATGTAGAATTTACAGAAATTGCATCAACTTCACAAATTAAAGCAATTGATAAAATAGAAAATCACAAAATAGAAGAAAAAGGAAATTAAAATTGGAAAGAGAAAAAAAAAAGTGAAGGTGAATTACCTCAATTGCCCTTGGTGTAAAAACTAACTCTCGCCGAAGAAACCCTTCCAAAACCCAAGTGGCCGATCTCCGCCAGCTCCAGCCACACCTCCTCCGCGCTTATATACTCCGCCGCAGCCCCTTCTCCGGCGGCGGACACCACGATCTCGAACATCCCGCCGTCCACCCTCTCCTCCGAAATTCCATCCTTGCCTCCGCGGCGTTTCTTCTCCTCCAGCATCCGCCGCCGCCGCCGGAGGCAGCGCCGCGCCACCGCCCACGGAAGCTTGAAGAAGGCGAGCACGAAGCAGTTCACCACCGCGCAGGGGCAGCAGCACAGCGCCACGCAGTCGGCGATCGCCCCCGCCGTGCACGACTGGCACGACTTCCCCGTGCAAGCCGCCTTCGCCACTTCGCGACGCCGTCGTCTCAGCGGCGGCAATGGATTCCCTTCCTCCATTGATTTAGATCTTTGGTTAGTCTAGAAATGAATAATACGCTAGCTAGTTATTATGAGGAAATGGTTTCTTTCCATCAAAGAGCTCCTAACAGCTTTCTCCGGCGAGCGCGGCGGTGGTGGCGGAGGCGAATCTCTCTCTCTCTCTCTCTAAATGCATAAAGAACTCTCCATTTTCAGCAGTAGAAATACGTTTAGAGAATGTAAGCAAATACTTATATATTAAATGCTTTGACGACGTACCTTATATATATAATTATATATATATATATATATATATATATATATATGGTGCTTAATTCCCCATGCAATTATATTTTTTTCTATTTTAAAAATATTAATCATGTCTACCCTACTTTTATATTATTATTTATTATTATATGAGTAATTATCACGAACTAATCCATCATTATATATATATATATATATATATATATTCTTTAATCGGCTTTACACCTATTTAATTTAACTAATTATGCAGTGGGAATCTCAAAACTATTAATTAAAATAATTAAATACATCTATAAAATAATTAAATACAAGGAAAGAAAGAGCATAGATATAAATTAGTAAATTCTATCTGTGTATACGTAGTTACTTTAAATACAAAAAAAATAGCTCGAATTTATGAGACAAATTTTTTTAATTTAATAGCATTTGGGAAATATATAAAGATTTGTTTTATGGCATTTGGGCCACTGCAAGATTTGTGATTCTAATACTCAAATCGGATATTTACTTAATTTTATTTGTTAAAGGTTACTATTTATTTGTTGTGGTAATGAAGAAATAAAACATGCATAATATACTACTATTCAGCAATGTGTGCAACTAAATAAATCATGTTATAATATTAATTAATATCGAATTTTATTATAATTAGGCTACTATAAAAGAAAATATAAGATTATTACTACATATATATAATAAGAAAATATTCCCATATATGTTTAAGGAAGATTTGATTGTTGGTAATGACAACACATTTTTTGTACCCGTGAATGTTATCATAAATGTCAATATGTTATTATTTCCTTATTTAAATAATCTTTTCTAAATTTATATAAACCCTACCACTCAATAACATGGTTAATTTTTGTTTTTTATCCATTTTCATATGAAACATTAAAAGTGAGAAAATTAATTGTGATAGGTTTATTACACCAAAATAAGCAAACTAGCTAAGATGTTTATATTCAATAAAACATTACCATATATATAATTTTTTTATGATGAAAACAACCTTAACAAATGTTTACTAGCATTTTAGAACCAATACTTTTTCTGTCTCATTTTTCAAACCATTCATTTAAGAATTCAAAGACTGATTTGAAGAGAGGAACATTTCGACATTGCTCCATGTCCAATATCTTACATCCGTAACAAGGTGTTGTAGTTAATGTATGCAACGATATCAAAATATGCATCTATTGAAAACGGAAGCTCGATTTTTGATTTTTTGAGGCTTGACTAATCGATAATTTGAAAATTGTAGGTTGATTGATCAAAAAATTGAGGAGTCTCGCCTCAATTTATTTGTGAATTGGGATGCTTGTTTAAATAAAAACATGTTATTTAACATGACATTATCATCTTACCCTAGCTAGAAAATCCAAGATTTTATATATTTTATCAATAAAAATGAATCATAAACTAGTGAATAGTGAAACATATTCTAAAATGGGATATGATTGAGGGGTGATTCACAAAGTAGGGTTGTTACAATTTGAAATAATTACAATTTTAGGATCTAAATTATAAATATTGCATTTTCGAGCTACAAGTTAATTTACACCTTTCATAAGTAAATTAAGAAGCTTTTGTTCTACTAAAATTTAAACGATTATTTTTTGAAATAATTACAAAAAATAAAATAAAATAATGTGTTGCTCACTCTTTATGCAATATAACCCCCCCAAAAAAAAGTAAACTATAAACCATTTCATTTAAATTGCATATATATAAGTTTGAACATTTTTTAATTGGTGGGGAATCAAATTAAATGTTAATTTTAATTATAGTGTTAATTACAATATTCAAGATATATAATAATATGAGTGAAATAAAATAAAACAAGTTCCAAAGAAGAGTATAGTGATTTCACATGGGATGTTACCTATAGTTAAATCTTGCCTTGTTGCTGCTTGGTTGGCCACTTCTTCACTTCCAATTTTTTACTATTTATTAACTTCTTCACCTGTATTATCAATTAATTTATTAGGGAAACAAAACAAATAAATAATCAAGAGAGATTAACTCGAGACTTTGAATACTGTTTACAATTCAGTATTAAACCAATCAAATCATGCACATATATTCATAGATCGAGTATTTTTGTAGTAATGAATAAATATAGATAATTGAAAATAAATTTATTACTAAATTTAATTCATTAGATCATACTGTTAAAAAAATAATGATTAAATTAAGTGGACAAAATAATTCAACAATTTAATGAGAATCTAAAACAGAAGCATATATAATATATGAATATGCCCAACTTTAATTGATATTTTAATTATTCCAACACTTTATTATTCAAACAATAACCGTTCAAACTTCATAATAGTAATAAATAATAATGCTTGATAAAAATCAAGTTAATTAAGATGCAATCGAGCTATTTAAGTGTTGAAAATCAAGCAAAAGAAAAAAATTAAGCAAAAGAATATGTGAATTAAATTGTTAGAAGAAGCTCTAAATCTAATGCAGACATATTTCCATTGATTAATTAATAGTATTTGATAATGCTAAAATTTCTGATGCATATATACACTTCTATGTATCTACTTAAATTTCATCAAAAGAAAACAAAAATAGAAGTAGAAAGAATGTTTCAAACTTCATGATAACTGCACTATATTTCAAGAGACTGTGAATTTATACTTTCAAAGCTTGCAACAAATTAAGTATGATTCTGCAAAAGGAACGAAAAAACACATAAAATGTGAGAACTCGGAAAATCAGTACTTACAGAACAAAAGAATTAGAGATACCTTAAAAATCCCAGGTTTTTATCGGAGATTAATCGCCTTGAATAAATTGCTTCATTTAGAAGAGGATTTACGGATGAATAAATTGGATCTATTCTCTTCTTTATTTTTGCTATTTATTTTGGAGAAGTGTTTACGTATCTGAATCTATAAACAGAGATTCTGGTTATGGTGTTTATCATCTAATATAATGTGTGCATATATATGTGTGTGTGTGTGTACTGGTTTAATATGACTGTGTGCGTCTTTTTTTTAATCATTTTTATGAAATCTTATTATATTGATTTGTGAATCTTGACAACATGGAAGAAATTTAATTTAATTAACCTATTAATTTGACTATATGTGGTGGTGATAATAACTACCATTAGCAAGATTTGAGTATTGTGATCTGTAAATAATTTAGTTTTTGGTTTTATAAATTGGATTTATCATTTATCTGATATTACAAACATATCCATATGTATTATGTACCTAAAATAAAAAGAAAAAAAATCATCACAAATATGTAGTTGTAATTAAGAAAGGTAACAAAATAACTGTATTAATTATTTAATCCAATTGTAATAAATTAGCTATTTTCTTTTCAAACAATATTTGGAAGAGTGCATGAAGTATTAAGAGAATATAGTGTGAAAATGAATAATATTTACTTTCATGAATTAAGATTTGTTAAATGTATAGTAAATTAGAGAAATTGTAACATAATATTTGATCAAATAAAATGAGTTTGATTTAAGAAATATTTACTGTATTGAATTCAATTAATTATCCCTTTTCCAAACTATAATTACAATTACAAAGAAACCACATTCAAGAATACACAAAACATCACACAAATGCATAAAGTCGATGAAAGCTACATATTTTAACGTTATTTCCCTCTTCAAAATTTGATTTCACAAACGGCAAAACCATCATTCGTTCTCGCAGCTACGCCGTCGCAACATGAGCTGTCGAAGCTTCGCGTTCGACAGCTCGAACCGAGGCCGGGTGCTGGACGACGCTCCCCCAGTTACAGAGGCGGCGTCTATACCCGTCTCGGCGGCCAGCCTCTCAACCTCATCGGCTCTCTCCACCACTCTGTCGAAGCAGATGTACCTTCCGGTGGCCGTCTTCTTCATCTCCTCGAAGATACGGACGTGTGCCTTGGCCAGCGTGTCGATGCTCACGGTTGCAAGCAGTCCGTACACGTACATTTCTTCAACTCTTTTGAGGTATGCGATCGTAGAGGTCGGATTCCTTCGGTAGAAACCCGAGCCGGTGATGAGCCCGGGGCAGATGGTCGAGAGCTTAACGCCGTTCGACTTTGCGATCTCCCACGCGGCCTTTTCCGCCCTCAGCTTCCCGAGCGCATACCATAGCTGTCGATAGTAGGGAGATAAGGTTAAAATCAGTTCCAGACCATGATTTATGAGGCTGCTTGTAACGCCCCGGGCCCAC
>JAPKLX010000012.1:211529-327843 GCA_026898415.1 Leonotis leonurus
GTTCCAGACCATGATTTATGAGGCTGCTTGTAACGCCCCGGGCCCACGGGGTGGGATCCCGTTATGCTACGACAGCCCAATGGATCCACATGTTGCTAAAGAATTCATTAATCCCATTACTAATACTGTATTACTTATTCGATGTGAGATGTCACACTCTTCGAGTGGTTTTCGTACCTTTTTGTTTATGCAGACAGCCTCGTCGCTCCAGGACTTGTGATCGATGAGGCGTGAGGCTTCGTCGCTAGAGTGGTCGCACCAGATGCAGGTCAAGAGAGACGAGGTGAGCAGGCAATGCCTAACAGAGGGAGAAATTCCGCATGCCCTCACGACGTTCTTGCTCGTATTCACTTCGATATCAGCCATTGCTTTCTGCAGAACAGGATTCAGTTAGTATAACCAAACCATTGTTACCCGAAGTTGCAGCAGTTATAAGCTTCGATTCTTCAAATGCAACACCATTTTTACGATCAGTTACGCAACAAAATTGAGTAACAGCAGCACGGAATAGAGGATGAAGACAAGAAAGTGGACCAGATTCTTGAACATAACAGATTGTAATGTCATGATTTGCATAGTTTCAGTTGTAAATCAACATCAATGCCCACTTCAGGTACAACAGGTATACCTAACCAACCTTCGATAAACGTTGTTGGAACACGAACATTGATGAGAAACATGTGTACCAAACCAATTCCACAGATTTTCTTTTAAGAACATTTATGAAGGACAGATGAGAAAGAACGTAAAATTCAAGAGCTGTCAAATCTACTGCTCGAGTTTTAATTCTTTTTCTTGAAACATAAATGAGAAAGAGCATAGAATTCAATTCAACTCACGGAGTAACCAGATAGCCCGGCCGGGTCCACAAATGCAGCGGTGTGAAAGACTCCACGACAGCCATCGAATGCCTCGGATAGGCTTTCGACCTCAGTGAGCTTGGCCATCACAACTTCGACTACGCTGTTGTTCAACCTCATTTCGCCGGACGTCTCCATCTCCCTCAGCTTCTCAACATCCTCTGCATTTCCAATTCATCGCCATCGGTATCTCATCAAAGTTCAAACCAAACAAGAGATGCAATATACAATGAATGCACCAGCAGCATTGGCTCAAACCACATGACACACATGAATTGTCAATTGCCAAATTCAAGAACTCTTGTTGAAAAGGAAAGGAGTTTCTTGAGTATTTGCTCCAATGCAGTAAAATAGATTACATTATTGGATTAAAATGGCGTGCAAAAGTGGGTTTAACACTCTTGTACAGATAGCTACCATTTGATGATATTTCTACCTAATGCGAATTAAGTAGAAAAAAGTGAACAACACAACACAGCTACGAAAACCAAAACTATTGAAATACTTAAAATCGCAAATTTAGGAAATCCCAATTTCCCAATCGACTGACTTTTTTATAACCTCTTTTTCCCAGTGTTTGCCTTTATTGACAGATATCAATTCTTATCTCCTTCTATCTTACAATTTGCCACTGTTGCTGGAACTGGAAGCCATGGTTGAAGGAGGTTAAAGCAGAAACAAGGAAGAATTTCAAAGCCCACAAAATCGCAATTGGACCCTAAAAAAACTAGTACTATAATAACATAATAAATCGAATAACTTTCATCTTCGCGATTCCTACTTGCGAGCACAGTTGACGAATAGGAAAAAAAGGAAAAACAGACCTTCATTATCGACGATGATTCGGACGGAGTAGCCGTTGACTAGGAGCTGGTTGACGATGGCGATGCCGAGATAGGACACGCCGCTGGTGACGCAGACCATCCGGTCCAAAACGTCGCCGTTTCGAGCGGGCAATGTATCCTCCTCACCGCCGAGGAAGCGGTCGGCGTCCTTGCGGCGGTTGACGGCGGCGCAGGACAGCAGCATCCGGCGGAACTCCTCGAGCTCCGCTTTCTGCGTCTCTTCCAGCCTCACAATCCCCATCGCCACAGTGAGAAACGGATATTGCGGAATTGAATTGAATTAACTATAGAGAAAGGAAAGAAGTTGAAATGTGGAGAAGGAAGGTTCAATCAGAAGAAGAAGAAGAAGCGGAGGGCGTGGACATGTATAAAGCGCCTCAGCAGCTTTTCAGGTTATATCAAGCAAGTCTTCTTTGACGCGACACTGATTATCGATTTCCTCAATATATATATAGATATATATAAATGTTGTCGGCTTGGCCGAGCCGGCTCGGGCGTTGGGCGGCGCGCCGCAAAGCGTTGAAGGGCAGGTGGCGGCGAAATCGTGGTGGTAGATGACAACCGTTTTATTTCACTCTGGAGCGACCTTATTCTTATGTTTATTATCATTGTCTAATCATTATAATTTATATGCAAACTTACACACACAAAAACAAAAACAAAAACAAAAACAAAAATTACTTTTTTTAATTAATATTTAATTTAATTGTGCCAAAATATATAAATTTCGATTACATAAATTATGCAAATTTTATATTTAAAATTGTGATTTTTGCAATTTTTTAAATTTTCACATAAAATCAAATATTTTTTCGCAAAGGAAAATGAAAAGTGAGATTCGATGAATATTTTAAAACATAATTGATTAATATGAGATCTATGATTTTAGAGTATTATTTATGATGAAAATTTTAAGTATATTAAAAAATACTAAAAATTATGAAATTAATAATTTTGGAGTATTATTTTATATGAAAATTTAATCAAATTATATATGTATTTTGGATTTTGGAACCACAAACTAAAACCTTAAACTAATATCTGAATTCTTTGCAAAACAAAAATCGCAAAGCCCCCAAAACTCTACGCAAATGAAAACGTTGGATTCTGCTTTTCCCGTTCGACACACTTCGCTCAGCTTAGATATCAATGTAATTTCTGTTTCCTCTGCTTTAAATTTATGCTATGAATTTGAATTTTTTTTATGTGTTGGTGTGATTGAATTTCGGTGCTCATAGTTTTTGCGAGGCAATTTTGCGCAATTGAGCTTAATCTCGACCTAAATTCACTTCAATTGACCAATCCTTGCTTCCAAATCTATTCGGCTACTGTGATTTCAGTTTGTTAGTTTCGTTATTTAATGGATTTCTACTTTCGTATTTATATTTTTGACAGGGGGAGAAGACGGATATTATCATAAGCAGCTACCAAGATCATATTTTTGTGAGATTTTGCTTTGTTTGTTTATTTGATTTTACTTCACATTCGAAAAAAAAAAGATATTTTGGAGTTGAGTCTTCACTGTGTTTCTGTGTTGATATTTGGATTTATTGCAGGTCATGGCAACTCAAATTGGAAGCTTGGGAACTATATTGCAAGCTAGGTATTGGCATATTAACATTGCTTCAGCATTCAGATTATTATAACTATTACTTTCTCTTAAGTATGTTGAAATACTGTGTCTTGTAAGTTAATTTTGGTGAAAAATGATGATGCAATGCTTTTCTGTACTTATCCTTTGATTGCTTGTCCTCTAATCTGTTGATTTTATCATAAGTCGTAACAAGCTTGTTTTAGATCTCGAAAATTCGTTTATTGATATAATGAGTGATTGAATCGATTATTGGTGAAAACAAGCTTGTAACTTGACAATGTAACCAAGTCTGATCTATAGACAGTCCATGATTACTTTTATTAGAAAAATATTTATATGGTTCTTGAGTCATCTTCTTACTTTTTATGATGATGGGATACCTAGAGCAGCAATACAGTATTACAGTTGAAGTTTCACTAAGTTTATCAAATCACCTTCTCTTGTAATTTCAAGCGCAACTAGTAATAGCTTCAACATTCAACTAATTGTGAAGCTCCAATTTGGTGTTGCATGAGCACTAAGCTATGTTATATCTATACAACCAACAGTGAATTTGGAATTTATGAGGCATGTGCTGCTAGGCCTTTCTATCTGCTTCTACTTCCTGTCCTGTTCATGTCTGCGGTATATTTTCTTATGATGTTAGAATTTTCTTGGACTATTTCAACTTTTTATAGTTAGAACTGCAGATGTCTATGATGGAATTACTGAAAACTATGTTGATTGTCAGGAAAGAGGGAGGAGGTGTTTCGGTTGATCCAACTTATAGCGTCTCGGTAGTACTTGGTAAACGTAACGAGGTAAGTTTGAATCTTCCTCAAAAGTGTCTTTTCAGTCTAGTACTGGGATATTGTTGCTTCCATTAAGAGAGATGCTGTCGTACTGATGTAAAAATTATTGTTTGCAGCCCATGCTCGTTGCCTGTGCTCGACAGTTGATCGAACATATAAGGTATTTCACTGTACCAATTGGATGCTGCATCCCCTTTTCTTCAATATGATACTTTTCAATCAACAATTACGTAATTTCCACTACGTTTGCAGCAACTCTGGATCATCGAAAGCATTAGTCTTGTCTCTTGGTCTGAGAGATCATTCATTGGTACAATTCGTCTCTTTTATCACTCTATGTCTCAAGCTTGGAGCGTTTTCCCAGTGGCCTCTCTATTTTAATAAGATACAAATTAATATGTAACCATTCGACGTTTTCACGAGTATCAAAATTCATGTGGAAATGGCATGCTGGATTCTGATGTGGCAATACATGTTTAAATTCATGAATCTAACAATCTATATCTGGAACAACAACATGCCATGTGAAATTTCAAATGTCTGTCGAATAATAACTCTTTAATGCTCTAATCTTGAGTTTTTGCATTTTCTCCTTTTCACACAGGGGATACTGAAGAGCGTAGTCTCCGCTGTAACTGAGAAACTTGGCGAGGTACTTTAACTCGATTTCAAGCATAATTAGCTTTCTTTGATGGAATTAGCATGTCCTAGAACTGTAATTTTGCTTATATCCACTCTTCGTACACCAGGAGAATCGTTTTTTTGGTATACATTTTTCACATGTATGCAGAATGGTTATGTTATTTATTTTGTTTAGGAAATGAAATTTGCAGATAATTTAATTATGAGTACTGGGAATCTTGCTAATTTTAGCTTCAAGAAACATAATTACAATGGTTGGAACATAATTGAGTGATATATTATATCCACTCCACTCAGAAACACACATAACACATATAATTAGATCAACTCTCGAGGAAAACACAAAACCTCAACCAAAATTTAACAAAAGTATATATACAGAGGAAAATTGCCATGAGAAAATAGAGGATAATATGATGAGATGGTATAGAGTAAGTCGTTATTCTTGTATTCTGTCTTCTCTCTTGAGCATTCGTTCCATCTGCAAAGAATCACACTGAAGTATGTGAGCTCTCATTGCACTTTATTATGAAATGAAGTATACAAACAATATTTACACTAGCTTAAGTTGAGGGTGAGGGGAATCTTTTCTCGGAACGAAGAAGAACGAAAGACGTACCTGAGCATTTTTAGTCTTGTGTCTCTGCAGTTCTTCGACTAGACCTCCGATCCTGACATCGGAAAATCAATGTCATTGCAGGACATTAAGAAAATGATAATCAAGCTGAAAACATTCTGATTTAGCCAGTTGGTTTGATCGAATTTCAAGTTCGATTCGTATTGTGATAGGGTGGTTTTTCATGGAGAAAAAGAATACTTACTTTTGTTGCATTTGGATCACTTGAGATTGAAGCTCACGCTCCTTCGCAGTACTAGGGTTTGTCTGCAGGAACAACAAGATGTTATCGGAATTTGTTTTGTATCAGTGATTTTGAACGAGAAATTTAGGAATTTGTTTTGTATCAGTGATTTTGAACGAGAATTTAGGAATCACGAGACTTGAACGAAGAAACAACTTCACCTGAAATAGGTCGGTTGTTCCTGCCTCCGTCAACTCACTAGCGTTTCCTGCAACGAATGAGTTTATAAGCTGAAGCGGGAAGGTAAAAGAGCACACTGTATGGTGTATACATCTTGTATAAATAGTTGCATTACCTGAGTTTAGTTCCACAAATTTGATCAGTTTGAGTACAGCTTCCTGAGAAGACGAGTAGAGTAGGGAGAGATCAGCAACAGATGAGTGGATTTATGTGCCATAAGTTGAGCAGAGGTTTACTTACCCTTTTCTTTGTACTCTGCTGCAATATGCTATGCAGTGATTGGAGAACTGAAGCAGTTGTGACAGTAGGAACTGTTGGGGATGCTGGAACAACAGGAATCGAGTTAACGTGGTTTATTGTATCCTGCGTTCGACACGGAATAGAATGGTTATCGATGTGATTCACTGAAGGGCAAACATAGCCAGTGTAGTTGTTATGTTTGTATGTGTTGTTTAACGACTAAAGCGCCTTGGTCGTTATGTTCTACCTAACATACCAGATCCTTGCCTCAACAGTGTAAAGAATAATGGCGACATAACCATGATATGCAAGAACCATTTACAACGAAATACTTTCATGATATGTTGTTGATAGGAGGCAAAACAAGTAAATGTGTGAAGAATGGAGTTTTAAGATTATTTCAATCAATGATCAAACTTCCAATGGGAGCAAATCGGTAAATCGAAAATAAAAGAATATAACCTCTTCCTATAATAAATTCAAACCATATCAAAGTAATGAAATGCTAGATGTAAAAGGGCTTCATACCTTGATATTGACATCTGCTGAAGTTACTTTGAAACGTCCTCTGCGCTCAACCACAGCCCCTTCTGATGCATCCTCTCCTAGATTTTCATTTGATATATCCATAGCATGAGCATTCAAGAAAAAAAAAACTAACAAAGTCGAAGGCAACGAAATAATGAGGCATTTATACTCTACTCCCATTACCCGGCATGGAATAATTGAAATCTTTTCTTTGACGATTCTGCAATGGACCACTACAGTTTCGCTCCATCTGGTATCTTGGTTGCATATATTCCCTTCATATAGATAAAGAATCATCTTAGAAACAGCTCACAGAACACTTATTATCTACTAACGAGTAACGAGCACTCAAAAAGTTCGAAAACTCACCTGTAGGAATGAATAAAGGTTACTATATAGGCTGTGACTGTGAGGTAGGAGTTTTGAATTTTACGAACAAGTCGCAGAAATATATTTGCATCAAAGTGTAGATAATATAAATAAAAAGTCTTCAAGACAAGTATGGTAGTGAATCTTATATGATTGAACTTTTTTCGATAGCAGCTAAAAACAAGAGATGGGCCAAAATAATAATGCAATAACTCTCACAGTGACTCACTTCCCCACAAGAAACCTTGCCGATGCAACCATCCCCCCGCTGGACCCACCCCCAAAACATTGCACATGGGAACCAAATTATAAGGGAAAAAGTAGGATATTTGGACAAGTTGTATGATCGGACATTAAATGGACATTATCCACAACAACTCAATTAAGGATGAAAAAAGAGTTTAGGAGTACTAATGAAAGGTCAAACAATATTCTATTTTTCATTTTGAACATATAAAGCATTTTCTTTTGCATTGGGTTGAGCTGCATCTGCATGCTTTAAAGTCTAACCACATATGCGATTTTACCTGTCTCCATCACCATTGAACCTCTTAGCAGAGAGGTTTTTCTCTTGCAGCAAAGAGGTGCTGGGTATTTTTTTTAGCTCCGCAGTTACAGGATCTCCTGCATAAGATCTTCCTGATTCTTGATGTACAGCACTTGTCAATGGCTGTTGTGGGATCTGTTGTTCAGAGTCTAAATGGGCAGAACCTCTTGAACTTGGACTACCAGCATCATTATCATCCTCGCAAACATCGAAACAACCTCTGCATTCAACAGAAGTCTAAAGTAAGTCTGTAGAAATTGGCTCATCAAGGCAGTAAATGACTCTGAACCATAGGAAAAACCAGAGTTGCAAAGATATTATATTTTGGTAGACAGCAGAATGCCTATGAGCAAAAGCATAAGATCTAAGTCTGTGTTGAGTCACTGAAACAAGAAGTTCAAACATTTTTAACTGGTCCATTAGATCATAAAAGAGCAATGACCTAGGACACTTATCTGGAAGGGTATAAAAAGCGAAGCATATGTGAATGATTGTCAAATGTCAACTTGATCCAAAAGGAGGCCGGTTTCCCTATTTCATAGATTGGCTCGCCTACTTAGTTTCAACATAAGAGATAAGTTCGATCTCAAAGATGAGTAATACGGACAAAAGAATATTATTTATTTTTTTTGGTTTTTAGGGAGGGTAGTCAATATTTAAAAGATAATAAGAACATGAGTTATTATATATGAAAATTGATAAGTACTGGCTGACAGATATCACTGCACTTCTGTTGCTTTTGATATTGTTTTGGTGAAGAGACTGGCAAGGAATAGTCGAAGCACTAAAATAGCAGGAAAAGAAAGTAGCCAGTCTAAAGATCTCGGTGTCTTACTTGAGAGCCTGCAGAGGTTTTATAGGAAATGCAGCAAATGAATTCTCCAAATCATCAATATCATTGAGCTCATCCTATGAGCATCAGAAACAAATTATACCAATGAGAATAGAGAACTAAAGGAGCAATATAGCAACGATGAGAAGCTACAACGGATCTAAAGAATATCAAATAAAATCTCACACAAAGACACACTACACATATTGATAAAACATGTCATATCTCATACTTCATTAGCATTGATTGGCTGGTTGGAGTAATTCCTTTCCCCAGGTGAACCAAAATCATTCTGACAGTTAATGTGTTTCCAGCTCAAACTTGTGTCTTCTGGACTCGATGTAGGGTCATCTTGAATCTGCAATCAACAAAAAGAACCTTTAGAGAAACACATGTTAAATATAACCATTAACCAAGTAATGACTGGATAGATGTATACTAGGGCAGCCTGATTCCTCAGATCCTCCATATTGAAATTCCATGCACTGACTCCTCGTATGTACTCTTGCTGCACAAGACAACACCTCATGATAAAGATAGCAGCTCCATAATACAATTGTAGTAGTTATTGGAAGAAAATTCGTGACTTTGTCCAGTGACACCTCGATCACTTTTCTTCAATTCTTGGTGAGATAATAATTACATGCAGCATTGGGAAAGCGAATAGGTATTATTATACATAAAGGCCAACTTTGATCACCATATGTTTGTCATAAGTTATTCTGATTCTTCCCAGTATTGACTAATTATGTCCTTGCATTAGAAATATTCATTGAAACATGTACCACAGCTAATTTCATTAAATTTCCAACATAACAATTTAAATATTTCATAACTTATACATGTAAGATAGAATTTTAGAAATAGACATCACTTCTTACCTGCGATAAATGCTCTTTGTCCTCATATAATGACTTATTCTGGATAAGAAGATCTGCATCTTTAGCCTGAAAAATGCACAAGATCCTTAAAGAAGTATTAATCAAATTTATGAAACAAAATGTAATTTGTGTGGAAGGAAGTAAGCAATTGACCTTAAGCCTTCTAAAACCTTCAGCAAGGGGAGATAGACCCTCTAACATAGCACGAGAGACATAATCAGCTGACTTAGCTTGTTTGAAAAAAGGGTGCTTCAAAAGCTTTTCGGAGCTGGGACGTTTTTTCGGATCCTTTACCAAGCAAGCAGCAACCATGTCTCTGAAAGACTGCAAATTTATATACTTTAGTAGCAAATACATAAGATTCAACATTACAATTTCCCTAAAACAAGAGAAACCTTAGAAAATCGTCTGTCCCTTTCATAGTCCAGCCCTGGTGGTGCATTTTGCAAGGTCATGAGCAAAACCTGCATTTTTGTATAACAAAAAAAGGATCACGTCAACTAGCATAACTGAGAGCAAGAGCAAGAGCAAGATATAAGAAAATGAGCAGTTCCCAACCTTCATAGGCGGGTACTTGGAGAATGGTGCATGTCCATGAGCAAATTCAAGTGCTGTTATTCCGAGTGACCAGATATCTGCTCTGTCGTAGCAAAGTATTGTGCAACAAGAATTTAGTAATATAACTATATTGGAACAATAAGTTGGATAAGATTTATTCAGCAGATACTCACTTAAAATCATATCCATGCAACTGCTGCATGACTTCAGGAGCCATCCTGATCAAAATCAAATCAAACCCAATTTTGAAGTCAAATCACTAGTCATGTTGGAAATTATATGCACCTAAAGAGGCAGAACTGTCCTTACCAGCACGGTGTTCCAACAAAAGTATTTCTTGAACGCTGGCGATCACCAGTATCAAACATGCAAGCAGCAACCCCAAAGTCGGCTAATCTGACAGAACCATCAGTATCAATCAATATGTTACCAGCCTGCAATAAAGAACAAAGAAACAAAGTGTGGTATACAATTAAGGAAGTATAAAAAGGGGAAACAAGTGAATGGAGGAAAAAGCACATCAATCATATACCACAACCACAAGGCACATGGTTCCATAATGGTCTAACATACACAAGATGCCCTATTTGAGATTATACCAGAAAGAAGCTGGATGACTGTGAGGAATTTCTGAATGCCAAATTATATGATGATTCTAATTGGTTTGATAACTAGGACAGTGGTCGGGTGTCCAACTCTAAAAATGAATGGCATAAAATACCTATAGGAAAAAATCTAATTGCAATAAGCAAGAAAGCAAGGTGAGACAGACATGTATGACATATGACATACCTTCACATCTCTGTGGATATGTCCATGTGCATGAAGATACACCAGGGCTTTAAGAACCTCATATAATACTGTTGCGATAACAGGCTCCTCAAAACCTTCTGAATAAGCTGATTTCATGATATGAAGGCAAGATCCCCCTCCCATGTATGGCATCACAACCCAGAGATGGTGGCCTTCGTTGAAGGAGCAGTGAGCTTGCAACAAATTTGGGTGATTCGTCAAAATCATTGTCTGCACCTCTCGCCGGATGCCATCCTAATAAACCAAGAGAAGAAAATTTAAAATATAACAACTAAGAAAAGTGTAAGTCTCTTTTATCTGTACATCTAGATTTTTATTTTCCCTTTCCTTACAATATAGTGTGGTATGTGATGATTTATTTCTTCCAATTCCCAATTCTTGCTTCATAATTCAGTTAGCTGATACAAAGTATGTACTCCATAATCTGATCCTATCCCCAATTTCTTTTCATTCAAAATCTTGCAAAAGTTGAATAATTGAAATTCAGTAAGCTGAAGATATAGTCATGAACAGAAGAAAAATCAAATTGCTACTGAATTTGAAACAGTAAAACATTACAAAAAAGGATCTTCTCCCTATTAGCTTGCAAGTTAAAGTAAAAAAGACATACCAAGTCATTATTGCACTTCTCAAGATCAAGAACTTTAATTGCAACACTCTCGTTAAGTGGTAAACAAAGAGCTCTGTAAACAGTAGCACTCACACCTTCACCAATTTCCTCACATAACTTGTAATCTTTAGCAGCAAGGGGAAATTTTTTCTCTGACGCCTGCTTCATGATTTTCCTATATTATACTCTTACACTTTGATATTGTGATAAATGTCCACTCACAGTATGCAAAGGTGGCTGGTCAAAAGGTAATGTATCGCGGTATTCAAACAAATTAGCATTGTTCCTCATGTGCAGAAATGTTTGAACTGAGAGTTTCTGCTGCAAAGAATATTTTTAACGTTTTGTAATTAATCTCCCTGACCACTGTCACTTCAAGTCTTTCCCTTACACCCGCAAGTAACTCACAGTGCCGTTCCAAAGCTGATAACTTGGGAAGTTCTATAATTCTTGTCTCGGAATATTTCTTCTTTTACGAATTCCAGAAGTCTGATTTAACTCAAAAAATCTGGTTGGCTTTCAGGAAAACTTGTTGCAATAAAATATCTGCATAGATTACAGAAAACCAAAATATAAGCTATGATATAAGATAATAAGAAGAGGACGGAGATGGCATGGGGTCTGTTAGCTTTTAGCAGACAAACGCTTCAGGCCATTGATAACTGATCGGACGCACATGTTTAGCGAATAGCAGGTCTGACTAAATGACACCAGAAATTGCAAGCTGTAACAATCTTGACTCTTGATTGATGGTGTTTAGAATTGAAGTTGCATGCACCACGCACAAATCAATGAAAAGATATTAAGTTTCCAACTTTAACAGAATCGCAACTATCTCATGTTCACCTATAACGGACACCAGATCCATGTGCCGAAGCTCAATGGCCACACTAAAAGACGGTATCACATAAATGCTGAATACAGCACGGTTAAATTTAACGAACCAAAACATTTAAAGCTTCTGACACCAAATTAACGCACGCTACTCCACCACGACCCAGTTCCAGCTTAAATTTCAACTAACATGATCTCAAAATGCAAAATATGAGACATCTGGATAAATCAGAAAGTTGGATAACAGCTCCTCCATGTATCAGAAGTCATAACAGAGTGAGAATAACGATCCGAACACAACATACAGCTACAAATCCAATAATTAAGCAACTGATATCCTCCTACTTCAACGAACCTAGGGTTTCAGCGCCGGGAATAGTCGTAATGAGAAATGCAAGCCGCCTTATCAACCGGCGGAGGAGAGAGTCGCCGTCAGCGGCGATGATGATGAAGCCTTCGTTGTTCAGTAATCCGTCATAGGCGATCTGAATCTCGAATCGAGAACTGAACAACAAGATGTGGAAAAACTCTCTTGCGCCTATGGCGAAGTATAGAGAGGAATTGAATCAGTAGTTGTTGAGTGGATTTTTTAGTTGCTCCTCCGCTTTATAAGGAATATAATTTGTTGAAGGAAATTTATAAGTGGATGTTTACAACTGTAACTGTACCAGTCGCACCCCCCGTGGGGCCCATACCAGATGGACCGGGTTTACTAGTCAACCCTCTCGAAAGAAGCCTACTCTACAATTCCCATAGGTTTGTTTATTCGAGTCGGGTACACGAGTTTTGAATCATAAATTTAGATATTTGAATTTGATTTGGGTATTTCGATTCACGTAATCAGCTACTCAAAGTGTTGAATATTGATCAATTTATTACATTTCTATAAATTGGACAATTAACTACTTAAAATGAAAAATGTAGAATTTTATCACTGTTTCAACTATCTATTTCGGTAAGATTTTAGTGGCACAACTATCCAATTCGGACTTGTTGGGAGTTTATACTAATCAGTCGGATTATAAATTTGGATTTATTTCGATTAATCTTTTTTTATAATATTAGTATAGAAGTTTTTTTATATAGAAGGAAATAATCCAGATACATAGTTAAAGATCGTAATTCTTGAACAAACACTTGAAGTCTTCATGAAATATGTCATCTTTACTTTCAATTACATCTGAAAAAATTAATATATATATATATATGATTAATCGATAATTAAAATTAAAATTTTATTTATTTAGTGATCAACGTGATGGTGCTTTATCATATGCGTGTAAGATGGACATCGGCATCTAAGAGTGGAGAAGCATAGTGATAATTGAATCACATTATATGTCACAATTATTGCTCAACTATCATTATAAGTTTGATTGTTTCTATAATATATTTCTCAAATATTAAACTCTTCAATAATAAAATTATTAGCATGCACCTCTTTCCATACCGTCATCTATCTAGTTTGCCCATTTTCGACCATCGGCAGTGCAATCCTAGAGAAAATAAAAAGAAAATTGATGGCAATTTGCTTAGAGATCAAAATTTTGTGTAATTTATGAGCTAACAACCTCTCCTTCAAACTATAGATCATAAAATGTAATTAGGCCAGCCACAAAAAAGAAAATTGCTGCAAACTCAATTTGTTAGCTTAAACAAATAGGAAAAGAAGTCCTCAATTTAGAAGAGGATATTTTTCTTGCAGTTGAATTTTCTTTTCTATTAAGTGGGACCTTTTGACAGAAGTTGGGCTGGGCCCAACGTTCACGTGGTCTCGTCGTGGCCCAATTCACACGGCTCTTCTTCATGCCACGTAATATAACTCGTACTACTATTTTATTTATTTTCTAAGGCATTTTATATTTATTATTTAGATTAAATAACAAGCATGGCCAAACGAATTAAATATTAATTTTTCCAAACAGTTATTGTCAAATTATTGCAATATTTATTTCGCAAATCCACTCCAAGTACAAACAATATATCCCAATAAATGAATATTTCAAATTCAAAAATCTCTTATTCAATTCATTTATAATCCCTGGAAATATCAAATCTCTCACCTAACCCACTCCATAATTGCACCAAATCCAAACACTATAAACTTTTGACGTTATAAAAATTAAATATCTATGAACAACTCAAACATGAATAAACAACTAATATATATAAAAAAGAATAGTACCTAAATCATTTCCAAAGAAAAAAAATTCATATTGGTGTAATAATATTGTATACCAACGGCGGTTTCAGCGAAATGTCACGTTAAACTTTCACGTTTGTGCGCATCTTTTTCGCATAAAACGCCGTTGTACTCGTGCTTAGTCACCGTACAGCACTCATTGTATAATAATCCCAACTCTTGTCGGCTTCTTGTCTGAACTCAATTTGTCGCGTTGAACGGCTCACATTCCGCCACGTGTCCGATCGCAACTAGCTCTATCTACAACAACTATCATTTTTAATAATGATAATTTTATTTTTTGCTTGTTTTTATAAATATCTTTTTTTGATCAAAACTAAATACTTTTCCAATAATCAAGAGCAATAACAATAAGATTTTACTTAAAAGGTAAAAAAAGTGGTAGTCAAGTACAAAAACTCTACATATGCATAAATTTCTGCACTGTACAGTTAGTTTTGAGGTCAAATCGAACAGTAATCTTCGCGAAAGTCATATGCAAACCCATTAATAGACTTGTAGTAATAAATAGGTAATAATTATGACTAATAATAATACTATGTAGTTAAGCAAGAAATCTAAGAGCTTGCAAGGCGTCAACAGTTCAATAATGGCAGCTGAATCCCAAACAAATTCCCCAGTACTGTTCTTCTTTCCCTCGTCCCATTTTCGAGCTCTCTGCGGATTCGAAATCGGCAAAGAAATCGAGTCGCAGTAGTAGTTACTCGAAGTAGCTAAACTAACGTTCCAAACTCCCACCTTTTCCCTCACTAACAATGCCAAGAAAGAGACAAAACGTGGGTGTCTCTCTCTCATCGCGCACGTAGGCGCGGGATCACGTATTCTCGTGTGCTGTGTACGCGCCATTGGTTGGGGTTGAAGGAAGAAATCTCAGGAACTTGCTAGCAAAGTAAAGAATGAATTTTTGTGGGGGGTTTTAGGGTTCTCTGAGGATTTCTTGACAGCTCAATCTAGTTGTGTGCTGATTGGTTTAATTCTTTTCTTTTCCCCCATTTTGGGTTAATGCCCTTTCCCCTTTTGTTTTCTTCTTCTTGTGATTATGTTGGATTCTTTGAAATTCTTGCTACAGGTCATTTTTGGTATCTCTTGATTACAGCTATGAATGTGTATTGAGTTCATACCACTAGTCTTGCTGTTAATTTTCCTTGGTAGTGGTCACTTGATTGTGTTGAAAAGAAGAGGTGAAGTTGGATAAGCTCGATTGTGTTGAAAAAGGCAAACTTGAGTTATTTTAGGAATTCCCTTGAAGTGGAGGTAAAGTTGGGGAAGGTTAATTGGGTTGAAACTCCAAATTTGAGTTGATTCAAGATTCTTTTTCTTTCTGAAGGGGTGCTGGTGAAGTTTAAGATTTCAGACAAGAGAAAAATGGCTGGTCCTAAGAGGAAAGCGATTCGATTTAGTAGGCTCTATTCATTTTCTTGCTTTAGGTCACCTTTTAGGGATGAACATAGTCAAATTGGGAAGAAGGGTTACTCAAGAGTGGTGTACTGCAATGACCCTGATAATGTGGATCAGCTTGCACTTAGGTACGAGAGTAACTACGTCTCGACTACCAAGTACACCTTGCTTAACTTCATCCCAAAGTCGTTGTTCGAGCAGTTTAGGAGGGTTGCCAACATATACTTCCTTGTGGTGGCTTGTGTATCTTATAGCCCTCTGGCCCCCTATTCTGCATATAGTGTGCTTCTCCCTTTGATTTTGGTGATTGGGGCGACCGTGGTTAAGGAAGCCGTTGAAGATTGGAGACGTAGGAATCAGGTTCGTTTACTAGAGAACTCACTCACTCGCTCTCTCTGTTTGTGTTTTTCTGCTCGTTTTCGATATGAACTTTCGTGTATGTTAAGCTTCTTCGTAGGTTGACGTATTTCGTCTTAGAACACTTTAGGTTGTGTTGCAAAGATTTATTTCCAGATTGGTAACATAACCTCAAATCAAGAAAGTAACTGGTAAATGTTTGAATGAGAGAAGGCTTAGATGAGGTACTCAAAATGTTGCCAAACATTCAATAGAAGGACTAATGTGTTTATTTCTGTTCACTGAACACAATGTGCTGCATATTACTCTGGCTTCTTTCTTGTTTTCTTGTCTTCATAGTCTCAGCCTTGATTCTAGTAACGAATATGTCGATTATCAGGATATAGAGGCGAATAATCGGAAGGTTAAAGTCTACGACAGAGATCACAGGTTCCAAATCACGAGATGGAAAAATCTAAGAGTGGGAGATGTTGTAAAAGTCTACAAGGATGAGTACTTCCCTGCTGATCTAGTGCTGCTTTCTTCGAGCTACGAAGACGGAATATGCTACGTCGAGACCACAAATCTCGACGGGGAGACTAATCTAAAGGTGAAGCACGCGCTGGATGTTACTTCTGTTCTGCACGAGGATGGCTCGTTCGAGCTGTTCAAAGCAGTGATCAAGTGCGAGGACCCGAACGAGGATCTTTACTCTTTCGTCGGGACCCTTTTTTACGACGGAGAGCAGTATCCCATCTCTCTGCAGCAGCTTCTGTTAAGAGACTCGAAGCTTCGGAACACTGAGTACGTCTACGGTGTGGTGGTTTTCACCGATCACGACACCAAAGTCATGCAGAATGCTACTGAGCCTCCTTCTAAGAGGAGCAAGATTGAGAGGAAGATGGATAAGATAGTGTACGTCCTTTTCAGCCTTCTAGTGCTGGTTTCTCTCGTTGGCTCGTTTTTCTTCGGGATCGTTACTGCAAACGACATGGATGGAGACGGGAAGCTGAGGAGGTGGTACCTTCGACCAGATGAGACGACTGTGTTTTTCGACCCAAAGAGAGCGGTTGCGGCTGCCTTCTTGCATTTCCTGACCGGACTTATGCTGTACGGGTACTTGATACCCATATCTCTGTACGTATCCATCGAGATAGTGAAAGTGTTGCAGGTTATATTCATCAATCAAGACATTGATATGTATCACGAGGAGACGGATAGGCCGGCCAGTGCGAAGACGTCCAACTTGAACGAGGAGCTCGGCTTGGTAGACACTATACTTTCGGACAAGACAGGGACTCTCACTTGCAACTTGATGGAGTTCGTCAAATGCTCGATAGGCGGGGTTGCTTACGGCCGTGGCATGACGGAAGTGGAGAGGGTGATTGCGAAGAGGAGAGGGGACGCCCTTGATGACTCTGAGGTTACTTCGTCTAGTGTACTAAGTGACAATGGCTCGGCTTCAGGGAGATCGATTAAGGGCTTCAACTTTCACGATGATCGGATCATGAACGGTGGATGGGTTAACGAGGCTCGTGCGGATTCGATTCAGATGTTTTTTCGAGTGCTGGCCCTTTGCCATACGGCCATTCCTGAGGTCGTCGATGAGGAAGGAAACGAAATTTTGTACGAAGCAGAGTCGCCTGATGAGGCTGCTTTCGTCATTGCTGCGAAGGAGCTTGGCTTCGAGTTATACGGAAGAACGCAATCTCATCTCTTGCTACGTGAATTGGATCATGAAAGTGGTCGGAAAGTCGACCGGTGAGGCCTCCTCGGACCCTTATGCTTGTTCTTGGAGTTCTGTTCCTATGTTGCATTGCCTTAACTTTATCCGTTTTGTTTCAGACCGTACGAGCTTCTCCACGTGTTGGAGTTCAGCAGCAGTCGGAGAAGGATGTCCGTGGTCGTAAGAAGCGTCGAAAACCGGTTGCTGCTCCTCTCCAAGGGCTCAGACAGGTACCTTCCTTTAAGGGCTCAGCCCTTGTCTTAGTTTCTCGTTTCGCCAAGTGTGGCTCGAGTCTTTACGTCCTTCCATTGCTCATCATACTTTTTGTGTTTCTATGCAGCGTGATGCTCGAAAGGCTTTCGAAAGAATCGCAAGATTCGATAGCTGTAACTATGAATCATGTCCAAGGATACGCTGAAGCAGGGCTACGAACACTAGTAGTCGCGTACCGGGAGCTTCGCCAAGAAGAATTCAACTCGTGGGAGAAGGAGTTTTTGAATGCCAAGACGACTATAGGTGCCGACAGAGACGCGTTGATCGAGGCAGCGGCCGATAAGATCGAAAAGGACTTGATCCTCCTCGGCGCTACAGCTGTGGAGGACAAACTACAGAAAGGGGTCAGTCAGTCTTGTACTCGAACCATTTTTCGTGACCGAGCTCGGGTCGACATATATTTCGATTATTGATATCTTACTGAATCATTCTCTCTAGGTTCCCGAGTGCATCGAGAAGCTCGAGAAGGCGGGGATCAAGATTTGGGTGATCACTGGTGATAAGATGGAGACAGCCGTAAACATCGGGTAAGAATAGCAAATTTTTCTCGATTAGATTAAATACGACGTGCTAACTTAACGCACGTCGTATATTTGCTGCAGATACGCTTGCAGCTTACTCCGAGAAGGCATGGAGAAAATCGTGATCACGTTAGACTCTCCAGAAATAGCCGAGCTAGAAAAGAAAGGCGACAAGGAGGCCGTTGCAGAGGTAACGGTCCTAATACATCGAAACCTGATCGATGTTAGAAAACGATCTAACATTGTGTAATACATGGCTTCTTTCAGGCTTCGCGAGAGAGCGTTGCTGCTCAAATCCGACGAGGAATACTGCTGCTGAGTTCGTCGGAAGGGCGGTCGATTTCCTTTGCCTTGATCATCGATGGCAAGTCGCTGTCGTTCATTCTGAGCCATCATCACGAGCATTCGTTCTTGCATCTTGCGGTGAACTGCGCCTCTGTTATATGTTGTCGTTCGACGCCTAAACAAAAAGCTCTCGTACGTCTCATCTCTGCACGCCAATTTTCTTATATGCCATTTAGAAGTTCAAAGTTTAGTAGAATCAAATAGAGTCACTGTTGAAGATACTCAGGTTACAAGATTGGTCAAGAAGGGCACGGGCCGGACGACGTTGGCTATTGGCGATGGGGCAAACGATGTCGGGATGCTTCAAGAGGCCGACATCGGGGTCGGGATCAGTGGCGTGGAAGGAATGCAGGTACCCTCGCCTTCCTTTTCATGCCTTATGTTGAAGATTTTGTACTCCGTGGTTCGGAACTTGACTTGTTAGTTTTGTTTCTACTGATCATTAGGCCGCGATGTCGAGTGACTTTGCTATAGCGCAGTTTCGATATCTCGAACGCCTCCTCTTGGTTCACGGCCACTGGTGCTACAGAAGGATCTCGATGATGGTTTGTACTTGGTGTTGTAGTTTTAGAAGTTTTAGACGATAACATATCGTGATGGTTGATTGAGTGATCTTTCATGATGCAGATATGCTATTTCTTTTACAAGAACATTGCTTTCGGGTTCACACTCTTTTGGTTCGAGGCCTATGCCTCCTTCTCCGGCCAACCGGCATACAACGATTGGTATATGTCGTGCTACAACGTGTTCTTTACATCGCTCCCCGTCATTGCCCTTGGTGTTTTCGATCAGGACGTCTCAGCCCGACTCTGTCTCAAGGTACGACGACAAATTACCCTTTATTCCCATATTACGAAAGATTACTAAGGTTCAAGATCGTTGAATACGGGTAAAGGTGTCAAATTCTCATCCCGACCCGAAAATCGTTTAGGTCTAAGTCTTTCGAAAATTACCTTTATCTGGCCAAACATAATTTTTCAGTATCGTAAACGAACAAAGCTACTTGCGAGCTATTCTAACAGACGGCTCTACTCTATATCAAATTCAATTTCTAAGTCGATATTTTATCGATTTGAGTTTGAGACGGACAATGCTAGACCCGTTGAATTCGTGAACATATTTGAATTCTTTTGTTCACGAACATGCATGTTAGTCATGCCTGTTCGCGAGGATTCAGTCGAGTCAGAACACGAGTTTTAACGATCTCAAGCTCAAAACCCTTAATACGAAAATAAAAAAAGCCGAGTTCAAACTCGATAATTAGATAGCAACCGAGCTCGTTTACAAGCCTAACATCTCATGTTTCGACAGAATCCGGGGCTATACAGAGAGGGAATCAACGACATCCTCTTCAGCTGGCCAAGGATTCTGGGATGGATCCTCAACGGAATCATATGCTCCATCGTCGTCTTCTTCTTCACCACCAGCTCCGCCGCGGAGCAAGCCTTCCTCGGCGACGGCAACGTCCTCGACCTCGAATCCCTCGGCGTCTACATGTACACGTGCGTGGTGTGGGCCGTCAACTGCCAGGTGGCGCTCTCCATCAACTACTTCACGTGGATGCATCACCTCGTCATCTGGGGCAGCATCATCTTCTGGTACATCTTCCTACTCATCTACGGCGCCCTCACACCGGATTTCTCGACCACGGCCTATCAGGTCTTCGTGGAGGCGTGCGGGCCCAGCCCGCTCTTCTGGCTCGGCACGGCCGTCGTGGTCGTGTCGTGCTTGCTGCCGTACCTACTCTACAGAGCCGTTCAGACAGAGTTCTTTCCCATGCCTCATGATTATATACAGAGACTGCAGAAGGAAACCTCGGACCGTCGAAGTGGGAAGTTGAGGGAGAAAGATACATTGCTTTGTAAATAGTTTTTCTTTCTTTTTTGGATAAGCAATTTTTATTTGTTGGGTTTTTTTAAAATGGTGAAGCCCATCATGCACAGTTTACTTATTGTTACTATTTACAACTGATTGTAAGAGAGGTCTGGTTGTATAAAATAAAAAAATAAAAATAAAATTAGAGGTAGTTTTCTTGAAAAGTTCTACATGGTATTTCTTTCATACTTCACGGGCTTATATTATTAGCAAGACATTTATATCAAGTAAAAAAAAAATCAAAAATCTAATATTTTTAGAATTATATAGAATTGTTTGGTTACAAAGTATGGAGTTAAATATTTTTTTGTGAATTTATTTATTATGCAATATTAACATTTAAACTACACATATGGAGTCATGGACCATGCACCTACTATGTACATTAATTTATCATCAACACGTTCGTACAAGATATAGCTTCCATATATAAGACATTTGGAAGTGTATAGGTATATCTATTATTATCAATAAATATTAGGTTGCATGCACATTAGGTAAAGAACAAAAAAAATATATTATAATTCCCTTTGACTTTGTATTGTCCTTTGTTTGTTCGTGAAGGTAGAAGTCATTATTCTATTTCATATTTTAATTTTGTGAATATGATATGAATATTGTGTGCAACGACATAATCATATACATGTCTCTAGTATTGGGATGCAAGCATAAAATTTGAATGGATATTCGCCATTTGGATTAATTAAAATAGAACGATTGCAACCTCTTCAAACATATTAAAATTATAGGTTCCTTAACACAAAATAAAATTAAAATAGAAAAAGTATAATTATAGAAGAGTTAGGCTTCTTTTATTTATTGAAAAAAACTTATAACCTAATATCCAGTTTTTTATAATATGAAATTTCATATCGAATTGTATGAAATTTCGAGTATTATTATTTAATATATTTAAAAAGTGAAATCGAATAATTTAAATATTTATATCGAATTAAATATAATTTAAATTGTCATTTTATAATATTAAAATATAAATCAACTAGTTTAAACAATTTCAAGATTTATATTCTTGACTTCGATTGATTTAGACATAATTATTTTTCTAATTAAAATATAATACTTCTCCATTTCTCATGCCGGCAATGAATCCCTCAATTTCCGGCGAGCTGAAATTTGTCTACTAATTCTTTCAATTTTTGGACACAAATAATAGACAAATAGTTACATTTATTTATTTAATAGTAACTCTTCTAGAAAAATAATTAAAAATGAATATATTTTATAGTTATCTGTTCCCCAAGCTCCAGCCTTTTGTTTGCAGATGCTGAATCGCTGACAACTTTATTCTCGTTTCTGAATGTTAGTTAAATTATCACTTTCTTGCTTTCGTAACACATTAGATTTTCCAATTATTGGACAAAAAGTCACCAGCATACAAAATTCTCTTTTGTCAAAATAAAGTAAATACTATTTTACTCATTAATTATTTAATTATGCTTTAAGTACGTAGCTTGACGACTATGTTGACAGTCGTGGTTATTTTATAAATCCTATTTTGATTTAGTAATATTATGTTATTAATTATTTTAATGGAATAATAATAATGTTAACTTTATATATGTCAAGGTTTTCTAGAACCATGCATGAAGGCTACGTATGTATATGCAATGTTGCTGTTATTATAATTTTGTGCATTTAATTTGATTTAGTGATTTCTTTCTAGAAAGTGTGCCATTTTAATTTCCCCAATTATGTATATATTTGATTATTGGGGCATAAACTATAGATTTTAGTGGATTTTTTTCTCGTGATTAATTTGTATGCAATTTGCCAAACTTTATTCTGGAAGGCGGCTGGGAATTTGCATCAGTCAATTGGAATTGAATATATAGGTTAGTGACTTTTGAGTACTATCCAAAGTAGTGGACATACATATCTGCAACTTTATTAACTTTTGCATAATACTATAATTTATTTTGTGTAATAAAATATCTTGTAAGTATTTTGTTTCCTATTTGGGTCTCACAAGAATTATTATAGAATTTTTGCATGCATGGGTCTCGTATGTAGATGAGTAATTAAACTTTAATATAATAGAATAATATATTTATTTTGATTAGGTAAATATAAGAAATTTTGTTTTTATTAAAGGGAATTGCCCTAGCTAGTTGAGTAAACTCAGTGGCCTAATCACTTATCTTAATCACTATTCACCGTTCTAGAAGCCCACGTGCAAATTAAATGTAAACTCGCCGCCTCAACTCAGCACGACTCAGGCTCGTTAATAACAAATAAATTTTAATTAAAAAACGATTTAGATTAATGAGTATATAAGTATATAGGTTACACGCTAACGAAACGTCTTAGTCAAGCCCGGTCTCTTCTTTCTAATTCTTCTAGATTCCTTCTTTTTCTCTTTTATTATAAAATATTTGAATTAATTGGAAATTAAGTAAACATTATAAACTTTTGTTTTTTTAATTAAAGTTGTTATTCATTAAATTATTTGGAGAGACCTTCTCTAACTCGTATATAAGAAGCCGTTCCACCAAACTCCTTCTTCGTCTTCAACCCCCATCACTCCCTCTCTCCCTCGAAGCTTACACAGTTATACATACACTTGTTCGTCTTCAACCCCCATCACTCCCTTTAATTATACATACACACAGTAATCACATATATTTCTGCAATAATGGATGAGAAGCTAAACAGCAGAGAAGAATATGCATACACGAGTCCTAGCTTCAACAGCTACTCCTCCGACAGGTTAGCCGAGATCGCTGTGCAAATCGCGGCGGAGAATAGATTAGGCGGCGGCGACGAAGACGACGGCGATTTCGAATTCTCTCTGGTGCGCGAGGATAAGGAGTTCTCGGCCGAGGAATTCTCCTACGAAGGCCAGCTCGGCCCGATCTTCCCAGTGTTCAACCGCGATCTCATCCCGCGCGGCGGCGATCAGTGCGAACCGAACCTTCTGGTTCCGCTGAGTCAGCTCTTCCTCGAAGATCGCGCCGATGATAATCCTCCGTCGTGCTCGTCTTCGGAAGTCGACGAGCTGGAGAATATTCCGAGCGGCACGTACTGCGTGTGGCGACCGAAGGCGTCCGATCCTCCGACACCGTCGCCGAGCTGCTGCAGGAAGAGCAAGTCCACCGGATCCGCGTCGAAGAGGTGGAAGTTCCGCGATCTACTGCGACGGAGCAACAGCGACGGCGCGAAGGAGAGTTTGGTGTTTCTGACGCCGAAGAACAAGGAGGAGAAATCACCGACGGCGGAAATTCAGAGAAAATTGAAAGCGAGAGGCTGCGGCGCCTCCGGATCCGCAGCCGGAACGCCGCCACGGTCGGCGCACGAAGCGCTGTACGTACGGAACAGAGCGGTGAACGAAGTTGATAGGAAGAAATCGTATTTACCGTACCGGCAAGACCTCGTTGGGTTCTTCATTAACGTCAACGCCTTGGGTAAAGGTCTGCCACATTTGTAGAACACGCGATTTTCATTTTTTATTTCCATTTTCCATATATACAAATTAAATATATATTTTCACTTATACATATATATACATATATCTATAGCAACTGTATATTAATCCCCATAAACTGTTCATAGATTTGAATTCCAGTTTTATGCTTATTTTAATATTGATATATTATTTATCCTTCACATGCACGACACGAGCACGATGCATATGTGTCATAATTCATAAACTACTTTAATTATAATTAATTCTTAAATAAAATAATGAGAAAAAAGTTTGGATGCATATGGCTACAGCTGGCCGCTTTTACCGGCAGGTTTTACCGTTACAGTTAAATACTCCCCATCACACATATATTTAAGAAAAATAAATTATACCAAAACCAACCTTAATTAATGGTAAATTATCTTCAAGTACAAATTGAAAATCAAACTTTTATTCAGTGTTTTATCATTTTCAATTCATTTGGTTTCTTTTGATTGAGTTTCCCATCAAATTAATGAATTTATGATAATTAATGTTAGTGATAATAATTAAGGTTAAGATTGACAAAATATTTCAAAACGTCAAATAAAAAGTAAATAACTCAAAGTGTAAAACGACACTTAATTTGAATAGGAGGGAGTATTATTTACTTTAATAGTACTTTACTTGTGAAGATAAAAACTTAATTATAATTATTGGGTAACATCTACACCATACAAATAAATATTAATATAATTATAACAGGCGCAAATGATGCCGAATAGTACCATAGATCTATATCAAAAAATTAATTAGACTTGAAATGCTTTAATCAAGCTTTAAAAGCTACTCAACAACGTTTTGTGGCCATTAAAATAAGTGGGGGTGTATATTCAATTACTTGCGAAAATGGTGACAGTACACCTTAATATTCAATGATGTTTACTCGCTAATACTGTAACACCAAGAATTTGGTGCAATTTTTCCACCAATTAAAGGAAAAAAGACCAATATCCTATATTTAAGAAAATATTAGTTAATAATAATCATAAAAAGGCACCATATATATTTAATCCAATATTATATATATATATATAAGCTCAATTATGATTATAAATAAGCCACCGAATTGGTAGTTGAAATTTTTCGGTAAACATGATCAAGTTTTAGGTTGATATGCGTCTCTCCACAATATTATTTACTCGATTGAAAACGATGCTTCACCGTGTTCGGAATATATTAATGACGTTTTAAATCATTAAATATTAGTTCCTTTTGAGCCAATTAGTTTTAAGTCGATGCATAACATTATTTGGAGATTATACTGTTATATATCGATAGATGCATTCATTAATAGTACTCCCTCCAGGTCCAGTTTATTTAACACGTTTTATATTCATATGACGTCAAGTAAAATGGGTCGGAGGAAGTATTAATTAATTAATGTACTATCATTTTCTTCTAAAATAAAATCTAAACAATAACAAACACTATATATATTCATATATTGATGATTATAATTCTAATTAGTAAATGATATCCCTATGAAATTGGGTCATTGCTTCGAAACTACCAAACATTTAAAACGTGAATATATTATGCAATTGTGGGTTAGTAGATTCGCCCCACGATAGATATTGAAATTATTCAAATAAATTACTTTTACAAATGGCATGATTAAATATTTCAAGGAAATTCCGAGGAATTTGCTATTACGGTAACGGTAATGGTGGAAGATTTAATTCCCACCACATTCTCAAGAAAAAAATTCCCTTACTTATATGCTTATTCTTATTTACCCACTTGTGTTATAATTACATTCATAATGATGCACATTCTCATTATTGAGTATATTGTTTTGTGATCTTGTTTTACTAATACTTTAGAATCATAATTTTGAAACAAAGCAAAATTCAATATGTGTGTAGAGTATGCAAGGTAGTTATGCATACAATAGATGGATGTTAGCAAAAAATATTACTACAACAAATATTACATCTATTTTATTATTCTTTTATCCCAAAAATCAATAAAATATTTATTATTTAGATTAAAGGGGAGCAAAATACTGGAATGGAGGAAATATTAAATAATGAAAAATGGCAAATATTACAAACAAAGCCCAACAAAGACTAGATAAATTGTAGGCCCAATCCACACTTCCAAAATTAATAGATTTATAACAAAACAAACCAAACCAAAAAGGTAATTAGGGATAAATAAATAAAATGAAATAGCAATAACGGCAAAATGAAGTTAGGTGTCACGTGGCACGTGTCACGTGGGTTCCCTGCTATGTGGCGCCTCTATCTCTCTCTGTCTCCTCTTTTCACTTCTCATTCACCACTCAGTTACAGTACTCGCCATTACCATAATCACAACCATAGCCGTCCAATCTCGCTGCATATGTATATACGCCACCGACTACGAGCTGCGCGTCTGCTCCGTTGGAGATTTCCCGGCACTTGATTTTGATTTCGGGTGTGGATTTTGCTCGAAATGTGTTCGCTGCACTTGTCGAATTGCATAGGCTTCAAGGAGTCGGAATTCGCCGCCACCGCAGTTGGAATCTCTCCGGTTCAACAGGATACGCGGCGGAGAAGTGATGTGGAGATTCGCTCCTTGTTCTGGGGAGGAGGTTTAGGTTTGGCTTTGAGTGAGGCGAGGAAGCGGCGGTTTCCGACGATGAGGAGTTCGAGGATTTATGCCGCACCGTGCGCCAAGCTGAAGGTGAATCTGAATGAGTACATGGTGACGTTGGAGAAGCCACTCGGCATCAGGTTCGCTCTCTCGGTTGAAGGCAAGGTGTTCGTGCATGCGCTACAGAAAGGGGTAACAGTTTTCGCGTTTTGGTTGTCTCCAATTAATTGATTTTTGATTGGTCGTGCTGGAGTACTAATTTCAACAAGTTTTGTCGCAGAGTAATGCCGAGAAAGCGAGGATTATAATGGTTGGGGATACTCTGAAGAAGGCAGGTGATTTCTCTGCAGAGAAGCTTGTTGAGATCAACAACTTGGGCGATATACAGTAAGAATGACACATTTTTGCTGCGAAATGTTTAAAGTTTAATGGAATTAGGGAATGAATTCACCCCGAGTCACCCATTTTAGTTCATTCTGCAAAAATGTATGTATGCAGGGGTCTTTTAGGGGAGAATTCTAGTAAATGCAGCCTTGTCCTTGAAAGACCATTCGCTCCCTATCCAATCAATCAGTTCTATCGTATGGATGATAGTGATAGAATGTTTAATCGAGGCCGTGCTGCTATTGCCACTTGGAACAAAAGTATACAAGCATCAAATTCGCAGGAGGATTCTTCAAGTGAGAGCAGTGGGAACTCCGGATTTGCAGTATTTTGCCCGAAATTCTTGAACTCCCAAGGCTGGAAGTATTTGAATGATCAGAACCAGAATGGTCAGCCACCATTGAATAATCCACCATTTAGTCCCCTAGTAGCCATTTTTACTGCAGGCGTGTCCGAAAATGCTGAATGGGGGCATGGAAACTTCCCACTAGAAGAGTATGTGAAGGCATTGGATCGCTCACAAGGGGAGATCTATTATAATCATTCTCTCGGTATGCGCTATAGTAAGGTGTGTGCTCTGAAGCTCATTCAAATATCATAATTGGATTTGGCATATATAGTGACTTAAAGTTTCGAAATTTCTGATGTAAATTTTCAGAATTTAAAGAGAGTTTCTTGCTAAAGAATGACTCTATTTTTGTTTACAAGTTCTTTGGTCCATGAATTTTACCATGTTCGTGACTTTTTAATGTGAATGACACAGTGTATTTGCCATAATCTGCTGTTTACATGCATCTCTTAGTGAATTGAGGCATGTATCTTGTCGATTATCTTGTGCTACTAAACAACCAAGCAAATACTTGCTTTTTACTCGAGTATAACTTGTTCCGTACAGTTCTTTAGCTACATCACGGCTCTTGAATTCTATTGACTCCTGATACTGAATTCCAATGTTCTTGCAGATCACAGAACAAATTTATGTTGGATCGTGCATTCAAACAAAAGACGATGTACATACATTATCTGCCACTGAGGTTTCAACTTCTCTTCTTATTTTCTTATTGGATTTGTATATCACATCAACTCCTAAATTTGTTTGTAATGCCACCTCAGGGAGTCACTGCTGTGCTGAATTTCCAGAGCACAACCGAAGCTACAAACTGGGGACTAGATTCGAATTCGATTAACGAGTCATGCCAAAAATCAAATATCCTAATGATAAACTATCCAATAAGGTAATGAAAGTTTCAGGGAAGTCTGTTTAAAACTCGAATCCAAAATATCTGCCTTATTCAATGGCATGATTAACAAATAGCCTTATAAATAAAAAGTGCAAGATATTATCTATTTTCTTTGCTTTTCTGTTCCAATTTCAGAGATGCAGATACTTATGATATGAGAAAGAAACTACCATTCTGCGTGGGTGTTCTACTACGTCTACTAAAGAAAAATCATCGTGTTTATGTCACTTGCACAACTGGACTTGACCGGTCACCTGCTTGTGTGATAGCATACCTTCACTGGATGACCGATACTTCCATTCACGCAGCTTACAATTTTTTCACCACGTTACACTCATGCAGGCCTAATAGGTATTTACTTTGTGACTACAAATGTTTAACAAAACAAATGATTTTCTTTTTTTTTTCAATCTTTAGTTACTCTTTAACTCTATAATATGAATTGATAAAGACGGTTTGATGCAGGGCAGCAATTGCTTGGGCAACATGGGATCTCATAGCCATGGTTGAAAAGGGCACACACGATGGACCTGCAACACATGCGGTGACATTCGTGTGGAATGGACATGAGGTGAGTAGAGTATTCTGGTGTGACAAACCGATGAGAATAAATGAATGAGCAGCATGCAACTTACAAATAAATCTATTATGTGATCACACTGAGCCAGCATAAAACTTAATCACATCCTCAAATTTATTTTTTTATTCCAGGGAGAAGAAGTATATCTAGTGGGAGATTTCACTGAGAACTGGAAAGAGCCAATCAAGGCTGCCCCTATAAGAGGCACACGATATGAAGTTGAACTTAGACTTCCTCACGGGAAGTAAGCTTTTGCTAATTATGTTCATCAGAATCTAAGGTCTTAAAGTTTGTTACGTCTTAAAGTTTGTTAATGGTCTTATGAGTATTGATATTGGCATATGCTTGCCGTGAGCAACACATGTGTGCACACGCACACGCGCACACCCCTTTGTCTCTGAAACAATGTAATCAATTAAGGAGAATGCATTGTTGTAAAGTCGGTGAATTATTGTAACTGTGGTATGCAAGTCGAATACTAGTTTAGGATCTGCAATAACTGGTTGAAATTGGTGGTAGTTAACTTCTACAATCCTAAAATGTATTTACTTTGTGGCAGGTACTACTACAAGTTCATAACAAATGGGGACTGGAAGCATTCAACGGCTTCACCTACCGAAAGGGATCAGAGCGGGAATCTCAACAACGTGATTGTAGTTGGTGATGTTGCCAGCGTCAAACCTACCTTTCCACCTCAAAAGAAGGTAAGATACATTCAAAATCACGATAAAAATAATGTAATTCTAGATCACAACTCCAGGCCATCATTCGAAATGAAAATGTCGTTCCAATTCTGAAAGTCCAGAGTTCTTGATCGTTGCTTCCATATCTAATTTGTTCAGATACAGCTATTGTTTCTATTCCTTTAATCAAAACTCTGATAGTTCTCGACATCTCCTATGTATCAGGACTCGAACATCGTAAAGGTCATTGAGAGGCCGTTGACTGAAAACGAGCGTTTTATGCTGGCAAAAGCAGCTCGATGCATAGCTTTCAGTGTTTGTCCGATAAGGCTATCCCCAAAATAAGGCCATTCTTGTTTTGAGGTAGTAACTTAAGAAGCCTTTAATTGGAAAGACAAGCAAAAGATGTCACATATATTTACTTCATCACTGATGGATGTTATTTAAGGTTTATAATTCCACAGCATTTCCTTTTATAAGTAGCAAAACAAAATAACTTCCTCCTTATTTCACTTATTAGTTACTCCATATTACAGCAATAAGGTGATATAGAAAGTGTTATTTGGTAGTCTGAAACTTTAGCTTATGCTGTACAAAAATGTAAGGAATGGGTAAACTTCACACGCTTTTAGGCGTTCCAATTCCACTTTTTTTCTTTGTAATAGAACGATTTTCCATTTATAAGGAGTACAAAAGATATGTATATATATATATATATATATATATATATATAACATTAAAATGAGGAAAGGATATCAACAGAATGTTGACATAATTCGAACGAAGCATCAACGAATTAACTATAAAAGTGCACCTACATCTCTTGCAGCAACTTAAACTCTTCTTCTTTTTTCCAAATAATTATTCAATTTTCTCGTCGAATTAATATCATTGGGCATCAAATATTCTTCTGGCCTATTTTTCATTCCCAAATTCAGTTTGGCTATTAAAATTCCTGTGAAGAATGTGTTCCAAACTTAATATATACATTGGTGGCGTATTCAGAGTAAATGGTTAGCATCAACTAATTATTTTATATTCTATTAGTTTCCTTCTATTTAGTTCTCTTGTATATTTCTAATTCCATTAAAAGAATTCATTATCAAGAGAAATAGCTGGCTACCTAGTAACTTGTCTCACTTCCAACCATTGACTTCATATAATTTCCCAAAGTTCAATTTATTTTAGTATCAAATTATATTATACAAAATACATTGGTATAGTGAAAAGAAATAAATAATAATAGAAGATAAAATGGAGATGTTGAGTAGCATTGCAACCAAGTTTTAGAGATAGGGTCTTATCTTCTCATATCTCATCATCATTCACTCACTCTTCGGTCCACCGCGTATTTTCTTCTACCTTTTCTTTTCCTTTTTTTTTTATTTTATTTTCCACATTTAATTCAGAAAACAAATGTAATACTATCCAAGATCGTCCACATTTTGTAGAATTATTTTGAGCACCACAAATTCATCTATATATCTTTTAATACGTGTCGCCTCGAGGCTTTTTTTGACTTTTTTGTGGAGAATATTTCCCTATATTAGATATTTTTCCCTTGTCAAATCCTACATTAATTAATCATTTTATAATTATCAATTTTGCAAAATATAAACTCGTAATAGTGACTAATATATCAGGACCTCGTACATAGAGTGAGTATTTTATTCAATTTGGGTATTAATATATAATTTGAGGAAAGATCATTAAATTTTCGAAAACCGGTAATTATGCAATTAAAGCTCTTGGTCTCGTACTATATATACTACTTCTCAAAAGAAGCTCTTAACTATATGTAATTCATCAAATGCATTTAATTTCATTGAAAATGAATCTGTCTTGATGAATTCCCAATTAAAAGCAGAGATGAAATTTGAGGCCAAAATTCGAAAGGCAACATCCAAACCTAATCTGCGAGTAATAGAAGAAGGAAGATGTGGTTCACTCACTTACCTCTCCCTTTCGTTATCCACTTAATTTATTTACATGCATGCATTGCACTCTCTCTTTCTTACCACCTAGCTAGCTAACTCTCTAAAATAATATTCCTACTTTTCTTTCTCAATATAAAGCCATTCAAGTCCACCCCCAATCGCACAATGTCGACCGTAACCATCGCCTCCCAAATCTTCACCACCACCACCACCACCTCCTCCGCCCGTTCAAGAGCCTCAATCCGCCCCGTCTCCGCCTCCGCCCGTCTCAACTCCTCCGCCTCCACCCCGCCCAGCCTCATCCGCAACGAGCCCGTGTTCGCAGCTCCCGCCCCCATCATCCACCCACTCTTGGTACTCTACCTAGCTACTAGCTAATTCTTTACAATGTTGCTTGCCATACCCCATTTTCTATCACACATATATAAAGATTAGTAAAGCATAGTATAGATAGTGAGTAATGCATTAATTGGACTATATATAGACCATTTCACATGTACTAATTAATACATGTATATATATGTATATTAGAAATAATTAATTTGTATGAATTATGTGTATGGTAATAAATATATATGGCGAAGAATAATGCCAGTTGCAGAAGTTAGGTGAGTGGGTCACGAGAATGTCCCAATTAGTACATGCACATAAATTTATCACGTGGCGCTGTTTGAGTTGAGACATGAGTGTGCCCTAAAATTACAACTGATAAGTTTCTATAACTAACCTTACGTGTATGTATTGTCGCATTATATCATTGCATGCGTTAGCAAATTATATCCCTATAAATTCTCTATAAATTGCGCTCTTTTTTTTAAAACTCTTAACACAATTTTCTCTAAATTAATTTACTTCTAAACGACTGGAAAAATCTGCAGAAAGAAGACATGGGGAAGGACTCGTACGAGGAAGCCATTGTTGCTCTCCAGAAGCTTCTAAGGTTTGCTTTTCACACACGCACACTGACACATATACTGATATACTATTTCTACTACTACGAGTCTACGACTACGACTATATGTGTGTGTATATATGTATATATATTATATAAGCGAAATACCAGAAATTGTATTTGAGATGGAGGAGAAATCAGATCTGAGATGAGAGATTCAGTAAATCGAGGTGTTTAATGCAGTGAGAATGGAGAACTAGGACCGGTGGCGGCGGCGAAGATCGACGAAATCACGGCGGAGCTGAAAACAGCCGACGGCAGCGCCGCCATTTCATCGGAGAACGTTGAGAAGCTGAAAACCGGCTTCATCACTTTCAAAAGAGAGAAATACGAGTACGCACAATCACATCTCCACACTCTTTTTTCATATACGAATCATATATATATATCTAACTTCTGAGCGCTCTGAAAATCTCAGAAAAAATCCAGCTCTGTACGGTGAGCTCGCCAAAGGCCAGAGTCCGACGGTAAATATATAATTTCCGACCTTTTCACTCATTTAATTCAATGTATTTAATCGGAATAAAGATTTCTTATCATCAAATGTTTGTGAAATTGCGATGTACGAACGTACGTACGGTACGCAGTACATGGTTTTCGCATGCTCAGACTCGCGCGTGTGCCCCTCGCACGTGCTAGACCTCCAACCAGGTGAAGCCTTCGTTGTTCGCAACGTTGCCAACTTGGTCCCACCATTTGACAAGGTGCATGCCCTAATTATATTGATTACTTTTTTCCAAAAATTAATAGTACTTATTTATTTGATGATTATGGAATTGATATTTTTCTTACAGACCAAATACGCTGGAGTTGGATCAGCCGTTGAGTATGCTGTGCTGCACTTGAAGGTGAAGCACTCATGAACTCTTTTATTTAACACTGATACTTAACTAGACAAACTAAAAAGGAGATCGATGAAGAGTATAGAGTGATGTAATAGAGAACATATATATCTATAATGTGTGTGGTGCAGGTGAAGGAGATTGTTGTGATTGGGCACAGTGCCTGTGGAGGTATCAAGGGAGTCATGTCATTCGCTTGTGATGGTTCCTCTGGCACGTAAGTCATCCTATTTTATTTCATTAATACATACATCATCATCATCAATATACAGTACGAATTAATTTGATGTAACCAACCAACGCATGCAGTGACTTCATCGAGGATTGGGTGAAGATTGCACTACCTGCCAAGAACAAGGTGTTGGCCGAGTGCGGTGACTTACCATTCGCCGATCAATGCGGCACGTGCGAAAAGGTCCACTATTTAATCACCAACCATTATCTTCTACAGCTATAATGAAATCGAAAGTTTTGGTCTATATATATATATATTATAAAAGGAATAGTAACATTAACACTATTATACATGTTGAAAATGGAACAGGAAGCGGTGAACGTTTCGCTAGGGAACTTGCTGTCATACCCATTTGTGAGGGAAGGATTGGTGAAGAAGACACTTGCACTAAAGGGTGGATACTATGATTTTGTGAAGGGGAGTTTCGAGCTGTGGTCGCTCGAATTTGGCCTAACTCCAACTCTCTCAGTATGAACTTGAATCCATATAAAGTCACTTTTCCCTATTTCTCTTCTCTTCATCATCATCATCCAAGAATCTTCTTCTTCTTCTTGCCTACTTTGTATTTCGATTTTCCTCGTATATGAGAAAAAGTATGATATTGATGAATAAATGTAAAGGGGGAGACTCCTTCTTTGTTGTACCATAATGAACTACTTAATATGACCTTTTCTTGGGAAAAGAAAAAAGAGTTGAGATTTTGTATTGTATTTATTGTGGGGATTTGTTTTGGTTTATTTTTGGCTGGTTTTTGATAGGTAAAAGATGTGGCCACAATTCTGCATTGGAAGCTCTATTAGGAAATTTGGTTCAGGCCATTCTGCAACAGTTCTGGGGCTTCGCTGTATCTAGTAATAAACTTTGCCATTTTGGGTAAAAGATACTGGAAAGAAATCCATTTCTTTCTTTTTTCTGTGTGCTGGAGACCATATTTCACCAAAATAGACAAACATGTTTCCCTTTCCCAACTAATTTCCTCGACTGCAAATATGGATAATTCTATAATGCATCAATAGCAGTTGCAACTTACTAGGAAAAGTAACAAAGTAAAAAAGAGTTTAAGAAAATTCGTTTCCCATATGTCATCTAATGGGACCCACATTTTGATATGTATGGATGGAATAATTCATCAGTCTTATCTTTCTGCACTCCATATATTTGGATTTCAGAACCCTACTACAACCAATAAACGGCAGCCACGTAACCAAAATAGATATATTTTACGAGCTAGACTACTGACCGTTTGAAGAAGTTCCCTCACCAAGAAAATAGCTACTGATAAAAATAAATATAATCAAAGTCTCTAGAAAGTATAAATTCCTACGTAGTTTTTTAATAGAGGGGGAGACTAATTAAGTGACGATCACAACATTTTGTTTAGAGGTCTCAATTCCTTAGGCATGCCATCAAAATTGCAGGAATTAACATCCGATTCGAGCAGCGGTCTCTCCCCAATTTTCCACTGAATGCCTTCAGCTAAATGCTCCTTGCTCGGCGTAAGCATCACGAAATTGGGGTCGGCCCTTTGATAACTGTGCGTCGTGTCGTTAAAATAAAAGGTTGAATATGAGACAGTAATCTAGAACTTTTAAAACAATGCAGAGAGGAAGGAGTGACTTACATTCCTTCCCTAATGTTCTCAACGTGCATTCCGATGCCGAAAGATGTTTCCCTCTTGGTGCGATCTCTAATAGCTGCATGTAAACAATTTGCCACAATTAAAGAATGCAGCTATTATGTTGTATATGTTAGGATACATGGTGAATCGAAGAAACTGTCGGTTGGATAGATCATAATCACTGATTTCACCTCGCCATGAGCATGTAACGACATGTTGACTTATATGAACCGAGAAATTCTCATAAATGTGCATGCTACACGTTTGAATGTGTGTGCGTGTAGCGTATGTGTATTTGCCAGTGGAGGAGAAATCGAAATATGATAAATATAGAAGGAGATTACAGCAGTACCTGAGATGCTTAAAGTGAAAGAAGGTTTCCACCATGATTTAAAAGCTAAGGCTATTGAGGAGCTCAGTGGCCCAACCTTCCCCTGAGAAAATGAAGTAAGGTGTCTTTTAATATATTATTCAACAAAATGAATGGCGGATGGAGAAAAATATAAGCTCTAGATTTACCTTTATTAGAAAGTTCTTATTAGCTTGCCAAGATGCCCCAACTTGGAAAGTGGAATCGTGGATATTGTTTGATTGTTGGGCATCATCCACCCTTGAGAGAAAGTAAAGAAAGAACTCTACTTACCTCACCAGTTTCAGTATTAATTGAATTACAGTTAAGTGATATAGAAAAGATTTTCCATGTCGATCATACCTTGTCTGCAACTCAAAACCAAAGTCGATGTAATTTGTGATTCCAACTACTGCATCTTGCTCTAACGGATTTTTAACCTGTGTGAAATCGTCTGTTAGTGAGTCAAAACCGGCCAAATGTCATGCATCAGAAAACACAGATATAGAATAAACCGGAAAACTTGTGAAAATAAACACACACTATAGCGTATGAAAAACAGCAAAGACAGACTCCGTGTGTGTGTGTGGGTGTTGTAGCGAGAGAGAGGGAGAGAGAGAAACCCGTCTTTGGACCACCACATGCTGGTAGAAAGAAGCAATAAACTGCAGAAGATTTAAAGATGGGGTTGTAAGTAGGATGCATGGACAGAATAAAACAAGACATGATAAGCAGGGAAATGAGAGGCTTCTTGATACAAGTATCAATACTATCACATCACAGATATAGCATGCCTGAACAGTACATTGAGACCTTAATTCATAAATCATGATAATGCAAGTGCAAGATATTTCTCTGAGGGTGTACAAGCAAGAGTTTGGCTATCTTCACCAACATCCATTATCTTTGATATATACTAGGAAATGAGATAGTTGTATGAAATTGGGAAGTAAATAGCATCACCTACATCAGCATGGCATCTGACATTTAATATTTGTTTATGAACTGAATTGACAATATTATTTCATATCAGCTTGCCTACACTTCTGTTTTGAGCACTCATCTTAAAAATTCAGTAATTTAACATGTTAGAGCCAGAGAGAAACTTTACCAATTGACCTTTACTAGGCACACCAATCCTTTTCTAATGGAGCAAAAAAAAATCTCAGTAGCCAATGTAAAAGTTATAAAATAACTTGACTTAGAAAAAAATAAGTTGAATTGTCAAGGCAGAATGAGCCAAAGATTGAGGCAGAACTCTAAAACTATAAAATGAAACCTGAGAGTTTTTAGCAAGTTCGAGTCCAAAGTTGAACGACGGGCTCAATGGACTGCCTGATCCTAGCCCATAACCCAGTGCACAGCTCCAATTTGCTAAGTTTTTGTATCTAGCTCCATCTTTGCTTCCGACTGCAGAACATCCAGAACAATTTGAGTGATAGAATCATCAATTCAAAAATTAAATATTTTTGCGGAAGCCAGAAATAACTTACACATTGGTTCATATTGCACCCCAGCAGTTATTCTTCCCATCTTGCTTACTAACCATGCGGTCTTGGGGAGTTCATCAGCCGCTGCATAAGAAACAACTAAATTTGAAAGACTTCCACTTGTTCGCACAGCATATATCCCAAATTATTACATATAACCCAGAGCCATCTCTGAATTACTTAAATGAGTTTACCTGAAAACGGGACAAATGTAGCTCCAAGAGAAAGATTTGAAGAGCCAAATCTCAAACCCATGATGCCATAATCTTCAGGAGATTTTCTGATTGGTCAAAAATGTCATGAAGAAAACAAATGGACAAGAATATACAAACTTCTCAATAAAAAGCACATTTTTTGAATTGAAAATCCGAAGGTAACCTTTGTTTTAAAATAATTGGGAAGATGCCAAATGCTCCCAATCCATACTTCGGGTGGTATGCACAGGTTCTCATCACTAGAGTTCTGGATATGAAACAAATATAGAGAATGAACATCAACAGTTTTCAATACAGAAGCAGATGATATAAAAGGTTCTATACAAGGGTTGGATCTTACGGATCTGAATTTGAAACAGATAGATCAACAAATGTGTGAGGATCAAGAACATCACTGGAAAGAAAAAGTGGAGCTTTAGTAGCACTGCATCAGGAGATAACTAAAATGATAAATTAATTACATGTCTAAGTAGTTTTCAAAACCTTTGCCAGCGAAACTGTGCATTTCCTATAATATTCTCATCTGGCTTGTGATCTAGTGGACCAGCAACCTGAACAAGCTAAGGAACACTATACACCACAACCTTTATTTCAAGTAACTATGTAAATGCAAGATTTACCTACCTAATATCACATAGTACGCTGTCTATGGCATTCAACTGGACTGCAAAACTATAGCTCATCTCTAACATTCAAAATTTGAAAAACTAAGAGACAAAATCTAACAACCAAAAGTCACCAATAAGGAAACAGATAACTAAACCATATATAACCAAATAATCATTAATGATTGGCATATAATACTATCCTTTAGAAAATTCAAAGAGCTAAAATAAAATTCAGAACTTTCAACGCCTTAGTCATATCATATCACTCCTTCAAATTCCTCCTATTTAGATTCGTAAACTGAAATCTCATAACAAAAGGAAAAAGCAATAGCAAACTCAATCACATAATTCCCACGCAAACCAGCCATTAAACAACGGATACGTTGGCAATCAAATCAACATGCGGATCCTCGATCGGCTTAAGCATAATTCTCGTGCTGAAATGCCTCGCTTCCTCGTAATAGTCATCGAAGAGGCATTTGAGCGCCAGCTTTCCAAACAGCATGCTGTACGAGGATTCCAGCATTCTACATCGAAATGGAATAACTCTTCAGCCTCCATTTCAAAACAAACGGAAAAAATAAAAATGAAATCGAGCACGCAAGCAAAACACGAGAAACAATCGCACCTCGTGCGGGCGGCTAGGGGAGGGAAATCGAAGAGCGGCGGGACCAACACCATCGGCGGCGGCGGGGGCGGCGGCGGCGCTACGAACGACCACAGATTCCCCATCTCCGGCGAACTACGACCTTCTCTGCAGAAGCGAATAGAGAGTGCGATTGTGAGTGAAAAAATGGCGGGGCATTTGTTACCGTGGGCGCGAGAACATCTCGACCCTCTCCGCGACTGTTTCAACCCGGTACACGTGGCAGAAGATCAGGATCAGATCCGCATTACGTGGCACTTGTGGACCCCGCATTGCTTAATGGACCAAATCGGTTGATTATGGGCCCTGAATATTGCTGTATGGGCCTACAAAATAAAGGTTTGGGCTAGATTGAGAAAAAGGGAATTGGGCTTTAAATTGTAATGGGCTAAAGCGATTGATTATGGGCCCAAAGTGTTGGTATAATGTTAGTTTGTTGAAACTATTGTATTTTAAAGAAATTGTACAAACAATAATATTATTTTAGAGCCTCTAAATTTTATGAGGGGTCATAACTCTCACATTGCTATCATTATTTATTTTTCCCTTTTCTTTTAAAAAGGTAGCAAAAATTAAAACAACAATCATTTGTTTGCAAGGTGGAGAAGAAAAGAAGAAAATATGATGAAAAATCAGCCAATAGCAATTTAGGGTTGACTCCTTTTAAACTTTTGCATTGGTGGCCTTGATTCTTCATGGGCCGCCATAACTGAATTTGAGTGGGCCGTGGGCCCATGGGAATCTCTCATTTGTCTTTATTGATAGGGAAATACTGTTTTCAATTTCTATATTAGATAAAAAAAAATTAAATATTAATGTTAGTATTAGGATTTGGTCAATTCTGACAGATGTGAAATCTAAAAAGACTGAAGCCATATTTAATGTCGCTTTCAGATTCTTTTTTCTAGAGCTTTGGACTTGTTGGTCGTGGCACATTTGCCATCTCCAATACTAAATCCATATTTAGAAATTATCAATATATATATATATGTATGTCCATATATTTAGTGGATTTAATGGTGTTATTGTAAATTTAATTATTATATTCATATAATTGCCAATTATTCCAATAAAATGATTACAATATATAATAGGCATCACATAAAAGGAAAAAGAAAAGGAAAAAAGAAAGAGATGAGAAAGAGCGGCGCAGTGAAGGATTAAGAAACGTTAGGGGTTTAATGGCGCCAAGTTCAACGACGCTTCTTCAACCTTGAGCTCTCATACGCGCTCTCTCTCTCTCGCTATCACAGCTGTGGCCATTTCCATCGCCTTTTTGCTTCTTTTTTCCTCGTGCTGCGATTTGCGTTACTCTTTTTCTACGCATGAATCCTTCGATTTTGTGGAGATATTGAGAAGTTGAGGTACACGGATTATTGAGAATTTGTTATTTCTGGCCCCGGATTATTCACTGATTAGCTAGGGGATTAAAGGGCACAGATCGAATATCATTCTCATTTTCTCATTGGTGTTGCTCTTTCGCATCGCTTTGGACTCAGCTGATCAATTGTATGCGCTGTTTTTGTATTTGTCTATGGAGTTTTAGTTTTGAATTCTGCTTGTTATTGGTTTGGATTTCGAAAGATGCCTACTTTCGATGTGTATGTGGGTTTTTTTATAATCGATCTGTTTCCTTGTAATCGTCTGTTCACCATTTCGAGTTCTCACTAGCTTTCTTTTGTGAATGTTTTTTATGTTACGCCTTTTCGTTAAACCAACACACAACATTGAGTTTTGGTTTTTGTGTGGCTGATGTGATGAATTGGGATATCTTGTTTAGCAGGATAATTGAATGGCTACTAGTGTAGCATCCGGGAGCGGCCAGCTGCATTTTCAAGAGGCCTTTTTCAGGGGACGTGGCTGCAGACGGGCTTGTTCTATTCGCAGTATGGTCGTGCCATCGTGCATGCAGAAGGAGCTTTCTTGGTATGCCATACTAAATAATCTTAACTTGAGGCTATACTTTTTGTTGTAACATCTTAGGATTTTACTGTGGTTTATCCTTTCTTAACAATTAAAAGTATGGAAATTGATGGTATGCTTATGTAGCTCGTCTTAAGAATTATATGTTTGTATGAAGTTTTGTCCTTTTTCAGCAATGAACAATATATGGTCATTCTTTTAATTGATGTTCTTGTAAGGAAAAAACCAAGCTGTGAGTGGTTGACAAACATGGATGTCTTCTATTGCCATATTGATTCAAACTTCCTTCTGTTTCTGTCATATGCTCACTCTAGTCACCAATCTATTATTTTTTGTTGTTAAATTCTATGATTGCTGAATTTTACTTTTCTATGACTTTTGTTTGATAAAAAATCAAGAAGAGAATATGAAATTGGTGTCTGTTAACTAACATCTGCATCTATTAACGTATGATGCACACAGGTGTCAAGGGGTATCTAAAGGCTTGCGGATTAAGAAAATAAATTATATCCTTCCTCATATCAAGGAAGACTGCAATCGAAACAGAGTAGTAATTAGATCGTATCTGCGAGAGGGCCACACTAAATACTTTGATTTTGCTGTTATTGGAAGTGGAGTTGCTGGCCTTCGTTATGCTCTGGAAGTTGCAAAACTTGGAACTGTTGCGGTAATAACCAAGGCTGAACCACATGAGAGCAACACCAACTATGCACAGGGTGGTGTGAGTGCTGTATTGTGCCCATCAGATTCAGTGGAGAGTCATGTGCAGGATACAATTGTTGCAGGCGCTTATCTATGTGATGAGGAGACTGTTCGAGTATGTTATCTTTTCATGCCTTTTTCTTATCCCTCTTCTCCACTTTATTGGCTTAAAAAACTGGTAGCATTTATCTTTATGCATCTATACACAATGCCGTTCTCCTTGCAGTATGTCAATCTCGAATAGTATCTTGCTTCACTCATAAATATGGATGTCGTCACGTGATGTGACAAACAAATCTAGTTTATGCTTTCTTTTAGAATTAGGCTGTTAGAAATGAACGTCTATGACATGCAAACAGGTAGTATGTACAGAAGGACCTGAGAGAATCAGAGAATTGATTGCAATGGGGGCTTCATTTGATCATGGGGAGGATGGGAATTTGCACCTAGCAAGGGAGGGAGGGCATTCTCATCGTAGGATAGTACATGCTGCTGATATGACTGGTCGGGAGATAGAGAGGGCTCTCTTGGAAGCAGTTCGAAAAGATCCTAATATCTTTGTGTTTGAGCATCATTTCGCAATAGATTTGCTGACTTCTCAGGTAATGTAGCCCTCAACCTCGTTGGTATGTGTAAATCTATATTCTTAATAATTTGGCATCCATACCATTTTTTCGCTTCCACTTTATTCGGCACTACAGATGCTGTAGAAGTGATACTCTGATGTATTTGATGTTTAAAGATATGTGTAGTACTATATTAAGTGTTACTCAAGGGTCCAGTATCATTGACTAACGTATGTATGCTTGATGGATTGCAGGATGGTTCTGATACTATTTGTCTTGGTGTTGATACTTTGAACACAGAGATACAAGAGGTAAGAAAACCGAATCTTGGTTCATATCATGTTTGTACTTTTTCTTTCCTCAATGATACTTGTATGGACATGCTTATGTGTGGTTTCATGCCATTTCATGATTTCTATCATTTTTTCATATAAATTTTAGGTGGTAAGATTCATGTCGAAGGTAACCCTACTCGCATCAGGAGGAGCTGGACATATTTATCCAAATACTACCAATCCTCAGGTAAAACTTCATCTTCCTTCCCTTTCAAACTTTCATGGAATCTATAGATGAAAATTGAAAGATGGAAGCAGCTTCAGGCTTGAGTCTTTGTTGTTACATATGGAGTTAAATGTAATAAAAACCACGAACCAAAATTTATGTATGCATCTTATTGCAGACTTTTATCTGTCATAAGACCATAATATTTATGTGGATTGTGATTTATCTCGACTTTACTGACCCGTTGTAATTGTAGGTTGCAACTGGAGATGGAATCGCTATGGCTCACCGAGCTGATGCTGTAATTTCTAATATGGAGTAAGATATTATTAATTTGATCTCACCCATCAATTTATCTGTTCCTTTTGAATATGTAAAGTCATTCTGCAATCCTGTAATGAAAATCTTGGTATATTATGGTCAGTCATTCATTACTTCACTTCTAGGTTTGTGCAGTTCCACCCAACCGCTTTGGCTGATGAAGGGCTCCCAGTTAAGCCGGAAGAAGCCCGACAAAACGCCTTTTTGATAACTGAAGCCGTGAGAGGAGATGGAGGTATCCTCTACAACTTGGACATGGAAAGGTTCATGTCCATGTACGACGAGAGGGGAGAGCTAGCCCCAAGGGATGTTGTAGCAAGAAGCATAGATGATCAGCTCAAGAAACGCAACGAGAAGTATGTGCTTCTCGACATAAGTCACAAGCCCAGGGAAAAAATCCTCGTCCACTTCCCCAACATAGCAGCAGAGTGTCTCAAGCACGGATTAGACATAACGAAACAACCAATCCCCGTCGTCCCTGCAGCTCACTACATGTGTGGCGGAGTCCGTGCTGGGCTGCAAGGGGAAACCAACGTCAGAGGTCTCTATGTGGCCGGTGAAGTCGCCTGCACAGGCTTGCACGGAGCAAACCGGCTTGCTAGCAACTCGTTGCTCGAGGCCCTCGTCTTTGCGAGAAGGGCGGTTCAGCCTTCAATTGATCACATGAAGGCCTCACGAGTTGATCGTGGAGCTTCACATTCCTGGTCCCGTCCCACAATGCCAAAATCACTCGGAGAGGTAGTCTTGAACAGCATCATTTGCAAGACGAGGGAGGTGAGGAGAGAGCTGCAGTCAATCATGTGGAAGTATGTTGGCATCGTGAGATCAACGACGAGGCTGCAGACTGCTGAGATGAGAATCGGAGAACTAGAATTGGAATGGGAAACTTACCTATTCCAGCATGGTTGGGAGCCTACAATGGTGGGACTGGAAGCATGCGAGATGCGAAACCTATTCTGCTGTGCTAAACTCGTCGTGAGCAGCGCTCTAGCACGCCACGAAAGCCGCGGCCTTCACTACATGGTCGACTACCCTCACGTCGAGGAAAGCTTGAGGCTGCCTACCATCATCTTCCCATCTTCGCCTGTTAGCAGTTCATGGAGCTCAAGGCAGCTTCACAGGTAACACGTATGTTCAAGAATGCATAAACCGTTTGAAATTCGACCATTTTTCCCACCTAAACTCGAGGTGGCATTGCATTTGTTGCATAAAACTATTTGCAAAGATTTGATTTTTATTGTGCAGCAATTTGATGTTATTGTAGAGATCAGAAGATACATTGATTAAATTATTCTTATATAGTACTTCCTTTGCTTTCTTGGTTGCACCAACAATAGAGAAAATGAAAGTCCATCTATCTTCACTTCATCAAAACACAATTTACACAAATGGGGGTAGTGACAAAGAACATCTCAAAAAGCCCTCCATCCATCTAGGCCACCTATTATGATATCGACAATTTTCTAACAAAAGGGTAAAATAGTCATTTCACACTCTCGATCCCGTAAACGCAGAAACATGTTCCACCACGGTAACTAAAAGCCCTCTTGTGATCAAACATGTACTAATATTAAGCCACAAGAAATCGGAAACGGAAACGTAGAAACATGTTCCACCACGGTAACTAAAAGCCCTCTTGTGATCAAACATGTACATTAAGCCACAAGAAATCGGAAACGGAAACGCTACCGGCAAGACGAAAACCGGTTTTTCAAGAAACCTTGATTTTGCAAGGCATCGTGGTGCCGTAGTCGTTCCTATCGAGCAGGGTCTCAAGTGATCTCGATTTTCTGGTTCTGACCTTTCCTGCTTCTTTCAAAAGTATAGCCAGCCTCTCCTTCTCGTCTTCCACGTCCGGATTCGCCGTTCCGAGCCTCTCCTCTCTCAACTCAACAATGTATTCCAAGATTTCAATTGCATCAATAGTCCTATTTATTACATGAGAGAAACTTTCAAGATTATGATCCACTCACAATTATTCAAATCCAAATATTTATCAGTTCTAACAAATATGCAAAGAAAGTTTTCAAGAGTTGCAGCAGTATACCTGCCCATTGCATCATAAGTCCCTGCAAGATTGCTGTAAACTCCAAGTGTATCAGCATGGTAGGGCCCACACTCCGACTCGAGAATATCCCGAGCCTCCTCGAAAAGGCCAGCAGCCTCGTTGATCGAGTGCAGCTGCACGCAGGCGAGGCCCATCTGGTTCAAAGCGATACCGAAAAGAGCAGACTTCTTCTCCCCACTCAGCCTAAACTTGGTGGTAGCACTCTTCAATGAGTTGTAGGAGTCCTTATAGCCCCCCAAGATATAGTACAAAACTCCCATCTGAGCCTCGATCCCGGCCACAACGTTAAGCTGCCTGGGATCGTTTCCGTAAGCCCTAATCGCTCTCTGCAGCAGCTGCAGCGCTGCCTCGGCCTCATCCATCGACACGTAAATGGCAGCAATGTCGATAAAGCCACTGGCTACCTCCTCGGGAGGGCTCCCGGGTGCTGGCATAGAGTAAATCTTGAGTGCACTCTCGCAGTAGCATTTCGAGTCGATGAATTTCCCAATCTTGTTGTACAAATCTGCCAACCGAACCAAGACCGAAGCAACGGTAGGGTGCTTCTCGCCTCTGCTGGCCTTAAACGTGCTCAACGCCTTCTGGTACGCGCAGATCGCCTCATCGTACCTCAACAGAGATAGGTAAGCATCACCAATGCTGCAATCTATGGCTGCAGCCTCTGCATCCTGGCCATTTGCAGCCATAGCCATGCTTGCAATCACATAGTGCTCGAGTGCGCCTTCATAGTCTGCCCTCGAGTCGCAAATTAGGCCTAGCAGCCTCCTATCGGCCGCCTCCTCGGGCGAGGCAGTCGAGCCGTTTACCTTATGAATATCAAGCGACAAACGGCAGAGCTTCTCAGCCTGATCAAACTGCATAGCTTGGATGTGAGCCTCAGCCAGATACCTACAAGTCTCACCGAATCTCGAATCGAGCTCTCCCAACGCTTGCCGTTGGATCTCTAACCCCGCGGTGTAGAGGAGAATCGAGTTCTCGATCCACCCCTGCACCGCGTAGGTGTCCCCCAACTGCATACACCCTGCAAACTTGGCAAGGGCGTGGCTCTGCCCTAAGTCCATCGAGGGGATCTCGATGGACCTCTCGAGCAACGGGATCGCCTCGTTGTGCTTCCCGAGCCTACAGAGCAAGGCAGCCACCACGTGCAAGCACATCACATAGTCAAGATTAGGCCTCCCCTCCTTCTCCTCCTCCTCCATCGCCTCGAAGGACTTCTTCGCCCTCGTTGCTAACTCGAGAGCCTTGTTCGAGCTCGCCCCCGTCGCGATCATGTCCCTCGCCTGCTTCAACAGATAAGGGCCAAGGAACTTAGCCTCCCCTGCTTTAGCCCCACCTACATTTTTGAGCGAGGATGCACTCCCTAGCTTCTTAGCCTTAGCCCCCCTTGGTTTAGTATTATTACTAGCCTTCCCGTTAGGGGGCCTCCCGTTTATCGTCTTCCTCCTCGTCGTCTCCGGCGGCGGAGTAGGCGAGCCGCCGCAGCTAAAACCGGCCGGATTGATCCTATATCCCTCTCCAAAGCTCTCTCTCTTTCCCTCATTACTATTAATCTCATTCTTCTTCTCCTTCATCTCCACCACCGCGCCACGGCCATGATCATCATCATAGTCACGGTCACCTCCGGCGAGGAAGTACAGCTCGGAGTCGACGCGCGAGTCCTCGCCGTAGGAGAGGTAGCTGCGCCTGGAGGGGGAGTGATCGGAGCTCTGCATATCGCACACTTTCTTGTAAAGATCCTCGATGGTGTTGTGCTCCACGGCGCTGCCGTCCATGGCTAGGTCGAAGGAGTCGCTGTCGCGGCTGAGGGAGCTCGAGGGGTGGCTGTGTTTACTGAGGGGGCTCCGGGGAGAACTCTCCATGAAGCTCTCCTTGCGAGGAACGTAACGTTGCTGCTCCTCCTCTTGTTTCTTACTCGACGCCAATTCGCGATCTGCATGATTCGAGATTCGAGTTCGGTTTTAAATTTTGTGCTTAACGTTCCTATAGATGATCAATATTTGCAATTAATAAATTTGTTAAATTTTTAAACAAATTTCAATTTTTATCACTTTAAATCTGTTATTACAATAAAAAATATTCCATAATTTCAGATTCATATAGATATGCATGAGATAATTCTTTTAGCAACATAATCTATTATTAATTATTTCTAGCTAGAACACAATTTATTTTAATAATAAAATATATTTAAAGAAATTACTCTACTAACTTATTACGTACAAAACTTATAGTTACAGTCCCAATTCACTAAATGCATTGAAAATGGAATTGTAACTGCAAAAAAAGTCGTCGTCTTTAATGCATTATAGACCAGAGATTTCTTTCTCTTTTAATTGTTCTATTTTTCTGTTTAATTTGCAACATACAATTAAATCTTAAAATCTTAAAATTTATTACAATTTCAAATGAAGCATGATTCTGCAATCTCAAGAAGACAAGAATCTAATGCGAAATTTAATTGTCTTTATCATATATTTACCAGAAATTTACAGAACAGTGCAGCACAAAATTCATTTGTTATTACAAGAAATTTTGCATGCATGATACAGAAACATATATACGAAAAAAAGAAAAAGATCGTACCTTGAGAATGTCTGTCTCTGCCCTTTGATGGTTAATTTCTTCTTCGTGTATAGAGAACAAATCCAATATATATACATATATAATATTAATTGAGGGGCAGAGGTGATGAAGAGAAATGGAAGGGAGGGGTAGAATTTGATAATCAAGAATCCATCTAAATATAAAAGATTTATTATATACTAATCATTGAGGTTCAAATGATTGGAAAATTTGACAAATGTAGGTAGGTGTGGATGATTTCAAGTATGAGTATTAATTTTGTGTATATATATATGTATGTATGTGAATGGTGTATGTATAGGTGGGGAGCAGAATAAGTTCAAATATTGAAGGATGAAGGGGACTTATCATCTTCCGCCACCGCCACCGCCTCCGCCGTCTGCAACCGCCGATATTTTTATTTTATTGGTTTTTATTTATTTTATTTTTGTCTTATTTACTACTCCATAAATATATTTTTAAGATGTGAATTGTCTTTTCTCTTTTGTTAATGAAAATTTTGTTAAATGAACTCCATGATTAAGGGACTGGCGGAAACAGACCCTACTATTAAAATTGCAATTGTAATATTTAAAATTATTATAGACTTCTATTTAAATTGAATTTTAAATGTTGAGGTTTTAATAGTTAGTAGTACTTGATTTCGTTTTTAGATTTTTCTTAAAAAAAAGTTACACTTTTTTATCATCCATCTTAATTGTGAGATTAGTTTTGCAATTTGTCCTCTTGTATAGGAAAGGGACCAGCATGTTCATGCTACGTACCTTATAATTTGACACCACAAGCTAGCAATATAAAATAAAAATTAAAAAATATATTTCTCTGTTTAATCATGGTGGCATATAAAATTATTTGATTCATCCACTATATTCCTATATACAATAACTGCAAAATTATTACTTGAAATATTTGTGTGACATATTTACTGAAAAAGGAGTATATATTTATAAGCATAATCCCAATTTTCTCGTTCAATGTAAATTTAATAAATACATGTTGGAGAAATAAATCAAGAATTGGACGAGATATGTCACACAAATATCTATATAAATATATATATATATATATATATATATCTATTATTCATATATTTGTCTATTATTATTATTATTATTATTATTATTATTATTATTATTATTATATATATTAATTTGTAAAATATAAAATATGGTCCAAGAATTGAAGATAATGATTGGTGAAGGAGGATTGAAGATAGAGTAGAGGGTTCTACACCTTATAAATTGAACAGGTTGTAAATCATGACAGCTTAATTTGGTCAATTCTGGAGTTGGGACCAATTTATTTGATTCTCTGAATAAAATATAAATACAAATATATTGGGAATTTAAATAAATGTCACTAAACATTAAACAACATTATAGATTTATGCAATTTAAATATCATCAATTTTTAAATAAAGAACAAAAACAAAAGCAAATAAAACATATAGGAGGCATTCCATGACAAAATTTTCCTAACATATATATGTAGCTAGTATATTACTCCCCCTTCGTGCCACACTAATACACTACAACACTTAAATAAATTAATACACTAACAAACAAGAATATTGGTATCCGTGCCGAAAAGAATGTGGCCTACTTTAATGGGACGGAGGGAGTATTAAATAGAATATACTCTGTAATTATATACCAATCTAGTGGTTGATTAACTCATGTTTGGTGGAGTTTGTTGGGATTTATTTATTTGCTTTTTTTATATTTATGTCCACAACTAATATTCTAACTTAGTAATTATTCTAATAAGTATATATAGTTCCTACTATCTCAAATCAGGTTGGTGTTGATATAAAAAATTGTTTAGTTGGTAATAAATCATACAACAATTCACAATTCCTAATACATATTTAACTAATGGAAATTAACATGTCACTATGTGGCCTAGTTATAAATGAAATTACTTTATGTCCATACGAGCATGTGTTGAAATTGATCATCGTCTTGAATACATAAATAAAAATAAAAATAAAACATGGTTATGATTCTAGATATCTCAGCCAGGGCCGGCCCGGATCCGATCGGACTAGCTCGATCATCGAAGTTTGAAACGAATGTTAAATAGGTCTGATCGGGCCGAATCGGGGTTCAGCCCACTCTAAATAGTTTTAAATGAGCTTTAAATAATTGTGGACTTGTCATATAAAATTAATAAAATCTCTTCAATCTTGATAGGCCTAAAATATTTATTGTCCAAAAACAAAAAGTTCACAACTTCAAAAGTCCAACATTTGTAAAATGAAATATATGAGGTCCCAAATTAAGGGCCATTTTCAATAACTTGCTTCTTCTCTTCTCCAATAGGTTTGGGCCTCTTTTATTTATGACACTTTCATTAGTTTTCTTCCCATCTCTCTATATTGTATTCAAAGAATATATTATATACATATATATTATTTCTATCCCAAACTATACCACATTTTCAAAATCTATATGTTGTATCAATCTCTTGAATCTTGACCATTTGAAGTCTATTTCTTCTAAGGATGGAAAATGGTGCATGTCATGTCAACACGGAGGGGAATAAAAACGCGATTGTTGAGGATCTGCTCACCTGTACAAACACGATAGCGATACGAATCTGATACGAATACGAAATATATAATAAAAAAAAGACAATTAAAAAGAAAGTATATATGGTGAGGTCCTCAACTTTTGATATTGAGAAGAGCATCTTCTCCATTTAGAAAGGGGGCAACTTTTATATTCAGTTTGACTTAAATTGTGGCTCATCCATATATATAAATTCAAGTAGATATATATACAGTACAAAAGGCATAAAATACAAAAATAAAAGATGCACAGTCAAAGTTTGACCACAATAATTTTATAACTATGTCACAATCCATGACGAAATGTAAAGGTTGTTAAGTTACATTACTTGCACATCTAGTGCTATATTAAAACGAAAATAATTAATATATTATGATTTAAAATTTACGATATATATGAATAACAGTACATGCTTAAATTGTAATTAAATCAACTCAAGAATCTAAACATACAAATCAAGAAAAATATGTTGTAAAGCAGCATATATATACATTGAATATCCAGACAATGGATGACAAATTAATAATAATAAGAATAAAAATAAAATAAATAAATTGGAAGAATTTCTGTCCACTCACACGTGCAAATCCCAAACAAAATTTTCTTTTGACCGTATAAGAATCGAATGCTCATTTCCTTTTCTTTTGGCTGTCATTTGAAAAGAGGGAAGAAAAAGATGCTTAATTAATCATTTTGTTGTTGGCATATTCAATATAGTTTTCATGGGATTAATAATAGCGATTTCCTAACCTCGGTTTTTTTTTCTCAAGCAAGACTAGGTTTCCTTGTGCCTACACGTGTTCACATACATATATATTTAATTAATCACTTCAAAAACTATATATTCAACGTACGTGTGAATCTTGCTATAATGTGTACGAGTTTGGATTTTTCTCAAAATCGATCCATTAACATTATACACATAATCATATTTATAAGAAACTTGTTGTGGGATCTTATAGCATGATGATTTAATTTGCTAATTAATAAAAACTAGCTAGTCCCTAAAATGACACATATGATTATTGGTATATATATATATATGGAAGGAAAAACGAAAGCAACAATTAATACAGAAGCCAATATATTCCAATGATATCTTTTCCAAATGGTATATGAATAATATGGTGGGGCCTACTTCAGTCAAAAGATAGATCCCAGGTCAAACTCCTCATTCTGAATATTCCCTATCAAAGAAAAAAACATATTAAACTAAAAGAAACTTGGAAAAAACAAAATATAAAAAATATACAAGAAAAGGAGGAAAAAGATAATTACCTGCTAATTAATCTGCAATGAATATGAGCTAGTTTAGTACCTTATCTTCTCATTTATTTCCTTTGCTTTGTCTGAAAGAAAATAATATTTTTGAATAAACCTTTGTGCCAAGATAAGAGATATATTTATCTTCTTTATCTTCTTTATCTTCTCAAATCTGCATTGCTTTATTACCTAATTTGTAGAGTCCAAATATAGCTGCAATACATAAAACGCCATGCAAATGCCATTTCATTGGGAAAAAAGCATATGCTCCATGCATCAGAGAGAGATGGCTACGATATGGCAGCATGCAGCAGGAAATATTCTTAGCACCTTAAATTAATAAAGAAAAGTGGGGTAGGAATCATTTGGATTGCCACGAATGTTTAGTAGTAGTGAATGATAAATGGCAGGTGAATTCTATAGAAAATGACATATGATCACACACACACACATATATATCTAACAAAATAAACACAGAAGAGGAATCTTCCAAACTTGGGTATAAATAGCTTCCCACCATCTGCATTCTTCACAAGTACTGCAATTGCTACAACTCCCCATCATGGACAACAGGTACATTGTTTCTTCTTTTCATGCACCCAACAATCTCTATTCCATTATATATATTAACATATATAAACATACTTTGATGGTGGATCAGGAACAAGTGTGCAGCTTGCTACAGACAGTTCAACAAAATGGAGCATTTGGTAGATCACATGAGGGTTTCTTATCACTCGAAACACGAACCGATCTGCGGCATCTGCCACAAGCATTGCCGTTCCTTTGAGTCCCTTCGCGAGCATCTCATAGGTATATATACTTTCATCATCTTAATTAATTATGATCATGTCATCGAATTGTGTTAGTGTCTATAATTGATTTCTTCCGTGTAATACTAATCGATAGGGCCTCTGCCAAAAGCCGAATGCGAGCGCGTGTTCAAAGAACGGGGATGCGACATATGTCTCACTATCCTTGGTAGCCGTTACGCCCTTCAGCCACATAGAGAGAAATGCCAGTTTTCGCGTGGAAACAATGTAAGTACTATCGAGTATCGAATATCGAATATCGAATATCGATCGTGTTTTTATTTTTTATAGTTATAAAATTGTTAGATTTTAAAAACTCGTGGTTTTGTTCGAATTAGGTTCTTTATCGGATGGCGAATTTGGGGATTCAAGATGATTTGCGGATTGATAATAGTAGAGGGAAAGTGGTTTCACTTGCTTGCAAAATGGTTGGTGGAGGAAGTGATGGCTCCTTAGATCTTTGTGCTAGGGTTTGCCTCATTGATGAGAGTGAAAAGGTCATTTTTCACACATATGTCAAGCCAAATCTTGTTGTCACAAATTATAGGTACAATTATACATGTTTTCTTTGTCAATATTCAACATATATAGTATATTCTCATGATTTTTATTCATCAAAATTAATTAATATATTTATAGGTACGAGACGACAGGTATAAGGCCGGAATATTTGAGGGACGCGATGCTGTTGAGGCAAGTGCAGAGGAAGATTCAAGAGTACTTGTGCAATGGCGAACCGATATGGCAGATTCGTTCAAGAACCGGAAAAGCGAGGATTCTTGTAGGCCACGGCCTCGATCACGACCTAAAGTGCTTGGAAGTAGAATATCCAGAACTCCTCATTAGGCAAGCTTTGTGTATTTTAAACTAATTAACTATTTTTACATGATTGATCTTAAATTAAATTAGTATATTATTATAACATATGTAAGCCATGCAACTCTTCTTAATGTGACAATATTTAAATTTTTTGTTCAATAGGGACACTGCAAAGTATCCACCATTGATGAAAACAAGCAAGTTGAGCAACTCATTGAAATATTTGACAAGAGCATATCTAGGGTAAGTTGCTAACACATATGAAAACATAATTCCTCATCTTTGGTACGCGGTCCGTTTAAAGTTCGAAATTCGTTATTTTTTGTATGTGCAGATACGACATTCAGATAGGAGTTCAAGATCCCTACGAAGATTGTGTTGCAACAATGAGGTTGTATAAGAGAATGAGGTCACAAGATCATAGGGTGGAGAGTTACCCTTTGGCTTCGGATCCGCAAAATCGGAACAACTTCGCCTCGTGGAGGCAAAGTGAGCTAGAGAGGATGAGCCCGGAGAAAATGTTGGAGATGTCAAGATCAGATTATTATTGCTGGTGTTTGGACTCCAAGTGAGTTGAAGTTTGAAGATATTTGAAATTATGTGTCTACTATAATAATGTATTTGAGAGTTATCTACTTTTATTCTTCATTTATGTGTAGTATATCAGAGGAATATTGAATAATGCCACTACTATGTGTACTAAATTGATTATTTATGTTTCTATGGAAATATATATCCTAGAATTTGTTATGAGAGTTTGTTGTGTTTCTTGAGGCTTGCATATATTTGGTTATATATAAATATGTGTTTTAAACATGTAGCATAATGCAAATAATCTTGGACACATGCAACGTAGGATTCAAATCCGAAACATCTGATCTCGAACATTAACTTTCTATTGTTAGGTGTGTTACACTTCACTCTCTTAACAAGAAATGAAATGAAAAATGTAGATAGTAAAAACTTGAGTTTTTATTAATTACCTAAGCTATTAAAGTATGGTTTAATATTTGAAGATGATACATATGTTTCGAGCCTAAGAAAAAGAAATCAAAATAAATAGAATAGTGCTCTCTTTAGCCCAAATGTTCTTCTTAAGAAGGTAAAAATATTCAAACCTCCCATCAACACAGGAAGCAGACAACAAATCCTATGATTCTCTGCTAAAATACGCATATTGAATATGTCTATACAATAAATTCTTCTTAATTTGGAAAGTCAGAGAGCATAGCCGGAGATACGAGAACTCGAGGCGGGGGCCGTTAGCATAAGCGCGCGTGAAAAATCTCAGAAGTTGAGACTAGGTGGATCTGGAGGTGCAGAGAGCATAGCCAGATATGAGAGAACTCGAGGCGAGGGAGACGAAGGCGAGGAAGGACATGGAGACGGAAGCAGTTGCCAGATCGGGAAACTTGTCCTTCCCCCAGTTCAGTTGCCAGTCGTCGATCCTAATGGTAGCCGACGACGAGGCTGACACGAGAAGATAAGCTATGATCTGCCATCAATAAACATAACAAACTTAACCATCATAATCATCTTATGTGTCCATGCAAGTTTTATGAACAATAAATACCTAAATCGAAATAATAAGCTGCAGAATAAATGGAATGTTCAATTGATTCCAGACGATCGATCAAACGGTCAATATTTGTTGTATGATGGGAGCTTTTTGCACAAGAAACCGAATTTTGTTACAATCCCCGGTGTCCGACGGACACTGGCTCGTGTCACAGATTTTGACCCGTAAAACAATCCGACACGAGTTATTGAGGTTAGACATTTAAGCAATCAAAGAAGTTGAATGATCCCAGAAATAAATCAAGAATTGCATTTTAAGAACACTTAAATTAAAGGGACTAAAAGTGTATATATAGTGGTGAATGGAATGAATTCTAATGAAGACTTCACCTTCATGCATGCTTTTTCTCAAGCTATGAGATTCCTCCTTTTCTCAGAAAAAAAGAAAACACACTCACACTAAAGCACTAGAGACCACTTGTTCTACATGTAAAGAAGTAAAGAACATAATACAAGCAAAAGGTAGTTCCACAAACAGATAAACTCTCGTTGATTCCATTCCATGGCTTATCCCAACGAGCAAGGCGACAAGAGGGCCCACGACACAGAATTAGCTATCTTTTTACACAAGAGCAACGAGCAAATACAGTTAAGAGCAACAGCTCAGATACAAGTAATGTTAGTAACGAAACTAGTTGTGCAGTTGCATTGATTGACGACACTACTCGCTATCTTTGGACTAGTTATCATAAAGACGAAAAAGATGGAAATCAATTAATAGACTAGTAATTACAAATTGTCAAATACTTGAAGTAGCACTGAAGACTTGCCTGATCTGCTGCAAAGTTGAAGTAGTGCCGGAGTTTCTGTTGATCATAAGCCATATATTTACCGGTAGCCAAATTGTACGACAAATCCAATGCCTGAGCTCCCGAGTACGCAAATCCTATCACATTTACAGACATACAGTACCTGCACATATCCCGATTTCAGATTCAAAACCACAACTCCCACGAATCCAATTCTCAAATGGTTTTGCATTGCTACGCTGATGAACTACATCAAAGCACGTTTACTATAAATTTGCACTTACTCAACCAAATATATACACAATCGTTTCGATACTGCAAAGGTAATCAAGCTTTACACTAAATCGAAAATTTCGAACCACTTTAAGCTTCACAGACTTTACACTTTTCTTTCACAGCCATTTTCATGAATGTGGATTATTGAGTCTTTTTTCATCTAACATACAAGAAGACTATGTAATCAAGCTCAGAATGGATACTTATTTGTCAATAAATCACCATAAAAATAGTAGAAATCAATTGCAGTCATATTTTCAATGAGAATCAGTCGTCACTTCTAAAAAGGGAAACGTAATAATGTATAATTGGATCTTGATGTATATGTCATATGCAGAAAACACAAACTCAGGTTATAAAATATGATTCTTTGCAAAATATTAAGTGATGCAAAGTCCAGATTCACCATATTATATATCCATAGAAAAATAATAAAGATAATTTTTTTTTATAATTTATATACCTGAATTCTTTGTAACGATGAAATGAATCGAGAGTCCATCCTTGGTTTCTGTCAGCTGCCATTACTGCAAATGAAATCAAGCAAAAGAGGACTCCAAAAACCCTAAACCCCAACGCGGCTTTCCTCACCATCTTCTCCCTCTCGCCTCTCTTCAATATCGACAGCGACGGGCTAGCCCTCCGCCGCCTACTTCCGCCGCCGACTGCCACCGGATCCGCCAACGGCTCCACCGTCTTTGGCTCCTCCACCACCGCCCTACTCACCATGGCCAACGGCTCCAGCACGATCCTATCCTCCGCCGGCCCCTTGTACACATCCTTCCTCACCACCACCGCCGTCGGCTGAGGCACCTCATTCTTCGGCGAGGAAACCCGCTCGTGATCGAAGGTGATGTACTCGGAGTCCAGCGAGGAACGCGCCAGCAGCTTCTTCTCCGGCAACCGCTCCGGAGAGGCCACACGGCTGTGGTCGATCGTGATGTGCTCGGAGGCGGCGGAGGACCGTGCCGGAGAATATCCCGCCGGCGAAGAGAGCAAGATGTGCTCGCCGCTGCTGTGCTTGGAGTGAAGTGACGACGGGTAAGAGCCCGGCGGCGAACACGGCGGAGAAGATACAGAGATATGGTCCCCGCTGTCGCGCTTTGATTGGGATGGAGAGGTGGCGGTATTTGAAGATACCGGCGGCGGTTTATTTTGATTTTCCATTAACAGAAAATTTCAAATTTCCTTTTTCTTTTCTTCGAGAGATTGAATTAATAAGAAAAAGAATTGATTTTTACTTCTTCCACAGCTAAATCTGCTGTTTTCCTAACTGGTTCTTGAGTTTTAGACTTCTTTAAAGAGTGAGTGACAGTCACAGCCTCGTAGCAGTGAGTGGACTGTGAGTTTTTGTTTTATTATTCTATCTTTACTCACTTTCTTCTTTATTCTAATAACAAATTATTACTACTACTTTCGGAAATTGGACTTATGTTCTTGAAATACTTGGCAAATTTTGATTAATTAAACAAAGTATTAACATTTAATATATTCCCACCATCCAGAATAAAACTTGTTGACTCGAAGTGAGATATATAGTAAATAGAGTTTGGTTTCAATATCCATACATGAAAATTATCTTATCATGATACATAAAGTGCTACTCTTCGGCCTATTCTCTTGCAAAGAAATTATACGCTTCATAGTATCTGTCTAAAACTATATTATAAAGAGGATGAACAGGTTCTACCAAATTGGAGTAAGGCCCCACTACGTCTCTAGACAAAGGTGGAGACTCTGCATCTCTTGTGTTGCAGTGGTGGCAGATCGAGAGCCCGCTTAGAACGTAGCACGTATGGTAGTGGTCTCTGCGCTTCCCCGGCTTGTCTCTGAAACCCTCCTCCTCCTGCAAAAACACCATTTCAAGATATTTGATTAGTATATATGTGATGCATTATTAAGGTAGCAAGTGTATATAGAGCTGCTGCGGTCTGTGTGTGATCAAGAATGGAGCTTCCACTCGTTACCATGGTTCAGAAGAAACACAAATCCAAGATTTTCTGTGTGTTATGTGAAAAAGGGAATGTGGCAACGGATTGAAAATATCAAAATACCTGGGTGCAGAGAAGAATGTATTGTTGCAAGGCCATGCTATTGAAAAGAGGTCTCGTGCCTATGGTTCTTTTAATAAAATTATTTCCATTATTCAACCCTGTTGCAGCAGAAGTGCTATGTGTTCCTGTGTCGGTGGGAATGCATAAGAGGAAAGAAAGCCGGCTGAATTACAAGAATACAAAATGGAAACTGAACACAAGAATGATGTGCACCCAAGCTGATGAGTACCTTCTTCTTTCGTAGGATGGGATGTGTCGACTGGCGAAGAAGACCCCTCAGACAATTCTTCTCCATCTGTGTCTGAAGAATCATTATCGCTTTCTGTTCTGGTGTTGAGTTCAAATGTATCAGGAAGGCCTAGTTGTTTATTTACTGTTAAATGTAGTCTTTGAAATATTGCAGCCACCGCTCCCTGTCAAGAGTATATATCAGTTGATGTATAATGAAGATGTCTGCTTCATTTAGATGGTGCTTGATCAAAAATTGAAATTAGTACCTGCCAAAATGAGTAACATCCATCAACCAACTTGTTCGTTCTGCCTTGAAATCCACCTTCTACTCCTTGCCTGAACACCACCCAATTCTGAAATACGATTGATAAGAAAGTTAACTTGTATTTGTAGCTAATAACTAGTGGATAGAGTAGGAAAGGCTCTTAACAAGTTCTCAGCATAATAATCCAATGTCAAAGATATTCTGCTTTTCGTTTCCTGGTTTCTGCTGAGATTTACATTCCTTTTTAGATTAATTTAGTTACTTGCTTTTTAGAGTAGCTCTTAGATTATTCCTCGTTAATGATCTACAACAAACAACAGATGACAGTAAGGTAAGAATAAACTTCTAATCTTCGAAGTTAGCCCCCAAGGAAAAAACAGGGTAGCTCAATTCAAAAGAGAAGGGAAAAGAATTCTGGAAACTCACAATCAGTGCAGGCAAGTCCAAACGATCAACCTCATTGATCAAAACCATTGCAGCCAAACCACAAAATGTGTACCTGAAAAGCTTCTTACATTAATATGCACCTAAAAAGGATAATCCATATATAGATAACTGATAACTTTGATGAGTATGAATCATTTATTGAGCGAGATACTTACCCACCATGAGCTTCTGAGCCAGGCTCACCAGCAATTCCACCTTCATAAGTCTGGCAACTATAAGAGATATCAATGTGTATATCTTCAATGAGTCAATACTATCATGGAAAACAATTATTTGTCTAGAGATTGTAATAAGAATACTAGGTACAATAATTTCATGTTGAATATAGCACAATAAGCAAGAAAGGTGGATATGAATAAGTATGGTGAGGGAACGTAATGAGTAAACTTGTAAAGCGAACCTTACGATGTAATCTCCTACATTCTGCATCAGCCTATCATCCAAAATGTTAAGAACACTAGCCACCTACAAAAGAGTTTAACAAGATAGCTTAAATGATGTAGAAAAATAAGTAAAGCACCTTTTGCATACATGCATATAGAAATGCTACTATTGCTAACATGTCTCATATATAATGTATCCTATTACTGTAAGAAGTCATAAAAGAAAATTCAATGGTACTATCAACTTACAGATATTGCAGTGTAGCAAGCACGGACATCTACTTCTCCGCCATTGTGCATCCTGAGAGGAATTATTATTTAAATGGAGCAATTTTTGGATGATAATCAGAGGCACAGCACATAATGCAACGAATTATAAGTTAGATGGGGCATGTACTTTGACTCATAACAGAAATATGACATGTGAAGCAGTGACCAAGAAGGCGAGAAGCATATCCATGCATCTGGCACTGATCAGCAAATACCAAAGCTCTATCATAACTAATATCAAAGCTCTATCATAACATTTGGATATGGAGCTCCTTAAAATATGAAGACACTCTTCTCCAGTTTGAGAAACTACTATAAGGAAGCACTCAAAGGAGTACTATGCAGTACCTGAAGCCACCACTTGCATCTTTCATTCTCAGCAAAAACCCATACAGCTTTTCTCTGGCAATAAAAAATGATAATAAGTATAAAAGCTATGGACATGGTATATGATGAAGAGTCAAAAATACCAAATTGGTTGACCACCTATTTATTGATGACAAAGATTTCTGACCACCCAATGTAATAAGTGCATTGGTTGCAGCATAAGTTGTTGCTAGATGAGGCATCTGAAAAGTAGGAAACAGCCAATTAGGAGCACGTCAATAAGAGTCCAGAGATTTGGAAAAGATATTATTTTTACTCTTTCCTTTCACATAAGCTACGAGCAGAGTTTACTCAGTCTGTCTTAATAAGGTTACATAATACATGAGAGAACATATTACCTGACCTGGTCCACCACCATATCCACCATCTTCATCCTGTCGGTGACATAAGGGATAAGGAAAAAATTAGAATCAGAGGAGTTTGACCAGCCATCTTGAAAAACAATCATCAAAACCTGGAATGACCTGCTCATATCTAAACACAACACGCAATACAGCAATACCTAGAGTTCATGTAGTACCAAAATTTAGATACAGCAAATCTCGAGCTACTAGAAGAGACTAGGGGAACCATGAAAGAGTAAAAATACAGCCTCGATACTCAAGTCTATTATCCTAAAATCCTGAGCCACACTGGGAATGCAGATTTGAGCTCTTTATTTCTGTACACAGTTCAGCACTTTAATCACAATGGGGTTTTAGTTTCTGAGTGGAGAAAAATCATAACTTTATCTTCAAAATGTGTCACATGTAATCAAAATTCCCAAATTGTTATCTTGTTATTTAAAAGTTATTATCTTGGAAGTGCAAATGCAGATAATGAGGGTATCGTACCTACAAATTGAGTGTTTAGCAATTTACTTTTGTATTTGCGCCTAAATTTTCAGATTACAATAAAAAACTGCTACTTGGAGAAATATATCTAGTGCATTAGCTAGAAGGGAAGCTAAATATAATTATAGATCCTCTCATTGTCGAAGAAAGTTGGGATCAAATCTAACCTGACACCTGCTCAGAAAATCAATAAAGCCATTTTCCAATTCGTCGTTGACGCAATCCCCCAACAACGCAATTGAGTGTATCATCCAATAGCAGAGCCAGGGTCGACTGCATATCACAAAATAAAAACTTTAGCAGACATTTTACTTGGCAATCAAATCCTGAAACCAATGCATAACTACACAATTTAATATTATGCGTTCACAATCACAATTTATTTGCAGCAGAACGCATTCTATAACCTAAACAAACCAATAATTATAGTTCAATCTTCAGTTTTAGATTTATTTCAAGTGATCAACGAGCCTCACTATCCCCAGTCATTCAAACGTAAACACTAAAAGCAATAAATAAACAGTACTCTGATATACGGAGTAGTAAATATGTAGAAAGAGCGTACTTAGCATCCAAAACACAAAAATTAGGTCCGAGATGCTTCAGACTTCTGGTAAGATACTCGATGTGATTCTCGCGCCGCACCTCAAAGCTACAAATCACATATCGAAATACACATGAAATCAGTATAATTCACAATAAGAAGTTCCACATATCGAATTAGATCGATAAATTGATCTTCCAATACATAAACCCTGATAGTATGGACAGTAGGGAGCTCACTTGACGGATTGAGCATGGGGAGGAAGCCCATGGACAATATCGTAAATTCGAAAACACTGACTCTGGACCATCCATTGTTCTTCCTGTGATTTAGTTCCAGTCATGTTCTCCCTTGCCATCGCCACCGGTATTCACGGTGCTCTGCGGCGGCGCTGCTGCTCCGGTCACTTCCAAGCCTTCGATTTCGCTTTTGCTCGACCCGTAAGGTTTAGCGCCTTTTCAATAGGAAAAAGTAGTGGGGCCAAGTCGACCCGGCCTAAAACTAAGCCCAAACCCGAGCCCATCATTCCTAATGCAAATTTTGATTCCGCCCAAAAAGTACATCGGCCCGTAGAAAATGGCCCAAAGAGTACATCGACCTATTGAAAATGGAAATCTAGTGCAACCCAACTTAACCCATATAGTTTTTGTCAGAATTTGATTTCAATATTAAAAAAAAAAATCAAATGATATATTGTTGTTCTTATTTTAATAATTCGAACAAATTTTTTACATTTAGTTATCTACATCTAAATGAAAAATTTTAAATCAAACGGTATAGGATTGGGTTATTGATGTGAAATGAATCCAACAAGGAACAGGTTAGATGATAAGTAAAAAAAAATGCATGAACATGAGGCCACTATGCGGTGATCAACCGACATAATATTGGTGGCTCTCTTAAAAGGATATAGACTACTTTAATTAGTTAATGGTCGATTATATGAAATATATAATTCATTTATTAAGGGTTTATAGATAATTACTGCACTTTCTTGATTTACAAATAAAGTTGGGCTCTCTTGTTCTATATGACTTGGGGACTTATTTTATTATTAAATAACACTTGAAATTATTAGATTTAGATAAGACTATGGATAATATTACAAATTATTGCGATTGGTGCATGAACCAAAACCCCAAGTGATCAAATTTGCCACGGCTTATCCATTTATTTGAAAATCACTAAATATAAATGCATAAACAAGAACAAAATCACGGTCTTTATTACGATCTTGAGTTGATTTCTTAATAATTTTGATATAATGTTTGTTTATTCTGTTTTTGGTCTTTTCTTTTAATTTATTTCGAACTTTTATTGAGCTAAAATTAAAATCAAGAAATTATGTTACAATTTTTGAAGTATATAACTTGAATTATTTATAAAACAAGACAACAAATTTTTGATGAGTGGACCTTTTGACTGATTTTGCCTAGATTTTCGTTTTATGTGGGAAAGAGATATAATCAACTCGTGACTGAACCAAGTGTTGCAATTCAATTCGGTTTTGGAAACTGAAGCTATTTACCAATTACCCCAATAATGCAACTTATTACAAATTTATAATTTATAAACTAATTTAAAGTGTCCATATTTGTACTATCATCAAGAAAATGTGCTAGTTCAATAAATTCACACAATTCAATGTTTTAATACAAAATGTAACATATCTAATAGATCTCATTAGTATTTTGCAAAATTATTACCACATCCTAATTTAATGCAGTGTCGTTTTCCACGAACTTAAGTTCTATCTCTACCATTCAATTTCGCTATATAAAGGCAGCAGAGTCTTAGCCACTTCTCACACTTCTCTCCCGTTCGCCACCATACGGTTCTCTCCAGTTGCTCTCTATTTCCTTCTAATCACTTCTCTCCGGTTCTTTCAGTCCCGAGCAGCTGAGATGGCGATGAAACGCGCCGCTGCTTCTGCAGCTCGTGCTTTAACTGCTTCACCTGCTTCTTCAGTTTCCACCAGGCACCTCCACGTAAGCCACCTGCAAAATTAACATCTCCGTCTTTGTACTTTATAATCATTTTCTGCTCCTGTTTTAAGTAATCTCATGTTAATTTCTCCGATCGTCTCCTTCTTCGCGTTTTCATTTTTCATCGAATAAAGCGTGCTGATGGCCGTGATCTGCTTGTGAAGGATTTCTGTTTTGCTTTTCGAACTTAGGAAGCATTGAAAATTAATCTATATTGAAGAAATCCTGTATAGAGTGTAACGATTCGGATATGGAGGAAACTGAAACCATCACATCACGTACAGTTTCACGCCATTTGTGTGAAGCGTGAAGACGACGTAGTACTCGTCGTATTATGACGTGGCAGCTTAATAATTGTATAGAAAATATAAAACTTAAATGTAATTCAAGGGTAAAATTGAAAATTTAATACTATTTTTGTCTTGATTTTTGTAATATGACATATTGGGGGTTACAAAAATTTTTCTTCGGGAATACTTATTGGGGAAGGGAGGAAGTATTATGTGTACTGCTTATAAAACGTTAACTATTTAATTATTGGAATATTAATTTTCATCTCATAAATTCACTTTATTAGATAAAATTGTGTACTGTCCCTTAATTATTTTCTATAGGAATATTGATATTACTGCTGTACTCACATAACTTTTTCTGGGGAAACTACACAACTAATGGCCAATTTTGATTCTTCATTTTTCTTTAATTGTTATTGCAAATAGATATTTATGAGACGGAATTCTCAGTTTAATTTAATTTAATTCATTCATGTTTCATGCCAACGAAAAAATTAATCTTTTCAAGAAAGCTAGTCCATACTCAAAAGTTGTTCACTTGAGATGATGTTGTATGGTTTCCCTTAACTTGGTCATGTCATGTGTGTGGTGCTTTCGAGCAGGCTTCTGCCGGAAGCAAGAAGATCGTGGGCGTGTTTTACAAGGCAAATGAGTACGCGTCAATGAATCCGAACTTCCTAGGTTGTGCAGAGAATGCATTAGGCATACGCGAATGGCTGGAATCACAGGGTCACCAGTACATTGTCACTCCTGATAAGGATGGACCCGACTGCGGTAAGCAACAATCATAGATCAAGCAAATACTATTAAGATCATGTTTCTAACATAATCTTGGTCGCTTACGTGTTAGTTTATTGATCAATATCAAGAAAACAGGTGATCAAAATGTGTTAGTGTAAGACAGTTAAGGGTGGCCTTAGGTGGAAGAACATCTTAAATTTTCCCTAGTTATTGAAATGTAGAAGATCATGGTGAAATATGCAATTCATTCTGTTCTTCCTTAAACTTGGATGTTGCAAATGCATCCTCTGTTTCTGAATCAGATTCATTAATTTGGATGTTACTTGTTTTGGTATAGAGTTTTGCACAAAGCTTCTGCATAGCATAACTGATTGGCTTTTGTTTCTGCTATTTGAACTTTGATTCACAGAGCTCGACAAGCACATACCCGATCTTCACGTCCTGATATCTACTCCCTTCCACCCTGCATATGTAACTGCTGAAAGAATCAAGAAGGCGAAAAACTTGCAACTTTTGCTAACTGCAGGAATCGGCTCGGACCACATTGATCTCAAGGCCGCGGCCGCAGCTGGACTCACAGTGGCTGAGGTGACCGGAAGCAACACCGTCTCCGTTGCTGAAGACGAACTCATGAGGATTCTCATCCTTGTGCGGAACTTCCTGCCCGGACACCACCAGGTCATCAACGGTGATTGGAACGTCGCAGCTATCGCCCATCGAGCTTATGACCTTGAAGGCAAGACTGTTGGAACAGTCGGAGCTGGACGCATTGGGCGTCTCCTGCTTCAGAGATTGAAGCCTTTCGGCTGTAACCTTCTGTACCACGATCGTCTTAAGATGGAGCCTGAGGTGGAGAAGGAAATCGGGGCTAAGTTTGAGGAGGATCTCGATGCAATGCTGCCTAAGTGTGACATTATTGTCATCAACACTCCACTCACTGAGAAAACTAAGTCAGTCCATCTTTCTTTATCATGATTCTTACCCATGGATCATATCATGGTTTACTTACATATCATACACATGATAACACGTGCCTTTCTATTTCTCAGAGGCATGTTCAACAAAGAGAAGATAGCAAAGCTAAAGAAAGGCGTTCTGATAGTAAACAACGCTAGAGGTGCAATCATGGACACACAAGCCGTTGTCGACGCTTGCAAAAGCGGCCACATTGGAGGTACGTCATCAAACACAACACAAATCACACAATAGCACAAATCTTGCATCCTCAACCTCTTCAACTGTAACGAACCTCTGTTTTTTTCGACTAATCTAGGCTACAGCGGAGACGTTTGGTACCCGCAGCCAGCTCCGAAGGATCACCCGTGGCGGTACATGCCTAATCAAGCCATGACCCCTCATATATCAGGGACTACCATTGATGCACAGGTGAAACATTCCCACGTTAATTAAGACTTGTATCCAACCATCGTTGTCTGTTTTATCTCGTTTCATTTCATTCTCGATACTGAACTTACAATGCTCGTGGTGGTGCAGTTGCGCTACGCTGCAGGAACGAAGGACATGCTCGAGAGGTACTTCAAGGGTGAGGACTTTCCTGCGCAGAATTACATCGTCAAGGACGGAGAACTGGCGAGCCAGTATCGATAGATGATGAGCTTCTTCTCCGGAAGGAGGCACGGTCATCGTCGTGCCTAAATAAAGCAAGCAAGCTTTGTATTGCTCTTTCGTTGTTTCTGGTCTTCATTTGAGTTGTTAAATGTTGTCTTTAATTCGGGAGGATTAATGAATAAACGCTTTGTGCTGTATCATTGTTGTTTTCTCGTGTGAGATGCTTCAACTGTGAAACTCTAATTTTGCTTAATGGAAACATAATTTATGCCTATCCTGTACTCTTTCCGTCTCCCAAACTTACACATTTTTTTTCGTCGCCGTACTTAAAGAAAGTGTATAAAATAGTATAAGAGTAATGAAAGTGTGTATCCACACATTTTTGAAGAGATAATTTTTACTAGCAGACGTTTTAATAAGAAAAGTGTACCAAGTTTAGTAGGATCGCAAGCAATAAATAATAATGCTGCTAGTGTTCACTATATTGGATAAAAAATGAGGCCCATAACATTTAACTGGGAAGGCCCACTATCACGAGCTGGTTAGCCCGACCCGAATATGCTCATCATCGCGGTCGTACGGACACTCTAGGGTTTAAGATCGAGGGGTTTTTGAAATCCAACGATACCTAACCATGGCGTCCTGCGCTAGGAATCTGGCGCAACGATCTTCCAACACCGCGAAAGCCCTGCTGTTTCGCAGCCAGTCATCGCATTCCGCTCCGGCTGCAGCTCCGAAGCTCAGTGGACTCGGGGCGACCTTACCGCGGCCGTCACCTCGACGTACTCCATTTTTCTCCTCCTCATCGAGGTTCGCCTTAAAATTTATCGTCATTTTTATTCATTTATTGGATAATTATTCGATAATTTTGCTGAATCGAGGTGGAACTATGTGGATGTTTAGGCTGCCGGTGGAGCTTGGATGCGGAGAGTCGTTGATGCCTCTTCATTCCATGACAGCGTCGGCGTTGCTGAATTCGTTGCTGTCTTCCAAGGTTGGGCGGTGGGGTGTGCTCTCGGAAGGTACTGAATTAGAATTATTGCTACCTTATTATCATTTCTATGATTTATGCTTCGGTTTTTGAATTATTGGGTTCAGTTTGCATGATTGCCTTGCTTGATTACTTTGGCTTGTCGCTGAGAGAATCATTTAATGCATATACATGCTATACTTGAAGAGAGAATGGTATGTGAGAGGCTTGTAGGATTTGATGATTGAATTGTGGATGCAATTATTTTCCCTTTTTGAGGAATTATTCATTGAATAACTATAGTTGATGCTTAAGGTTAACAATAACTACTAATTCTTGAACATATAAGCATGTTAATGAGAGCATCTTTTGGTATACAATCTTATGAACTTTCTCAATTGGACCGGCGACCAGTGCAATTCAACTGGAAGAAGCAATATAAATTGGAGTGGTTTTCCAAGTCTTTAAAATATTCCTTTACTGTGTTATTGATTCAACTCTCTTAATTGAAACTCAATCAAGGCCATTGTGAGTGGTTGATGTTTCATATTAGCTCATGGGACGTGCAGTAGGTTTTTGTGGGTATACGAAACATATATCCATCAAGCAAGTGCAGAGCATATATCTCATTTTGATGGGTTGTGGTAGATGATGTTTGTAATCATATCTTGCTTTATTCAAGATTTGAATCATTAGAGTTATGATTCTTTTCTCTTTTGCTTCTTATCAGGCTTCGCAACTCCACTATAGCAGGAATGTAATATTGAGTCTGGAAAGACCATTGCAGCTAAGGTTATCTTTGTTTAAGCATAAAATAAATGTATCACCAAATTGGTTGTATTTTTGCTGGTAGAATATGACCTCTTTCTATTACCTACCCATTGAATTTGTAATATGGGTTATTGATATTGCACTCTAAAAAAAAGCATGTCACTGAAAGTGCTTGTTATCTTGACGCATTCATCCTCTTCGGTGAAGTTATTCGTTGGCCTGCCTTTTAGATCCGATATATAACCTGAGATTAGAGGTGTACTAAGTTTTATGTCGTCGTTTTTGTGATGGGATAATGAATATGTTAGCCATCACATTGAGGAAAACTTTTTATACATTATCTACAATCTGACCGCATTCTTGTATTCAAGAATTGGCTATATATGGCTTCTATTACTATGGCGGTTCTTACTCGAGTTCAATTCATTAAGGAAATTTTAGGTGTTAACTCTTGCTTTTCTTGATGCAAAGCAGTCGCCCAAGCTGAATTAGAGTGCTCATGCAATGGAGTTTCAACTGAAGTTCCAAAAATAATATTTGATGTAGCGTCTTTACAAATTGATGTCTTTACTCTTTGCTATATGGATTTATTATATTTGGAAGCATGTTTCTTATAAAAACGAACTATTCAACGAAATGGTGCCTCTGCCGATATATACAAACTCCCAATTTATTATTTTTCACTTTAAACCTCTCAAATTTGCGCAAGAATTTAAATAAAAACTAAAAATCGATTATATATTTGACGAATTAATTCATATTGAAACGGATACTTATAAGGATACCTAAAATGCAAGCTGTGACAGTTTTTCTTTTTTGTTTTTTTCATTTAAAAGGCCGAACGTAATGAAACAAATTAAAATGATATTAATTGCATTTAAGAGAGAAAAACTCGATATCACATTTACGGATTTACCACTTTAGAGCTGCATTCCACGCGATAAAAGGAAAAGTACAGAAATAAAATCAAATTAAACCCACCAATAGCGTCACTGACAAAAAGAGGGAAAATAAAAGGTTAGCAGTAGACACACTATTTTGGCGGCACTGTCTCTCCCACTTTTCTTTCCAGCATTCCTGCAATTCCAGACAGCCACAAAGTACTTGCTATTCTCCACCGCGCGGCTCTGTTCACGGTAAATGAATTCTGCACTCTCGACAGCTTTTTTCGTTTGTTTCAACGAATGTGCGCGCGAAATATGTGACTAACGATGAATTGCAGCTGAGTGCAGTTTCTTTTTTCTGCTTTTTTTTGTGCATTTGTAGCGTTTGTCACTCGGTGAGCAGCTCGGAAGGGTGAAAATGGGGGAGGTTTGCGAAGACAAGTTCTCGTTGTCATCAAACCATAGTTTCGCGTACTCGCAAGATCTGAGGTTCTCCAAGCAAGTTCACGACAATGTTCATGGAAACATTTATCTCGACCAGGTAACGTGCGTTGTGCGGTTTATTTGTTCTGTGTGCTTTTTATGAAATTCTCAAGTCTGTCTCTAGTCGATGTATAGATTCATTATAGTTTTGTGAAAGCAGCTGTGCATTCCTACTGGAAGAGCTGATGCATGTGTATGCTGGTGTTAAGCTTTTGCTTGGATGATAGTTAATATATCGGTTGTTTACTGTTTGCAGCTCTCTTTGAAATTCGTGGATACTGAGCAGTTTCAGAGGTAAACTAAACTAATCATGTCCTCACTGTGATGTAGTTGTGATGGTTAGTGAGTTTTTCGTTGAGAATTTTGGCGAGTCTGGAGTTGTATAATATAGAGAATTGATTTCCGAGAGAACTGTTTAGCAGTGAAAGTTAATGGTTGTTTTGGAATTGAGGGGAAGAAACTCTAACTGTAGCTGACACTCCGAATAAAAATTTAAATTATAGACCTGAAACAACACAGCTCTTAGTTCCTAACTCAATATTTCTTTTATTGGCAGGCTGCGCGACCTTAAGCAACTAGGTGAGTGCACGACATTTCATTTTCTCCTATAATCATTGGCTCATTAACCAATAACTACACTTGGCATGTGTGATGGTTACACTGAGTAAATGAGTGAATATAAGAATTATTAGATTACATGGATTAGATTTTAATGAGAATCTTCTGATGAGGGATTTCAGTTCATTTAATACGTTAAGAAGTCTCATTTGTGCTACGTTAAGGTACTTCTGATCCATAGGCTTTTGACTACTTTGTTTTGAATATTATACTTTATCTTCAGGAATTGCACACATGGTTTATCCAGGAGCTGTCCATTCTAGATTCGAACATTCTCTTGGAGTTTATTGGCTTGCTGGTGAAGCTGTTCACAAACTTAAGTCTCAACAAGTGGGCCCCTGAATTATAAATGTTTATTCAGTGTGTAAGGTGAAGTTGTTTTGTATTCCTTATAATGATGTGCATTATTGCAGGGTTTAGAGTTGGGTATTGATCACTTTGATATGCAGACTGTGAAACTTGCAGGTTCCTTAGATTTTCATGTTTTATTGAGTAGAAGCATCTATTTGCACAACTCATAGTTCCTTACCACTTCTTTTACTTTGGATTGACAGGGCTCTTGCATGACGTAGGTCATGGACCTTTTAGTCATTTGTTCGAAAGTGGATTTCTTCCCAAGGTCCTTCCAGGATCAGAATGGTAATATTGTACAACTAACTGCATTTTTTGTAGAATAATATGTTTCCAATTGACCAGGTCCCATTACTCTGTTATGATGATCTTTATAGGTCTCATGAGCAAATGTCTGTAGATATGGTGGATCATATTGTTGATGAGCATCATATTGAGATAGATGCAGAGACCACTAAGAGAGTCAAGGTGAGTTAATGACATTGCTTATATCACTCGATTACCTTGTGAGTTCTTCCACATGAGGTTTTTGCTTCTTATCCATACTACCATAGCTTGTAGCAGAACATATTTTCAAAATATTCTAGTGTGACAAAGTCTACCAAGTTTTGTGGCGATGAGGCTTTGTTTGTCTTGGGGGGCAGTTAAGGTTTCTATCTTATGTTTAGGGAGTTGTTGAGTATGTGTTTTACATTCTAGTTATGAGTCCATTTATTTCAATCCTCAACTCTTTTGCAGGAAATGATACTTGCAAGTTCTAAATTTGCTACAGCAAAAGTAAGTGTATCTGTAAATATATGGTTGATTCTACTTTATCAGCCAGATTTATGGCATGTCATTGTTCGTTCATATTAATCTGTGTTTTCCTCCAATATCTAGAACACAAAGGAAAAACGTTTTCTGTATGATATCGTGGCAAACGGTCGAAATGGCATTGATGTTGACAAGTTAGTAACCTCAACTCCATAAAGACCAATTTTCTTTCCAGATATAATTCTTTACGATTATATGCCAACTTATCACGATATTGTATGATTAATTTATGCTGCAGGTTTGATTACATCATCCGTGACAGCCGTGCATGTGATATAGGGTGCAACTTCCAGTTCCAGAGGTTATTGTCAAATTTTATTTGTGATTCAACTCGCTCCTATAGTTTACTAACAACAACATGGGTAATATGTCACAAGAATATCTTATATCATGAATGATTCTTTCTGACTTGTAGGTTAATGGAGAGTATGAGAGTTATGGAAGATGAAATATGCTATCGTGCAAAAGAATGTAAGTTCATAAATAATGTAGCAGAACATACTCCTATTTTAGTTATCTATCCTCTTTAATTAAGTATAATTTTCAGATCTGACCATCCACAAGTTGTTTGCGACTCGAGCTGATCTGTACAGAACTGTTTATACTCATGCAAAAGTAAAGGTATTGACCAAAATGATGTTAAATTCTGCAGCTTATTTCATTGCTGTTTTGCACACATTTAGCAGGAACAAAAATATACCGTTTTGTTCATTTTGGTGCCTGGTCATATATGAAAACCACACTTCTTTTTCAGGGTATAGAGCTTATGGTGGTAGATGCCTTAGTGAGCGCAAACAATTATCTACAGATTGCATCTCACATACATGATCCCTCTCAGTATTGGAAGGTTGGGGAGATGTCCATTATATATATTATATCACTACTAGCTGCTTATTGCACACAGTTTGAGGTTCATATTTCACATTTTTTTCGCTTATAGTTAGATGATACCATAATAAAGACCATTGAGACTGCTCCTGACCAAGAACTGAAGGAATCCAGGGATTTGCTCCTTCGGATTCGCCGGAGGGACTTATATAAGGTCTTGTAAATTTAAGCACTTGATGATTAGTGACTATTACTTTTGTTTTTAAGTTCTTTTGCTCCTACTGTATTGCATGAACAATTGTCAGCTGACCTCCAATTTCGGTTTTGCAGTTTTGTAATGAGTACGCTGTTCCGAAGGACAATTTGGAGAATTTCAAAAAAGTCACTGCTCAAGATATTGTTTGTTCACAGGTATATAATTGCTTCAGAAGATAATGTTAGTAACTATAGGCTTTATTTCTAGGAAACTATATGTATTTGATCTATCACATTCTTGCTGTATAGAAAAGTGGCAGCGGACCATCAATAAGAGAGGAGGACGTTGTGGTCACCAATGTGCGGATCGATTTGACTCGTGGAAAGGATAATCCTCTTGACAGGTTCTTGCCAATATTTACACAGCCATTTCCTTTGGCTTCAGAGATTGCTATAGGTTTCGACTATGTTTACTAATGTTTCGTATTCATTGCATGCCATCTTTCTTCCAGCATCAGTTTTTTCCAGGTACGACTTATGTGCCCCAATTTTGGCTCTTCTAGATTTTTCATTTCCGCTACTTTAATCTCCTGCAATTTATTTTTGACTGCTTTCCCCACTTTTGAAGGATTATGACAGCGAGTCGAAACTCACTATCTCCGACGATCGTGTCAGCCACTTGCTGCCAACATCCTACCAAGACATGATCGTGCGAGTTTACGCCAAAAAGCCTGAACTGGTCTCTTGAATCAGTTATTTAACTTAACTAAATTCCATACTTTGTAGCTACACATATAAACTGCATTCTGGTGGTACAGGTTGGAGCAATTTCTGATGCCTTCGAGAATTTCCAATACAAGACCTACGGAATCAAAGCACAAGTGCTTGCAACTCCGGAGAAGAAAAGACGCAGGACGTAAGATGCCCACAAGTGGTTCTATTTTTGTCTCTGCATATAACATGATGCAGCTAGCAGCGTATGTAGTGTTCCATTTGCTGGTTCTATTTTGTCTCTGCATATAAACATGATGCAGCTAGCGGTGGATGTAGTGTTCCCACTGCTGGTTCTATTTTGTCTCTGCATATAGCATGATGCAGCCATGCACTACACGTCTATGCATCTTTTGATATGGTCCATATATGTTATTGAATGACATTCACATTGGCCATTAAGAAACATGTAGATGATTTAACTTTTGGAAATGATGCATTCACATAACATAAATGTCTCCAAATTGTCTTCTGGTAAAGTCATTTTCTATGCAATAGTATCCAGTTCTCTGTTTCTTTTGATGCCTAACTTCACACACACACTCAAACACACACTAGTGTGCTGCTGTTGGTGTTCATCATGTATGATTAAATACTAAAAGGCTTTGTGTACGGTCCATACGTTGATTTTATATATTTAAGTGAATAAATACAAACATGTTACTGCATATAAGTTTGAATCTATAAATTTAAAGAAAGCACATTACCACAGTGAAATGGAAGTGTTAACTCACAAACAAACATTTGCTAAGAAGAAAAAACATATGCCCAGCTTATTTGATTTTTGACTTGAGACAACATTACTAAGTACCAAGAATGAAAAGCTCTCTCCCAGATAGAAATTTCGATGTATAAAGCAAATAGCAGAAACTTGTTTACCTAACCAACAATCTTGTAACTTGGATTAACAAGATTATCTAAGCCTGCTACCACTTGGACTGACTCTATAACATCACCAACCTTAAGATCTGCTAACAGATCCTCGTTTTCTGTTACATACCCGAACACTGAGTATCGGCCATCCAATATGTTGGCATTGCTAGGAGTTAGTTCGCTCTCCTTTAACAGCCAAAACACTTGGCTTGATGCAGAGTTGTTATCGAATTCCTGAGAGTTACAACACCGATAAGTTTCAAGAATCTTGCTCTCTTAAGTCACATATATTGGATAAATCATGAGTCAATCAAGCTTAAGAATTTTCACCTCTCGAGCCATGGCCATGGTTCCGAATGCATTAAATGGAAGCTTAGCTTGAGCCTTGTATAGACTGAGATCCTGTACAATAACGAGCATTATATAAAAATTCACAAAGGAATTCGAGGAGAATGAAATGATAAGAAGCTTACTTCTAGAGTTTCTCCGTAGAAAGGCGCCTTTTCTCCTTCTGCTTTAATTTCCAAAGGTATAGTACGGGTTTTTTCTGTGCTAGGGTCGACAAAGCCCTCAGCGGGACCATTGGGATCTCCTGTCTGGACGACAAATCCATCCGCTACAAAAGAAACAAAATTACAGTTCTATAAGTATGTCCGAAATTCATATTAAAAAAACGTTCTTTATGCATATACTCACCTCTTTGGATCTCCATTCCGTCATAGAAATGCCTTTCCACCAAATCCACGAAATTTCCAGCAGTTACAGGAGCATTATAGCCATCCAAGACAATACGGAACACGCATTCATCCACATTCGGGTTGTCCTTGACCTTGACCTTCATATCCACAGTTGCTCTTCCCTTCAGCAAGGGCATGTTTTTGTACTCTTCGGGTATTTCATACGGAAAGCCATCGACCATATCCTCTTCAACTCTGCAGAAATCCAATGCCCCAGGAAGATCTCAGCTGCAGTCAATGACAAGGGTCTAAATGAGATAAGCATGTTTTAGGAAGGCTAATTCTCCTTTTGGCTGTCCCCTCTCAAGACCTAAATACGAATCACTAAGAAAAACTCGAGGGATAAAGGCCATTAGAGATTCTAGTATATGAGGTTCGATAAGATAAGATATAAGAAGCCATTTGGTCTTATTTCTATTACACTTAAAACTATGAAGTGCACATGCCACAACAAACTTCAAACACTCAAAAGATTTGGCATCCCTCCAAAACTCACCCTCCAACATAGTTGAGCAGCTCCTTCTGCTTAGGCACGACTCCTTCCCGGTTCTTTTCCTCCACGATCTTAAGCATTTCATCCATTCCCAACTCCAACTTGTTAATCAATGCAATCCCATCATCCATCTTTGACTTTGCCAGGCCTCCGACTATCATAGTCCTGCCCTGCTTCAGCGCCCTGGACGCCTGCCTCACATTCTACAGCTCAAGCAAGAAACACAACAGCAACACCACAAACAATCATCACAACACTGCAAATACATAAAAGAAAAACTCACGAAACACAAACAAATCACACAAAACTCCTCACCCTCCCCACAGAATCAAGGGCTTTCACACCAGCAACTTTCAGGCTTTCTGTAATATCTTCTAGAGGCTTCTGAACCTCCCTTATGGCCTTATTATTGATCGGCAATCCGTATCTCAGTAAAGCACCAGGGTCCTTGATTGGCGGTCCAGAAATCAGAACTGAAACATCGGGCAATGCAGGAGCAATTGCTGTAGCATTAGCCGATTCTAAGCATCTCAAATCACTAAATCCTCCCAATAAACCTACCGCAAGCCCAATCGATATCGCGCTTTTGGTGATCGAAGAACACCATTCCCTCCGCTGAAAGCATCAGTTTTTATTTTCAATTAGAAACAAAATGATCGGCAGAAATAATGATATGACACCATTTTTGAGCTAATATAGATAATATGTAGCTCCTCACCTGCTCACAGACTGCCTCGGATGAGCTCGATTTCTGCGAGCACAGTGGCTTGAATTGGTGAGTAGGAGAGGAGAATTCGATGCAATTTGATCGATTGGTGGCGACGGCAAACCTCTTTGATGTTCTCAAACGTGCGAAGGAATGCGCATGGCACGAAATGATGGCCGCCATTGAGGGAAAGCTCGAAAAGTTTCAGCACAGCGAAAGCAACATTGGTGTATCGTTATGTTCGAGTCAAAACCTCACACTCTCGATAAGCTCATCTTCGGATCAACCAACTGGCCCGGCCCGGCCCGCTCTCGAACTGGATTGCGGGCTTCGGAAACGTGTGGCCCATATTCAGATCCGGTTCGGGAATGACGATTTTGCCCCGACTAGCTGTAATGGGCCCTCCTCGACTACCCATATATATTTTATAATTTACATAGTACTATTAAATAATATTAATAGATGTACTAAATAAATAAAATTTTGATTCAATAATTATTTACATTTAAAAATGTCATTTAAAATTTTGATTCAATAATTAAGAGGTTCAACTGTCCCCAAACCAGATTAAATGTGTAATTGACCAAATAAAAGAGGGGGTTAACCCTGAGTATTTACTTATGATGTTCCATATATAGATATTATTAGTATCATTAAACTTTGTAAACATTAAATCGTTAGCTCTTGAAGTAAAATTAATTTAAATGAATTAGTAAATTGAGGATTCTTACCAAAGAAGAATTACAATTGCCATTTTTCTCTAGCCATGAGATTTACATCATAAATGCACTAGATATAGTAAATTCATGCTTGTACAAATAGGCTAAAAAAAATAAAAAAAAATACCAACTCTAAACAAAAATCTTAATCTATTTTTTCTTCTAATAAAGAAAAGGATTTCCATTACTAAATAAACTCTAAACTGGTGGTACATTTTCACCATTTGCAGTAACATTATTACTCTTAGCTTTGCAGGTATAATAAGCATACACAAGGAGCTGCACTAATCCAAAAAATGCTCCAATCCCATTTCCAACCTGTATCAAACATTATAACAAATTATTTAAATTTAATTATACATTTATAGTAATAAAACATAGGAATTATAGTAATGAACTTACAGCAATGTAAGGATCAAAAGTCTTGAGGAAAGCATAAATAAACCAAATAATCCCATTTGCAAAACCAGTTACACAAAGCCAGAATGGCATGTACTCTGCACTCTGTTTCTTGATAACTTGCATCTGCATGACAAAATCGGAACCGGAACCGTTTATTTCATTGTATATAATCAACGCACGCGTGTGAAAACGTGTAATAATTAAAAAAAGGTAAAAATACAATAGACTGAAAACACAAGGGTTTTTTACCAGATTCGAAAGAGGCGAAGCATACATAATAATCCCGAAGACAACGCAGAGTATGCCGATGAACATCGACCTTTTTTCGTGTGTATGGAAGAGAATAAGGGTGATAGCCGCTATCCCACCAAGAAAAACAAGCTCAGCCAAGAGTAACATAACTATGATGACCTAATTCAGTCAAAGACAAATTAAAACACTCAAGTTTAATTAATTAATTAATTAATTAATAGAAGAAAAATAACTAGTGAATTAGGTGTGTTACCCTGTACTTGTTATTTGAGGTGTAGAAGAAGAAAATAGAGAGGAAAACAATCTCCATAAATAAACCAAACGAATTTATTGTGATAACTAAGGTGCTGTCTGGATGAACAATCGGTAAACCATAGAAAATCCAAAGCATGCAGTTCATTGTTGCAGCTAAGTATGGATAAGGGTGAAATTCTTCTGTGCTTTTCTTCTTGCATATTCTCTTGAATGTTGGCCTGCAATTTTGCACTATGTGAGTATTACAATAGTTTCAGTGATCGATCTTTTAAACCAAACGACTCCTAAGTTTGTTATTTTATGTTTAAGTGGTAACGAGTCGAACACGATCTCGAGTGAGAAAAAGAGAAACAAACGTACACCGGAGAGATAAACAGCAAGCCGGAGATAACATTGCCTACAAACAAAAAGAAATAAAATTATAAGAAAATGACTAATCACATTCAAGAAAACAAACACACTAAAATGAAATAGAATTTATTTGAAGCACAAACCTATGATGCCTACAATAAAACGGATGAGACTAACTCCATGCATTGTCATTTTTGCAGAAAGGAATGAATATTAATTCTTGAAAGAGCGAATATGTAGGAAAGGTTAGTTTTGTGTGACGTAAATATGTCTATGAATGCATGTATATATAGATAAAAAAATGGATCAATATTTGGATAATTCGTACGTAATTACCTCTAAAATTAATGCAGTAGAGTATAAAAAGAATGACTAAACCATGATTAAGAAATCACTTTTTAGAGAAAATACTGGTCAAGAATTTCACAACTCTATGAAAATGGACAATAATTAATATTAGGAAATCAAAGTTTGTAACGACTATACTATATATATAATATATAAGAATATGGATCATAATCTTTATTTGGATAATTTTAACAGATTATTTGAACCTGGTTCTATATTTATTTATTATTTTAATTAAAAGGGATAATTTTTGAATTATTTGAGAAAATTAAACACACACACAATATATATAACATATATATATATGTATGTATGTATTGTGCCTTTTTTGTACAAATAGATTAATATTTTGGGTATGCTTTGAGTTTTGCACTCCATATATATATATATATATATATATATATATAATTTAACTTTTAATTTGTTATAAGAATTGGCAAATTTTATTGAGTTAATTGTATACTTTCTTTATATATTAAGATATAGATAGAGCCAAGAGATGGAATCCTATATTAATAATTTTAATGCTCATTCAAATTTGGTATCATCCATTAATTATTAGTTACCAGTTTTAAAGGAAAATTAAATTACTGATTTCATTTTTTAATTGATTTTTTGAACTAAAAGCTGTTTTATTTCCTTAATATTACTCATTACAGTTACAGCTGTTGTTTACACACATTTTCCTAAGATTTTAAATTATTTATAAACAATTTCACATGTATCATAGTTATGAGTAATATTAGGGGGAAATGCTTAATCAATGTAATTAATATTTATTTGGCAAAAATGGTGAAAAGAGTGTGACAAAAGATCATTAATTAATTAATTAAGGCCATATTTATATGTAGTAAATAGTAAATATTTAAGGCCATTTTTCCTCCAAGCGTTTCTTTTCTTTTCTTTTCTTTCCTTTCCTTTCCTTCTCTCTATCATTATTATTCTCTTAATAGAGCATAATTATTTCCAATAATTTCTCAATTCGTGAAATAAAACAACTCAACTTCATCGATTAAAATAAAAATAATTAAATTAAACTGGTGCTGTCTTCACAAGCTGCGTCTCTCTTGGTTTGACGTTGGCATCACTTGTCTTTTCTTTAATGGTGTAATAAATGTAGACAAAAAGGATAAGATATAGGATTAGGTTGGTGAGTAAATTTGGAAAATTTATAAATAGAGATGAGTATTGCATTTATTTTTGGATTTGATTTCCTAAAAAAGAAAGCTAACTGCTAACTCAGATTTTTGTTTTGAAAATATTAGTTAATGTTTGTTTCTGCTAGTTCAATAAACGACGACGTACTACTTCACAATTAAGTAGGAATTAAATAATTTTATTAACAGTACATATATATATTTATATGAGCTATTAATTAGCGATTTTAATTTAGTATCTATTGTATGTGTGTGGTTAAAGCTTACAGTGATGAACATGGTTTTCTTCAACAAAGTAGGGGTTGTTATCATAAATATTGAATTTAATTCTATATGGTTAGTCAATTCTGTTGAAAATAATTATTTCTAGAGAAATATTAAACTATGTACCATATTTATATGTAGTAAATAGTAAATAATTTAAATAAAAAATAAATGATGAATTAATAATATACATTATTGGGTTAGATAAATTCATGTGTATAATGGGCCATATTATGTAATTGGGCCATGAAGTTGAGTTTGTAGTGGGCTAACACAAAAATACTATTGGGCCTTCTTTTAAACGTTTTAGTTAACATTTTATTCTCTTTCTTTCAAAGCCTATCAATTATATAAATCGTTTTTCAAAAGCATTATAAGTTATGAAACTTTATTCGAATAATTTTAGAAACACAGCATGTGTGAAATATAAGGAAACTAATGTAGTAGGCAGTTGAGGAGAAAGTGACAATATATATAGTAGCAAGAAAACAAATACTCCAATGTCACACCACTACTGAAAGAAAACAACAAAGAATTAAAGTAGCACTAATTAATTTTCTTACAAACCACAAACTCATACATCCCAAAAGCACATATATATATATATTGTTCCTCACCACCTGCTTTTCCTTTTCCAACTCTCTATTCTTTCAACTCAACAATTCTATATATATTCTAAAATCATATTTTTATCTCTCTTTATGTAATATAAAAATTAAATTGGATCGTCTTCAATACTATATCATTGTGCAACTATTTCCCATACATATATATATATATATAAATATATTTAAACTTGTCATGTATCAAAAGTTTTTATTGTGTATTGAAGAATACGCGAAAAATACTCTAATGCTTATAAATAAAATAAAAAATTAAATTAAAAAGGGAAGAAAAACTAAAATAAATAAAACTCAATACCTATACTTTTTTTTCTGTCTCTTTTAGGTCAAAAGATACCTCCTCTCCTCTGCATACTTTCTTTTTCCTTATAACTTTGCCTTAACAAATAAGGAATCAAAAAAAAAAAAAAAAAGCATTGTGCCTTTCTGCATTTATTCGCTACCAAGCACAATTGTTCACGTAACCACTAACACTATTTTTGGACCGTAGAAATCAAATTGAATTTGGTGATTGAGAGAAAAACGAGACTCCCAAAATTCTTTCAAATATATTCTTGTTCCACACATTAATAAAACAAAGAGATTAATAGGAATATATAAAATATTTACAAAGGAATAATGTATATATATTGCCATAGATTAGTATGAAATTCTCTAAAGACCCTAATAGTTATTATGTAATTATTTTCAAAATTCTTAAAATGTTATTTTATTTTGTTTAACCATCTATACTTGTCAATTATGATGAATTAATAAGATAATATATTTATAATACAAAAGAAAGCCCTTCTTTATCTATAATAAATTTAATAAAATAAATAACATAGATAGTCTAAATAAAATATTTGAATTTCAACTAAAAAAAGGGTTCTTAAAGATCAAATGTAATAGGTAGGATATAAAGGCGCATGATAGGGTGTTCCCTTGATTCCATATTGATCCATAAAAAAAGGGTGCTTTAATGTCTATATATTTTAATTTAGACTAAATTAATAAAGAAAGATTCTTCTCTATAGTTTCTAGGAAATGAAGTTTCAATTCCTTCTTAGGTTGGAAAACGAATTTATCTCTAAATAATTAAAAATAAACTTAGGTTTTCATGAGTATATATTTTTATAATTTATTGTTTTATGTAGGGAGAGTTTTCATTTATATAATAATCTCACTATATTTAGTCATTATATATGATCATACTCATCTCTATATATAGAAGTTCATTTGAATTGATTAGTCTACTCAAAATTGCAATATGGCATCAGATTTATTTAGAAAAAAGATTGATTAAACCTATCTATAAAAAAATATTCCCATAAATTAAATTCCAAGGCAACACCTGGCCAACACATGGCATGATGGAGAGTGGACCATATTTTTATTTATTTATTTATTTATGAAATTCTATCTAATCTTCTTTTATTCTTGCTTGAAATGATTAATATATAGGATTAATCCCACTAGAATCTGCCTTCATGTGCATAGAATAAATGCTAATTCTGCCTCAAGCCATGTCTTATATATCTATTTTATATATTAATTATTAAATAATTTATAGGGTGTTCATAATATATTTATTTTTACATATATTTACATGACATATCTCTTTTTTTGCAAATAGTATCAAACCCTAGTTTACTGTGTGAGAGATATCTAACTTTTACCAAAAAAAATTTACCCTTAGAAACCCTAACTTTGCCAAAAACAACAAACGTTACAAGATGATGATAGATTCTCTGGGCCCCACAATACGTGGCTCTCCTGCAACACTGCAAGTACTGTTGGATCTGGTGCACCTCAAATTAGCATATTAATATATGTGTTGTGTATATATATATAACCTCATTGGAAATTTCAATATTGATCTTAGCCAAATTAATAAATTAATAAATTATAAATCGTAAAGAAAAGTAAAGGAATTAATCAAAGGCCTTGTAACTTAATACGTGAAAATTTACTCATTTTTATCTTTTAATTTTTTTCTTAATAATGATGTCGAATAATAGCAAGATAGTGAATGATAAAATTAATTTATTGATTTAAATTATTTTAATATATTGCAGCATTAGTTTTAGAGGTGAAATATATTATCGTTGACTAGTTGCAGAAACCGCAGCGTGGCTTACCGTAACTCGTGTGGACTTAACTACACCCGACAAATCCCCGACCGTATAGAATGGCCGATATTTATCTTCCCATATTACAGTTTTCCGCAACTGCCCATATCTAATCAGCGCACCCCCGGCGTAAGTTAGGGACGCCCAATCAAAATTTCCCACCACTTACCCTTAAATTACATATCAGCCCAATCATTCCACGCCACCACGCTAATATTTCAAAGTCTACTTGGGCAAAATCGTACTTTCATCACGAGCAAACTACTATAAATAACTACGGCTCTTCATCGATCAACTTTAGCTGCAAAAACGACTGAAACACAGCTGAATAACAGATAAACCCCTCGCCACCGCCGCCGTCGGAGGTTTGAATAAACCTCCTTCGATCGGTGCATTTTGTAGACTGAAACTTGGTTTTTCCGACGGAAAAATCATTGTTTCGGATCGGAAAGTTTATCATCGGAGCTGGGAAAGGTTTTCCGGCGCATGATGGGATTTTGCATATGCCCGTTGGAATCGCCGGCGAGGCTACTGTGGTGCTCGAGCTTCTTCCGCCACAAGCTCATGCTGTTCTAATAACTCTGGTTTTTTTTTTTCAAGCGAAGATCAGTTCAATTATATACGTTGTTATAGCATTGTACTGTAGAGCTGTTTAGATATCTAGTGTGTGTTTATCTATTTTCTGAGGCATTTATACAGACACGTTGCGCGCGTGTCTCTGTATTGGATCTGTGGGTCGATCTGCGGAGGGGAAATGGAATCCGCGCGTATTTTCTTCGAACCGCCTTCCCACAACAACATGCTGTTCCTCGGGAACGGCGATTCCGGATTTCGAGGTATTCGATCATCGATTTTTCTTTTTTGATTTATATTTGAATTATTAGTTCCCATGAATGGATGATGTTTATAGTTTCTTCCTTCTCATCTGAATTATTTTATTTATTCAACTGTGAAATTTTGGAGTGTAGTCGGAGGAAGAACGGTTATAAACATGGAGGAATCATCGAAGCGGCGGCCATTTTTCAGCACGGCGGAGGAGCTCTACGACGATGACTATTTCGACGAGCAGTTGCCGGAGAAGAAACGCCGTCTCACTTCGGAGCAGGTATACAATTCCCAAAATATCCCTTAGAATCTGAGATAGAACCTCGATCAAACAGCATATTCTATCCATAACTCAAATCAGAATCGAATTCCCTCATTTCCTACCATAAACTTTACTTTGATCCGATCTGATCCGATTCGATTTGAGATGTGGTTTCCTCTCCATACGTAGCCAAATTCTGTACGACGAACTTGAATTCAAATTTACTTGATTAGCTGCGATGATAGAGTGCGCGCGTGTGTGTATATAGGTGCAGATGCTTGAGAAGAGCTTTGAAGCAGAGAACAAGCTGGAGCCGGAGCGCAAGACGCAGCTGGCAAAGAAGCTGAACCTGCAGCCGCGGCAGGTGGCGGTGTGGTTTCAGAACCGCCGCGCTAGGTGGAAGACGAAGCAGCTCGAGAGGGATTACGATCACCTCAAATCCTCCTACGACTCCCTCCTCTCCAACTATGACTCCATCCTCAAGGAGAACGACAAGCTCAAATCTGAGGTATTTCATATAGTTCTTGGATTTCATTACAGTTCCAACATATATATAATTATCACAAATCATCTCTAAATTGGGGATACGCTTAGGAAGATAATTATTGGGTGCTTTATCATGGCATGATAATACATACACATGCATTATGCAAATATGCATATATAGAGTGAAATATTAGTTGAGTTTTCATTCATTGTTTTTCCTTGATTTCTTTAAGAAAGCCTTTAAATTGAAGTAGCAGTCACATGCAATAAGGTTTATTGTATACTCAAGATAATGGACAGTACACATTAATCATTAATGACATATGTCATTGTTTTGTAAATTATATTATCAATGGAGTGACTTAGATCGTAGCAATTTTGTTTTCTTCACTGGTTGGTAAAGGGTTACATTAATATTCATTGAAAAACACATCTGATTTAATAAAATTCCAAAGAAAGTTTGATTGGATTCGAAGATGAGAGGGACACGAGGGGCCAAGTCATTTTCTTATATTTATTCCTGCAAGTTAAGTGAAAAAATAGCATCTGTTACTATATTTATTTTCTTATATTTATCAACCCTACCTGATAACTACAACATCAATCTTTTAATTGCCACAAGGAGAATAAGCCCTCTTATTGTATTAATTAATTAATAACTTTGAAATGCAGATCCTTTCCTTGACTGATAAGTTGCAACCGGAAGAAACCGCCGGGGATCTCGAATTGGGTCAGAAGCTCGACCACGTGGCGGCGCCGCCGCCGCCGAGCCTTGAACTGACAGTTAAGGTGGAGGACCGTCTCAGCACTGGCAGCGACGGCAGCGCGGTGGTGGATGACGACGGCCGTCAGCTTCTCGACAGCGGCGACTCGTACTTCCCGGACGACGACTACCGCGACTGCATGGTGGCCGTGGACGGCATCAACTCGGAGGAGGATGACGGCAGCGACGATGGTGGCCGAGGCTACTTCACCGACGTGTTCGCGGTGGCGGAGCAGCAGGAGCCGATAGGCTGGTGTATCTGGTCTTAAAAATGGATCAGTTTTCAAATAGTTTGTCTTATCATTTAAGTTTTCTTATCTTTGTCAAAAAATAATTTTATATTTGAGCGTGGCTGTATTTTCTTTGTAATGTTGGACATTTATGTATGGATCTTGAACTTTGCCTACTTGTGTTTGGATAGTGATGTTCTTTTAGCTTTCAGCAAGTCAAGTCCAATAAATATTCAACTTTTTAAGGGAAATATATAATTCAACTTGAATAAATAATGTATATATACGTATAATAATTAATCAAGAATCGAGGCCATGAATAAGAATTCGAACCAATTAAAATTATTTCCTAACAATATTTCTTTAAAAACTAAAGGGGAATGGGAAAGAAAGAATTAACAAAAAAAAACACAAAGTAATTAATCTTAAGATAATTAATAGTATGTCAATTAAAATTTAAATTTCAATGCTCAAGTTTCTCTTGAGATAAATAATCAAAGTTTCAATTTTTTAATATAATGTAGTACTGTGTATAAGAGAAATAAACCACATTATATTGTTTCTTTTTCAATTTTTAATTGCTTAGTATAAATGTATAATGATAAGATGTGCCACATGTCCATATATATTAATTACTGAAGTACATACATATATTATATTATATATACAAACAAGAAACATCAACATCAATGATCTATCAGCATCCACCACACATAGTAAACAAATTGAAAAAATATGGAAATTATCACTTTGATTTGATGCATTTGAATTGCATCCACTGCTTTGCAATATCCATCTATCTTTGTGAGTTGAGTTGGCAAACTTTCAGCATCATAGCAAAAGTTATACTATCACAGGAAACCCTTTTCATAGTTAGTGGAATTGAAAGTGAAGTGTGTGGGGGATTTGAATCTCATTCCCAAAATGCAACTTTTACAACAAGATTTTATTTGTTTACAAACTAAAACTTCTCTCCTTTTGTGATTTCTTTCTTTCTTTTTCATCCTAATTAAATCTTATATGTATTGATGAAGTCTCATATGAGATGTATAATCTATAGGGGTGTTGTAGATACATTCCATTTTGATCAAAATTGTAAGTATTTTTCAGTAAAAATAAATTAATAGCAATGAAACAGATCGGGATTATCTATATATCCAATATTTTTATAGGGCACTTTTGGACTAGTGAAATGAATGTTGTCTACTATGGAAAAACTAAGTGGAGAGTACAAATGTCAAAAAAAAAATAATGTGGACAATTTCATTTGATGGGTGTCAAGCCTATAATGTCACAAACCACAATAAACATTCCCAATCAACATTAGAATATTTCTCCCCACTATCATATGCCACTCATCTTTGCTCACTTATACCCCACCCACAAAACCTACACTTAACAAGTAAAATTAGAAGTAGCTAGCACACTAATCACCACCCTATTATCCATTAGTCATTCAATAGAAATTAGCTAACTAATCAACACCCTATTATCCATTAGGAATTCTGTAGAAATTAACTTTGTAATATCTATGTCTCATTATATTAGACACACATTTTGACGTGTCTAGCTTTTATATCCCATATTTAATAAAATAAATAAATTTAATGACCAATTTTATTTTTTTATTTTTTGAGCTTAATTTCATGACCAATTTATTAATTCAAATATATGGGGAGACTTCATAATGTTTTGATCCATTTTTTTTAGTATTTCCTCACTTCGAATTCCACTTCCACCATACTATAATGGGCCTCTTAAAATGTTATTTTTATGATGGGCCTCTTACAATATTATAGCCCATTTAACTAATTTAATTGGACCCCATACTGGGCTTTGATTGCTGGATAAGAAAATATGACGGCCCAAATACGCCATAATTAAATTAGTTCAATAATCTTTAATACATGTAATGTAATGAGAGAATATGCATATAGATATCTTCATTCAAATATATTATTGCAATTAGAATGTTGGAGCTCGATTATTACAAGCCAAAATAGTGTGACGTGACTCCAAGAAAATGAGAAATAAAACCGCCAAAAAGAAAACTAAAAGAAAGTGTAAAAGAGATTTCAAAATCTTCTGTGTGTCACAACTCACAACTAAAGATTTCATCAAGTCTACACCCACTCCACAGACACCACTATTTAATATTTTTGATGTTGGATTCGATTTCATTTGACGGGTCGGGTCGGTTTTCTACTCAATTATTCCTTAGCCTCTCCGAAATCTCGATACCCCATTTTCAGCAGCTCAACTGCTCCTCTCTCTGTGTGTGTCGATGAAAATGCGATGATGGAAAAGCAGGAAGAAGGGTTGGCAACACAGATAGTGGTGATGGCGATAGTGATCTCAGTGATCTTACTCTTCCTTGGAATAGGCATTCTCGTCCTCATCCACGTCTGGATAGTGGGGAGGACGCTTCGAAACGGCGTCGTCATAGAGCAGCGAAGCAACTTCAACGCAGCAGAAACGCAGAGCGGCAGCTTAGGCAGCAGCAGCATGTCTCGCGACGACATCGAGAAGAAGCTTCCGCGCTTCGACTTCGCCGCCAACTCCGACGCCGGCGACTGCGCCGTCTGCCTCGACAACTTCCAGCCGGGCGAGAGGTGCCGGCTGCTGCCCTCTTGCAGCCATAGCTTTCATGCTGACTGCGTCGATTTGTGGCTTCTGAGGACTCCCTATTGCCCCATTTGCAGAGCAGCTGCAGATGACGAAGAAGAAGAAGAAGAAGAGAAGGAAGAAGCAAAAGAAGAAGAAGGAGAAGAAGAGAGAGAGCATAGAGGAAGAGTGATCGAGGTGAATGTGTGATAATTACGGTTAGGTCTTTCAAAATCTCTTTAATTACACTTCTGTTATGCTTTTGGGGTGAATTGAATTTCTCTTGGTTTTTGTACATAGAATTTCCGCATTTAGAAACAATAAGTCATGTATATATGTGTGTGTATATATATATACATAAATCTTGAATTTGAAGGGTTAATTAATTGTTGTAAAATACATACAAATTGCATGGTAATTTTGATTATTTTGATTATGATCATCCCTTAATTACTTTATTAGTGTTTATATTGTGTTTTTTATATTACATATATATATAGGGTTGAATCTCTTTAATTACTGCTATGAATATATATTTTTTCAAAATTTGTCATATATCTATATGTTTTATTTATTTAATTAAGGTAGAAAGGACATATATGTAGTTATACAAGTGAGTTGCAAATACTAATTTCTCAATTTAGACTAATGGGCCTTGAGGAAGCCCATTATCTTTTTACTGAGTAAAAGTTTCAAAGAACAGCATGTATATTTATGCGAATCAAAGTCATTATTTTTTGAAGTAGCTTTATAAATTTTATATGAATAACAGAAGAAAAAAAATCATAAGAGACATACAAAATACCACATAATTAGGTGGAATAAACTCTTATAATTAAGTTAGTGCATACATAATTAAAATTTGATAAACTTCAAGTTGATTAATTATTACTCCTTCCGTCCCACCAATATAATCCTTCTTTTTCGATTAAGACGTTCTACAAAAATAATCTCATTTGCCTTTTTGATGAATTTTATTACTAAAAAATAATAAATATTAAGGTAAATCTAATAAAATAAAAAAGAATAAAGTAAGATAGTATTGAGTGCAAAAAGAAAGGGGACAAAGAAACTATTATAATTGATCAAATATTAAATAAAATTTAAATAATGAAAAAAAAAAATCAAACTAAAGTCAAGTCTACCTTATGATTTCATCAAGGACAATAAATAATAAACAAAGACTATGGATATTCTATGATATAAGAAATACATCACCACTCTACCAACTACTTTATTCAAACTTATCATTTTCCCTTTGGAAAAACCATGATAACATATGAAATAATGAGTCTAAGAAAACATAACTTAGTATCTATATATATATAGACCAAAAGGAAAACCTATTACCTATGTTCATTAACAAAAAAAATGGCCAACTCTCCTTCATCTTCCTCCTCTAAACCTCACATAGCTATGTTCCCCTTCATGTCAAAAGGCCACACAATCCCCCTCCTCCACCTAGCACACCTCCTCCTCCACCGCGGCGTCGCCATCACCATCTTCACGACACCGGCAAACCATCCCTTCATAGCACACTCTCTCCCCACCCGAGACGACGTCTCCATCGTGGACCTCCCGTTTCCTCAAGACATACAAGGCGTGCCTAACGGGGTCGAGAGCACCGACAAGCTCCCGTCCTTGGATGATGATCACTTCATCCCCTTTGCTCGAGCCACTAGGCTCATGCAACCTGCCTTCGAGCTAGGGCTTGAGAGGATCCACTCACAGCTTAGCTGCATAGTCTCCGACGGCTTCCTCCCTTGGACCTTAGAGTCGGCTTCGAAATTCAACGTGCCGCGCCTCAGCTTCGTGGGCATGGGCTACTATGCAGCTGCAATGAACCACAATGTGTTCATCAATGGTCTTATATCTTTACATGAGTCCAACGACGAGCCCTTCGCCCCCATCGGGTTCCCATGGATTCGGCTAACGAGGAACGACTTCACCGCACCGTTCGATGAACGTTACCCTAGTGGCCCTCATATGGAGTTCATCATAGAATCAATCACCACCACTGCAGCTAGCTATGGCTTGCTGGTGAACTCCTTCTATGAGCTTGAGCAGTTATATGCAGACTACTACAACAGTGAGCTGCCAACAAGAACATGGAGCATTGGACCACTCTGCTTAGCCAAAATCAAGAAACACAAACTCACACCAGGTGATGATCACAAGCCCACATGGATTCAATGGCTCGATGAGAAGCTAGCCCAACAACGACCCGTCCTCTACATCGCCTTCGGGTCTCAAGTTCGAATCTCACCATCACAACTGCAAGAAATAGGGCTTGGTTTGGAGGAGGCAGGTGTGAGCTACCTATGGGTGGCAAGAAAGAGTGATGTGGAACTTCTAACCCTTGACTCAACAAAGGTGGATGAAAGAGGGCTCATAGTCACAGATTGGGTGGATCAAGAAGAGATTCTTGAACATGAAAGTGTGCAGGGCTTCTTGAGCCACTGTGGGTGGAACTCTGTGATGGAAGGAGTATGTGCAGGAGTCCCCATTCTTGCATGGCCAATGATGGCTGAGCAATGGCTCAATGCAAAGATGGTGGTTGAGGAGATGAAGGTAGGGTTGAGGGTTAAGACAGTTGATGGGAGATCAAAAGGGTTTGTTACTGCAGAAAGCTTGAAGAATGCAGTGAAGGAATTGATGGGAAGTGAAGAGGGGAAAGGATTAAGACAGAAGGCTAAGGATGTTTCTGAGGCTGCCATAAAAGCAACAGGAGAAGGTGGCTCTTCATGGAGTGCTCTAAACAACTTCTTAAGTGAGATACAAAGTGAGAAAGAAAGAAACTAACACTTGATTAGTTCCTATTCAAACCATCAGTGTTGAGTATTGGGATATGAATTGTAATAAAGCAAATGATTGCTTATTGTCTTAATTTTCTTAATGGGATCATCATTTCATTTTCTCCCACTGCTCTTTTTGTTCTCTCTCTTTTGGCTTTATGAGACAACAAAATATACGAGCATTAATTAATCAACAAAATGTCAAATCTTTCATTATATATTTCACTCATTCATTGCATTTTGAGTAAATAAGATCCATTATTTAGTGTTGCGTACGTGAAAAATATATTCTAGCTCGTCCACTTAAAGAAAAGGGATGGGCTTTGATTATTTTTAAATTAGTGCATCACTCTTTCACGGCATTTATTTTATTAATTAATATATATACTACTTAGTTTCTAGAAACTATTGATTTCTTCAAGAAAGACGGTATTCGTCATAGAAAGCTACCTCAAATTCAATAAAGTTGAAACAAACGTCACTTAGTTAATTAATAGTGAGAATGTGTAAAACTGCCCACTTTGAAAAAATAGATGTAGAATTTATCCAAAACATTAATATATACGTAGAAAATACCCATTTTATTTAAAAAATGTAAAATAGTACAAAAAGTCTTACACATTCTTACACATTTCTTACACATTTATGTTTGTTTCATATGTATAATATAAGATGACTTTTAATAAATATCAATATCTCTTCGAATTATCTCGTATCTGGATTTAATCGAAGTGATATCGAAAATAAAAATCAGCGAATTGCATTAAAATGTTCCTATAGTTCAAATAAACGATGAACCGCTAGACTAGGAGGTATGGACCTCTCGGACCTCTCATAGTCACTCTAGTGGTTCAAGGTGTTCCATCTAGCGGTTCATGCATTATAAAATACTACATCGAGTTAGGAGTAATGTCCAATTTGAATCTCTCGATTTCGTTGTGTTTTCAATTTACTACGTTTTTTGCAAAATGGTTGCGCATATAGTGGAGCAGAAAGTTTAACTATCTGAAGTTGAGCAGATAGTGGAACAGATCGCTGTTGGTGCAAAACCATCTGTCTGGATAACAGATAGTGACAAGCAGATTGATTGCTGACGGTGAATAGCTAGTGGTTGGTTAAAATATACTATCTGTTGGGAAGCAGTTCGTCAGCGAGCTGTGTTGGTAGAAGTGTGCTATCTGTTCAGCGGGAGCAGCTCGCTGCAGTGAAGCACAACTTGCTGTTGTGATGTTCTGGGTTTTCTGTACATCAATCTGCTGATGAGCGGGAATGTTCCCGGGGATTCTAGAAAGGGTTTTAGCCGTTTCTAACGGGGGGAATCGAATCTGTCAGAGTTTGTTGGAGTTTGTTACAACAAGATGTGGCAGTGAATGGCAGGAATCATCTGGATTGTACGGGAGTTAGTTGCATCTAACGGAATCAATCTGGAATATTCAGGAATTGTCATCTACATCTTTCTAGTGATTTCCATGAGATTATTTCTTGTATCTTATATATATAGCTCGAAGCTCAGTGATTGAAGACTCTAACTTCTACAATTTCATATTCACTTGTAAATTTCTAGAGAGAGAGGGAGAATGATACACGAGGGGAAAGAAAGAGAGTAAATCCTTGAGTGTTCATTGTAATCTCTGTAACTTCTTTCGTTTTTTTGAAATTAGTAAATTGATCTCTGTTCTCCCGTGGACGTAGGCTTGATTTTGAGCCGAACCACGTAATTCCTGTGTTCTTATTTTACTTGTTATTGTTATTGTTCTTATTTCCACCGTTCAAAACCCAACGTACACAAAACAAAATTTTAAAAAAATCCCTATTAATTTCAACGCATCCCTTGAGGCTTCTAGCTAATAATTAAATTAAATAATCATTAAATTCTAGTATTATTTCTTTTGTTGCTACTCAAAGGTGCGTTAGCTTTATGATTACAAATTTATTATTGCTACTAATCCTCATTATTATTATTATTATTTTATGATTATTAATTAAGGAATAAAATAATAATATTAATTAATATCCAAAAATTGATTAAAAAAGCGGCGAAATTCCGGCGTTTTCCTCTTAAAACAACCTCAAAAATCTCAACGGCTATAAACGACCACCAAACCACTCCTTTCCGACCAAAACAACAGAAAAAACTACCTGTTCTCGATCTCTCTCTCCCAAAACACAATCCAATTCGAGATACAAAAAAAGAGAGTTGTAATTAATTAATAAAGAAATTAAAATCGGAGGCAAAGAAAATCCGGCCTCCGCCATGGAAGATGAATAGGATATTCTCGAGGCCGGCATCCCACATCCTCCACCTCCGGCGACCTCTGACGTCATCACGGCACCCTGACGCCGCCGTCGAGCCCAACTCCCTCACCATTCTATGGCACTACCAAATCCTCGACCCCAACAGCGACATCGTCAACCACTGGAACCACATCTTCCTCATCACGTGCCTCGTCTCCCTCTTCATCGACCCCCTCTACTTCTACCTCCCCTACGTTGAGGACGTCGCCGCCTGCATGAACATCGACATCGCCGCCTTCATCATCATCACCTCCTTCCGCACCGTCACCGACGTCTTCTACTTCCTCCACATGCTCATGAAGTTCCGCATGGCCTTCGTCGCCCCCAGCTCCCGCGTCTTCGGCCGCGGAGAGCTCGTCATGGACCCCCGTCAGATCACCATGCGCTACCTCAAGACTGATTTCATCGTCGACCTCACCGCCACCCTCCCCTTGCCCCAGATCGTCATCCGGTATCACTCAGTTTGACCCGACACGTGTTTTGAAAAAATAGTCTGACTTGATCTGTATTGTATACTAAATAAAGTTTAGTAGTTGAGTGGAGTTTAGGTCTCACCACCACCCTCCCCTTGCCCCAGATCGTCATCTGGTACTCCTATTATTCACTTTGACCCGACACGTGTCTTAAAAAATAGTCTGACTTGATCCGTATTGTATACCAAATGAAGTTTAGTACTTAAGATATGTGCTGAGTGGAGTTTAGTTCTCACTTGATTATTGAATTGCTGTATCTGTTATAATAGGTACGTAATCCCGGCTACGAAGACCGAAGGAAGTGGACACTCGAACAACACACTCGCCCTCATCGTCCTCATACAATACATTCCTCGCCTCTTCGTCATCTTCCCCCTCAACCAGAGAATCATCAAGACAACTGGTTTCATTGCCAAGACTGCCTGGGCAGGTGCTGCTTACAACCTCCTCCTCTTCATGCTTGCAAGCCACGTCATCGGAGCGTCGTGGTATCTGTCCTCGATAGGGAGACAGCACTCGTGCTGGCAGATGAGGTGTGGTGAGGAACAGGACAAGGTCCCGCCTTGTGACTTAGAGTTCCTCGACTGCTCCAAGGCACGGTCGATGGGGGTCCAGCGACAGAACTGGCTCAACAACACTACTGTTCTTGCTCGATGCGATGGCAAGCACGGGGACTCGGACTTCAAGTTCGGGATCTTTGCAGAGGCCTTCACTATCGAGGTTACCTCGTCTCCCTTCATCGAGAAGTACCTCTATTGCCTTTGGTGGGGCTTGAGAAACTTGAGGTTTTAATGCTTCATCATCTCTTTGTTTCCTCTTCTTTTTATATGTGTCTGAAGTTTCCTAATGTTGTTGTTTGCAGTTCCTATGGGCAGAATTTGACTACAAGCACCTTCATTGGGGAAACTCTCTTTTGCATAGTTTTGTGCATCTTTGGACTAATTTTATCTGCGCAGTTGATTGGGAATATGCAGGTGAATCAAGAATCTTGTTTAGGGCAGAGCTTAACGTAAGATACTAATGTTGAGGTTGTTTTTTATGTTTGATCAGACATACTTGCAATCAATGACAGTGAGGCTTGAAGAGTGGAGAATAAAGAGAAGAGACGCTGAGGAGTGGATGAGACGTCGGCAGCTCCCGCCGGATTTGCAAGAGCGTGTGCGTCGATTCGAGCAGTACAAATGGCTCACCACAAGAGGTGTGAATGAAGAGGAAATCCTCAAGTCTCTCCCTCAAGACCTTCGCCGTGAGATACAGAGACATCTATGTCTTAACCTTGTTCGTGGAGTATGTCTCTGTTTTCCTCTGTTTTGCTGCTCTGTTTTCCTCTGTTTTGTAATAAGGTGTGGGAATGGTGTGGTGTAGGTGCCCTTCTTTGCAAAAATGGATGACCAGATCCTCGACGCGATATGCGAGAGGCTAACGTCATCGTTGAGCACGCAAGGGAGCTACATCATGCGGGAGGGGGACCCGGTGGACGAGATGTTGTTCATCATACGAGGCCAAATGGAGAGCTCCACGACCAACGGTGGGAGATCGGGTTTCTTCAACTCGATAACCCTAAGGCCGGGGGACTTCTGCGGCGAGGAGCTTCTAACATGGGCTCTAGTGCCCAACTCCTCCCTCAACCTCCCCTCCTCAACGCGCACAGTGAAGACACTAACAGAGGTGGAGGCCTTCGCCCTACGCGCCGATGACCTCAAGTTCGTCGCGATGCAATTCAAGAGACTACACAGCATGAAACTGCAACACGCATTTAGATACTACTCCCACCAATGGAGAACATGGGGGGCTTGCTTCCTACAAACCGCGTGGAGGCGGTACAAGAAGAAGAAGCTGGCTAGGGAGCTCACCTTGCAAGAGACCGAGGCCTTGATGCATTATACACCCGGCCCCGGCACCTCTCAGCACCTCGGCGCCACTATCTTGGCGCACAAGTTTGCTGCAAACACGAGACTTGCAATCGCACAAAGGCGTAGGATCGCGGAGGCCACTTCATCATCTAGCTTGAAGATGACCAAGTTGTTGAAGCCAGATGATCCAGATTTTAGTGAGGAAGTTTAATCCAATGTTTCTTTGTGTGTGCATTTAGAAAAATGTTGTACTAGAAGACTTAGGTGTGGATTTTTTCTATTTTATTACAACATACTTAGTGGTATAAGCATCACCCTTTCTTGCTTCATTGCACATTGTAAAATCAATCATATCTCTATGTATATATCTTCTAGCTTCAACAAGTCTTGTGAAAGAAGAACATTACACTATCAATATTTCATAAGTAGAGTTAAAAACAAACATAGATGAAAATCATTTTTACAATCTTGACAATTAGGTCTCTAGTTCCCTTTGGACCACATAATTGAGGACCAAAATTTTGTACGATCTAAAAGCAAAACACTTGTCACATATAAAAGAGGGACCATTCAATTTTTGCACAAAAGTGTAAGTAGAAGAGCAAAAATTTGTAACAAATGGGCCCAAATAAATTTAATTTTCATCATTGATTTTACTTTATAGAGCACTAATAACTGCAGTTTAAGGCCCATTTGAACATAGCTAGTTGATAAAGTGGGGACTCTTTTTTTTTATGTATTATTATGAGTATTATTTGCATTATTTCTGACATGAATTGTATTATGAATTATGACATTTGAGATTAATTAATTTTGCTTAGAGATTCTGCCTAATTTATTAATTTATTTATGAGTTTATAGTTTATACCTCCTGCAATTGCTTCGGTCGACGTGCAGGATCCAGATATATGCAACTAATTAATATAGAATCTTATTATAAAATTGAAGAATTATTTTGCTTAATTGATTTTTTTTAATTGCTAGATTTGTACTAGATTAGGTACCATAATTTCACAAGTTAAAGAGGAATTTTCGGGCACGTGGTCACCTAAGACAGATTACCAAAATTAATACTCCATAAGTTGCTACAAAGAAATCAAATCTTTGAGAACTTATTTTATTAGTAACCAATTTAAAATCTAATTAATCCAAATTAAATGGCTAAAACACACACACACATATATATGTGTGTGTACAAATATGTGAGTTCGAATAGTGTTAATCAATTAAGTTTGTTCAATTTGGACAAAGCAAAATCAAACCAACCAAACACACATAAATAAGACACTTCAACCTTTCTTTTAATTGTTTTTTTCTTTCAAATATATGGTGAATTAAGACACTAGATTTCGCATCTTTAAATATTATTAAAAAAAGTACGTAAAAAAAAGAATTATTTTTTATTTTTATTTTAAAGTACGAATGTCATCACTACATGATCATGTAGCCATGTCGGCCACGAGTCATACCATATCTCAACGGTATTGATAGATCTAACATAAATTGATAACATGTGTGCTACCATGTTTGCTTCCCTACGAACATGAGATATCTTTTTTACGCATCTTTATTTGAATATTATTGCTTCCGTCCCACTAAATTTGACACATTTTTCTTATTGGGACGTCCACTAAACTTGATATATTTCAAAAATAGTAAAAGTTATCTCTTGAAAAAGGTGTACCCTACCACATTTATCACTCTTACACTACTTTATACACTCTATTTAATAACCGTACTGAAAAAAAAAGTGTCAAGTTTAGTGAGAAGGTGAGAGTATTACTTAAAATTTCACCCATTATTAATAATAATAGTAAAATAATAATTATAATAATAATATAAAAGATGGTATGACTAAATTGTATGTATTGGGTAAGGTTTGTCCTCCACGCCATGTTATGATATTTATGTCTCATTTACGACCCGTAACGAGGTAGGGACTACCAATGTTAGGTAATTAAATATTTCAGTCAAATTAATTATTTATAAATATATACATATATTGGTGCTAAATTTTGATTTTACTCCATACTACTAACATAGACTACATAGTACTAGTATATATTTTTGAAACATGCTCCGCATTAATCATTAACGTATTTAATTATAGAGAGTAATCTCTCCGTTCCACTTTAGTTGTCCAATTTCTTTTTGAATCGCATTGTCCAATTTCTTTTTGAATCGCATACCAATAAAGCATTAATTAATATCTATTTATCTATTTTCTCTTTATTATTATTTTATTTATAAATAAGACCAAATAAAAAATTGGACAATTAAAATGGGATATCCCAATATGGTATACCGGACAACTAAAGTGGGATGACATCCCTAAAAACAAGGAGATGTGAAATGCCATTTAAATCAATAATTATGAACATCAATAAAGCAAAGGATAAAAGTGCCATCGTGTCAAAAATTATGGTGTCACGCATTATCAATTTCATTATTAAATAAAATTTTGTTTTTATATATGAGGTAACAATCCAAATGGGATTTTAGTCAGACCATTCCAGAAAGATTTCTTTTTTTCTCTTCTTTTTTTGTTCTATTTTATCTGTTAAGCATAAAGAGAGCATTCGATATAAGCCTCTACTTGTAAATTGAGACATGCAAACCAATATGAACCATAATATTATCATTATATTTGAAAATTAAAATTGAAAGCTCAAAAATCTCTCACCAAGAAAAATTTAACGTGTCGATAGTTGGTTTTCTCTCTTTTTGACTTTCTCTCTTTCAATCATTGGCATTTAATTAATTAACCGATTTTTTTTTCTTTTTAGAATAATTAATCAACGTAACCAATTTGCCATTAATAATAATGTGGCAATCCCAATTATATAAAATAAAAATAATGTAATTATGACTATAATAGAAATCACCCAATTTATAACAAAGGGTGGCTGCATCAATTAAATGTTTTACATAAATACATAAAAATAAAAAACTTGGAAGTGCTTATATATATAATTAATTTGATTGGAAAATATTTTTTATTTGATAATGAGGTGATGTATATATATATGGTGGATGTCTACTTCACACTTTTTTCGAAATATTTCTTATTTTCTTAATATATGCAGATCAAATCATAAGCAGATTTTGTGATATCACCTTTAGGCCCTCTTATCTTATAACTTTTTTTATTATTCATTTTAGGTAGTTCAACTCTTTATTATATTTGTGTAAAAGAGTATTCATGGTATACCTAACACATTGTAAGCCTTTTACAAAAGTTAAATTAATTAAGAAATAACTCAATTAAACAAGAAGCTAATAGTGTTTAAACAATAATATTTATTTTTTTACAAATAGACTAAACTAAATTTGACCCATATAGTAATTAATTCTAATGATTTTGATGATGACTTAAATTGTTCAAAGACAAGAACTAATTAATTGGGTCAGATATACCTTCATCAGAATCGAACAAACCAAACATCATGACCCCTTGTTTATATATATAGGCCAAATATAAAAATAAATAAATAAAGACAACAATCTGATTTAATTGTTTAATTGATTGAACCCTCCAAAAATATTTGTTTTAGGCCACGTCCCACTATAAGCCTTCCCTACCAAATTATGCTATTTTCCTTTCGGTTTTAGTATATTAACTTACTAAAAATCAAAATTATGACAATCCCTTTCATTCAATATAATGAATAGTTTTTTTTATATATAAATATTTGAATATAAAAAAAAGCACTCATCCGCCAGCACACGTAATTTAATATATTTACGACTGATATAACATGTATTGATTAAAATATATTACTACATCAATTATGAACTACTTATAATGGGGAGCGGAAAGGAGATATAGTATTTGGGGAGATTATATTTGTGATGTGAAGCTGGCTAGTTGGCAAGAAAGTCTGTAGTGATGCATTCGGACAACGTTTTAGGGCGTGGTGTATCAATCATTTCCTTATTGTCTAACTTGTATTTTGTGTTAGTAGGTGGATCCCCTAACCGAGTGTTGTGTAGTTTTTGGCGATTGAGGACATTTCTTATTGTTATTAATGAATTTTCTTCCTTTTCTAAAAATAAATAAATTATGAACTGCTTATAGCCTTATACTATCAAGAAATTATGTGATTGGACGCTTGTCCATTATTAGGAGAGAATTATTAGGAGAGAAATAATTATTGGCACACTATTTAAAGATATTTTGGTCTTTGAGCAATTTCTCCTAACCAAAAACCAAATAAAGATGTGGTTGCGCCATGTTTGGATGTCGCCAACACAATACTTAGGCTTCCCCACAATATGTAGGATTCTTTGATTCTTTTCACGAGGCTACCAAACTCGGCACTGATGGTTTTATTATTGATTAACTAATAAATTTTATGAAATTTATATTTAAGGAATTATTATGTGAGCCCATTTTATATATTAACACTTGTATTCATAATTTAATTGATTCAAATAAGAGTGTTTCTCAATCATAGAGCCGGAAAAACTAGCATGAACCAATCTGGTTCGGCCAGTCTACCAGATTTTAAACGGATTTGGATCTAGATAATTAATATTTGATCGAACTTTTAATTAACCTGACTTATCTAAACTGATCAAAACCCGGTGAGTTCAAGTCGGCCCAATCCGTCCATAAAAATTTATGTTACAAATAACATTTCGAGCTGGATGCTTTTAAAAACTTATAATAAATGATTTAATGTTATATAAATGCATGATTGTATTTATTTGGTAATTATTGTTGCTTTCTTGATGCATGATAAAATAATTCCACACAAATACACAAATATAAATAAAAAAGGTATCTTATGAAAGACAAAACACTGAAGTCCAAAAGAGTAGGCATCTTTATGTAGAATCGGATTTATGCAAAATCTCGTGGAAAAATATATTATATAATACTAATATCATTGCTAACTTTATTTTTCAAGAATATTATTATCATTATTATCAACTTTTTATTATTCTAGCAACTTCCTAATTCGAATTATACCCATTCACAAATTCAGACAGACAAAAAATAAGACCCAAAAAAGTAAAGTGCTTCATCATTCATTTTATGTTTATTTAAACAATTAACTTCTAATAAACGTGCATGGTTATGGGACCTATCATTAGCTGCATTTTTTTTCAAACAAAAGACTTTATTTTTCCTTCTATATCTTTAGATAATTTTTTTATATTTCTTTGACAATTCATGCCATCTCCATAATCCAACCCTACCATCTTTGAAAATATGGTAACTAAATCGGATTGAGAAAATATGGAAAATATGATATACTCTATTTTTGAATATACAACATAAAGATTATTTAAAAATAATATTAATTAAAAAGTAATTATATATCCTATTTGAATGGGATCAACTTGTAGTACTATTCAAAAAATTAAACTAAACATATAAAATTAAGATTTAAAAAATAATATATCAGAAATTAATAATGGAGCATGAAATGTGATATAGTGAATCTCATTTGGAAAAATTATATATAGAAAAATATATTTATGCGTTGGGGCAAAAGTGCAAATATAGAAAGTAAGTGATGAAAGAAAGTAAATGCCCATTTATGAGTGTTTATGACAATGGCAGTTCACTCAAAGATTTAAAAAAGGAACAGTGAAGAAGAACAGTTCCCTAATGAGTCAGTCAGCGAGTTCGTTTTCAATGCCACGTTACTTTCATGGTCCAAAGAATTACTGCATAACATGAATCATATTTACATTATTATTCACGTACATGTATTATTACATATAGAGCAGTTGATAATATCATAAAGATCGTACCAAGAAAAACAATAAATAAAAGAAAATTGATAACTTTTTGAACTGGTATAGACTATAGTGGCCACGCCTTCCCATTATCAAGCAACCCCACAAGCACACTCAGAGCTCAAAGTAGAGAGAGTATCTCTAACTAGAGAAGAAGAAGAAGATAATATATAGAGCTCCACAAACACACACCACTACCCACCCACTAAGTATATTCTATTACAAACATCTCTACAAGGATACAAGTGCAAAGAGTTGGAGCAAGCTCTCTTCAAACTTCAAAGCACCGATTTTTGTAGGTTTCATTGACTCTTTTTTCATTTCCAAGATTTGTTTAATGTGGTATTGATCCAATGGAGGTGGGATTTTGTTGATCCTATTCCTCCTTATTTTATTGCTGTTAAGGTACAGCCCATTTGTGTACAGTGTGGAGCTTTAAGATTTAAGAATATATATATTTTTCAAATCATGGTATAGTGTCCACGTACTATACATATTCAATAGCACGATTTTTCCCCACCGGCTTTTTTCTTTAGTGGTTCATCCTCCCAGGACTACATTTTTCTTGATTTCCCTTTGTGGGTGTTTGTGTTTGTCTCTTGTATTGAACTTTCTTGAAAAAGGGTGCTTTGTTTTGTAGATTTCTTGGAGTAGTTTGGGCTGAGGGTGAAAGAAGAGGCTATTTACTGTAGTGGGTGTGTAAGGAAATCTGGAATCCAGTTTGGGTAGTAAGCAAGAAATGGTTGCCCCATGGTTTTGAGAAGGCAAGTGATGGATATTGAAGGCTGGAGACCTGATAATAATCCTATAAAGGTGATTTCTGGATGGTGAAAAGATTTCATTTTTTTGAAAAATTTGGGATGCTTTTTTTGTTATTCTTTACTTTTGTGGTGTGCAGAGAGAATCATGGAGGACTGTGTTGACATTGGCGTATCAGAGTTTAGGCGTTGTGTATGGAGATTTGAGCACTTCACCTTTGTATGTGTACAAGAGCACTTTTGCAGAGGACATTAAGCATTCAGAAACAAATGAAGAAATCTATGGGGTTTTGTCATTTGTGTTCTGGACACTAACTTTGATCCCACTTCTCAAGTATGTGTTCATAGTGCTTAGAGCTGATGATAATGGCGAGGGGGGCACTTTTGCCTTGTATTCCCTCCTCTGCCGCCACGCACGTGTGAGCACTCTGCCCAACGGGCAGCTTGCCGATGAGGATTTGTACGAGTACAAGAAAGATGGAATTGCATCTGGTAATAAGGGGCTTGGTCTGAAATTGAGATCCACATTGGAAAAGCATAGAGTTCTGCAGAGGATGCTCCTCACTTTGGCCTTGATTGGGACTTGTATGGTGATTGGCGATGGAGTCCTCACGCCTGCAATTTCGGGTATAAAACCACCCGAAACCGAATAGATTCCATTGTGCTTATGCTGCTTGATTTGAACTGGGGTTTTGATCTGTGTTCTTGCAGTTTTCTCAGCAGTTTCGGGTTTGGAGCTCGTTGTGTCGAAGCAGCAACACCAATGTGAGCTTTCCATCTCCTTAGATTACTGTCTTGAAACTGTGTCATGTGTTCTAAATTGCAGTATGGAGCAAGCATTCTGTATTTGGTGTTTTGGCTGTTTGAGTAAACTTTAAGACCCACAATAAAAAAATAAGTCCACTTGAGCTAATGACAAATGCTCCCATTGAATATTATTAATCGCCGGTTTCTTGCAGCGTCTCACATATTTGTCCGAAATGAGTGTCGTAGGCTCTTCGTTTGACTCTTTACCGGACTTCTTAAGCCTTTCCAATTCGAAACAACACAGTGTGATTACGACGCACTTCTTGAAAAAATTGAGATGTGACCAAAAAGGAAAGGCCCTCTAAGTTTGATTAAGATGTGATTTTTATAAGTAGACGTGTAGCTCGTGGACAAAGAGATCACACCAAATTATATAGAAAATGCATTCATGTGGGGTCTTTTCTCATACTAGGACAAAGCTTTTGTGCTTTAATCAAAGTCCAATCACTATTATCTTTATAAAGCAAAGTTAGGTCACCATCTCTCTTGCTTGTGGTGGATGAATGGGTCTCAATTATCAAATTTCAACGGTGGAGATCCAAGTTGAGGGTTTAGGCATCAGATTCTTGGACTATTATTATATCAGAAGCTTTTGTTGTGGATAACATCGTTAGCTTGAATAGTAACTCATGTAATAAACAATGATTCATGTTTCTATTCTTGCTAAGTCACCTTTTCAAGAATCTGTGTAACTGTTAAATCAGTTTTTACCCTTTACCGTTTGCTGTTAAGTAATTTTTATCTTGACTTGTGCATGTTGATGCAGATGTAGAAGTGCCAATCGCTTGCGCGGTACTGCTGCTCATATTTTACCTTCAACACTACGGGACTCACCGGATAGGGTTCCTATTTGCGCCCATCGTGATAGCGTGGCTCTTCTGCATCAGTGCCATCGGGGTCTACAACATCGTGCTATGGAATCCGCACATTTACAAGGCGCTCTCTCCGTACTACATGTATAAATTCATTAACAAGACGCGGAGAGATGGCTGGATGTCGTTGGGTGGGATTCTGCTATGCATCACAGGTATAGTACTCTACAATGGCATTCATAGTCACTACTTATTTGTTACTAATCGAATACACGTATTTAGGTTCGGAGGCTATGTTTGCTGATCTTGGCCACTTCTCACAGCTCTCCATCAAGGTAGGTAAAGATATCATATCATGCTTGAGTTTCATTAAAGACTGGTTATGATTGAGTAAATGAAAGCTTCTTGATTTCCAGATAGCCTTTAGCTGTGTTGTGTATCCATCTTTGATCCTTGCTTATATGGGACAAGCTGCTTATCTTTCCAAGCACCATGTGCTCGAGAATGACTACCAGATTGGATTCTACGTATCCGTACCCGGTATGCAGTAAATTTATTCGACTTGTTGTCCTCTATAGATTTCCATTACTGCAGTTTCCAGTTCTCATATTGGCTACTGTTCTACTCATCTTTGCAGAACAGATACGATGGCCGGTTCTTGCAATCGCGATTCTTGCTGCAGTTGTAGGAAGCCAAGCTATCATTACAGGGACTTTTTCGATCATCAAGCAATGCTGCGCTGTGGGTTGCTTTCCGAGAGTCAAAATAGTCCACACGTCGTCGAAGATTTGTGGCCAGATTTACATCCCCGAGATCAACTGGACTCTGATGCTGCTATGCTTGGCTGTAACTATTGGCTTTAGGGACACGAAACACATCAGCAATGCCTCCGGTATTTCGCTCGACTCTTGCTTTTGACATATGTTTACCTCATACTCTATCTACTTGGTCTTGTTCTGAGTATGGTAGAGTTTAATTGAGTAAATGGTAGTTGGGACTTATCCGAATGCTTATTCGGATTCGGATTCGCTTGTCGTGTTTCTTATGTTATGTCATTTTCTTGAGCAGGTCTTGCAGTGATTACAGTTATGTTGGTGACAACATGCCTTATGTCTCTAGTGATCATCTTATGCTGGAACAGAAGTGTCATTCTAGCCATTTGCTTCATATTGTTCTTTGGCTCTATCGAAGCGCTCTACTTCTCCGCGTCGCTGATCAAGTTCCGGGAAGGCGCGTGGGTCCCGATTGCACTTTCCTTCATTTTCCTCGCGATAATGTACACGTGGCACTACGGGACGCTGAAGAAGTACGAGTTCGATATCCAGAACAAGGTCTCCATCAACTGGCTCCTAGGTTTGGGTCCGAATCTTGGGATAGTTCGTGTTCGTGGAATCGGCCTCATCCACACAGAGCTCGTCTCGGGGATTCCAGCCATCTTCTCTCATTTCGTGACGAATCTCCCGGCTTTCCATCAGGTTTTGGTTTTGTTCTGCATCAAGCATGTTCCGGTGCCGCATGTTAGATCCGACGAGAGGTTCTTGGTGGGGAGAGTCGGGCCGAAGGAGTACCGAGTCTACCGGTGTATAGCACGGTATGGGTACCGTGACACAATCATCGATGATGTGGAGTTTGAGAAGGATCTCGTGTGTTGTATAGCGGAGTTCATCCGGTCAGAGGTGCCAGAACGGAATGGGGAAGAGCACGACCTTGAGATCGAAGAGCGGATGGCCGTGATCGGGATGACCTCAACTCGGGCAAAGGGCATCAAGTTATGGGACGAAGACGAGCCCGAAGGCAATCCTCCCTCGTCAGAGGACGCTTCAAGCACAACGGAGCTCGAGGAGATCCGCTCACCAATGGGGCCAAGGAAGAGAGTTAGGTTTCTCGTCCCGGAGAGTCCGGAGATCGACAGAGGGACTCGGTCCGAGCTCCGGGAACTGATGGAGGCGAGGGAGGCGGGGATGGCGTTCATTCTAGGTCATTGCTATGTAAAGGCAAAGACCGGGTCGAGCCTGATGAAGAGGCTAGTCGTGAACATCGCCTACGACTTCCTCCGGAGGAACTCGAGAGCCCCGACTTACGTCTCGAGTTTCCCCCGAGCGTCGACGCTTGAGGTAGGAATGATCTACCATGTATGATCTTTGTCTAGCTTTTCTTGTTTTTGACAAGTTTGGTTATGTAAATGTTTGTATCACAGTCTTTTATACAAGGTGAAGTTGAAACCAAATTTTCCTATTTCATTTTATCATTATATTTCTTCCAAAAAAAAAAAGGAAAGAAAACTCTGGAAATAAAAGTTAATATTATATGACATCTTTGGGAAATATAAAGGATCATACTAGTGAAAATGAATTTGAAGGTTAATATGAAAAATATTTATGGAAAAATGTTAAAAATGAAATTATTAAACTCATGATAGCCACATTCTAAAATAATAACTAAAAACTTAAGAAAAAAAAATATCAAGAAGCTCTTTTTTAAAAAATAGCAAAAATTAACTTATTAAAAATAAAAATAATTTTATTGGTTTTTACATTTTGTAGAAGGAAGGAAAAAAGAGAAAAAACAATTAATAGGATATGTATTTAAAAGATTTGAAAAGGCAATTTCAAAACAATAAAATTAATAATTTTGACGTTTTGTAAATAAATACGTGATAATTTATCTTTGCATACATAGAAGGAAGAAAGAAAGAGACAAAAAACATTTAATAGGATATCTATTTCATAAATGCACAAATTAATACAATAATAATAATAATAATAAATAAGATATAATATTTCTTATGAGCTACCCATAATTTTTGTCATACTATTCTTATAAAAAAAAAATACTTGCCTTCTTTTATAAGGAACAGGAACGTGTTAGTACTTAGTAGCAAGCTTTTCTTTAATATTTAATTAAATTAATTTCCAAAATTTGAATTATAGATTTATTACATTATAAAAATCTATCCCCAAAGAAAGAAAAAAATACAACAAATAACGGATTAGGAATTTATCTCGTGAGAAAAGAGTCAGAGACAGAGTTGTTTGCCTCTGTTAAGACAAAAGAACAGCATATGTTTATTTGATGTGCTTTTAGTAAGTTGTACACTTTACTTCTTTAATGCTAAATCTCAGCTTCATTATCGAAGTGTGTGTGTTAAATAATTAGACCACCTTTTACTTGCCCCTATCTCTCTCTATTCATTCTTTAGTCACCTCATGCTTGCTCTCATTTATGACTCGTGGGGATTGGGAAGTACAGCACTAATGAGTGTATAAGAAAGGGGTGAGGAATGTTGGGTTTTGCCCTCTACATGTTCGTGAAATCGCCTGTTGTTTTGGTTGTTTAATTTGCTGGGTTTTTAGAATAGAAAAGAGTGAAATGGGAAGAAGGAATTGTGTGGTTTTTGTGGTGATTCTCCTCTTGTTTCTTGGTGGGTGCTCATCGGCTTCTGCTTCACCTGCTACAAGTGAGAGACCACTCCTCTTCACTGCTATATTTTTCTTGAAATGTTTGCATTTTCTTTTCATTTCTGTCAAGCATTTGTTGTTTTCTTTAAAGTAAAGTGTGGTTCTTTCAGAAATCGTTGGTGGGGTTGTCTCAAAGGTTGTCTCCACCATTTTCAAGCGCCTATGGTCGCTCAAATCAGCTACCAAAACTGGTAAACTTGTCTTGATCCACCCCACGTTATCAAGAATCTCTCTCTCCCTCTCACATTGTAGGTAATGTGATTTGCAGCAATTCCAAGCCGCTCGATGATGAAATTCGAAGGTGGGTACACAGTTGAGACAGTGTTCGATGGGAGCAAGCATGGGATTGAGCCCTACAAGGTGGAGATCTCACCCGAGGAAGAGGTTCTGATTTTGGACTCTCACAACAGCAACATTTACAAGATCCAAACCCCTTTATCTCGATGTGAGTTTCTTGCACTCTTATTCCAAATTATTTTATCATGGGGAGACCTTCCCTTGAAAGCCACTCTCACTGAGGCTTTCATTCAGCTGCATTTCTTGATAAAGCCGCAATCTTTCCACTGTTTTGTCTGAATTTTGAACTTGGGGGTTTCTATTGAATCCCTTTCTTGGACATTACACTTAATATGCATTGCATTTATGATAAAAGTTGTAATGTTTGAAGCTTGAATTCAGCTGCATTTGTTGACAAGTTGTAATCTATGGCTGTTATGTCTGAATTTGGAACTTGGGTGTTTCAATTTTTGTGACTAATATCATATAGTATGTATGTTGCATTTGTGATAAAGTTGTGATATTTGATTCTTGTGTCTGAATTTAGAATTCTTGAGGTTCTAGGTGAATACTTTTCTTGGAGATTACTCTTAGGTACTTTGTATTGTTTATGACTACTTTATTCGTTTTGGCTCTCTATACTTTGCTTTTGCTGAGGGCAATGTTCTTCTTTCCTTGAGCCTTGAGGCGCTGCACATCTTTTTCCTTTGGATTTGATTCTGTTTTCATAACTTTGTTAGTTTCTCGTACTTTTCTTTGGCTTTATTCTTTCTCTGAGATTCATTTTGTAGTTTATGTTGACCTCTTTTAATCCTAAACCAGCTTTGCATCTTGTGCAAGAAACGATTCCGTTCCATGCAGCAGCTTCATTTCGTGTATTTTGCAAGTTTCTAGTTGGCTTGAATTGCTAATTATGAGCCTTAGATTCTTGAGCTTTTGCTTTCAATCAAGAACCCAAATGCTCATTCGACGAACTAAATAGAACAGTGCAACGATGCCAAAGTGGCGCTTAACAATGTCACGTCTTATTTTATTGCAAAGTTCGATTATTTTTTCGTTCTTGGATGTAGTAATACTATTAATGAGACTAGTAGTTCTCGAGATTCCATGACTCGAGCTACTGTTTCTAATCAAGAATCCTATATTCTATTAACTAACTTGAGTGTAAATCGTTGCTTTATTGTCCCATTACTCTCGTTCTTGATAATTGGCTCGTTGCAGATAGTCGACCTAAGTTGCTAGCTGGATCGGCCGAAGGATATCATGGACACATAGACGGGAAGGTGAGACAAGCGAGACTCAACCATCCTCGAGGACTTACTGTCGATGATAGTGGCAATATTTATGTTGCTGACACGATGAATATGGCGATAAGGAAAATATCCGATTCTGGTAAAACTTATCGAACTTTTGTATGAAGTCTTCGTACTCTTCCAGATATTTGAACGATTTGGCTTGCTTCCTGCAGGAGTCGTGACGATTGCAGGTGGAAAGCTAGGCCGGGGAGGAGGACATGTGGACGGACCGAGTGAAGACGCGAAATTCTCGGATGATTTTGATTTGGTTTATGTTAAAAGTAGCTGCTCTCTTTTGGTGATAGATAGAGGGAATCAAGCGATACGAGAGATCCAACTCCACGAGCAAGACTGCTCCCAAGAGGAAGATAGTAACCTCGAATTAGGTAAACACGAAAGCCTATTTACGGTATTTATCCCCGTCTCCTTGCTTAAATAACGCGATCATTGTTGAATGTGGTGAGACGTATTTGAATGAAACGATTCAGGATTAGCTGTGCTGGCTGCGGCTTGTTTCTTCGGTTACATGCTGGCGTTGCTACAACGACGGGTTACTGCTATGCTTTCGTACGACACTGTAAGTACGAATTATGTGACCTCTCGTATAACTTATCACAACTCGTTATGTAATGTGAGTAAAATCCTCTGGTCGACAATCGGGATTAGGTGGTGTTCCTAATCCGTGTCTCGTTCCAATGACTATGTTTTCAATCGAGAAATATTGAGCGAGACACGGATTGATACATCTATTGTGGAACAGTGGATCCTAACTCATCGTGTTAAACATCATAAATTCAACGTTGTCAATGATCCGATTACTTTCTAACCCGAAGGGACCGGGACCGGGACCGAAGCCGTACTCGAAGAGCATGCCTCCTGCACCATACCAGCGGCCGGCCTCGAAATCCGTCTTGCCTCCGTTGATTCCGCCCGAAGACGAGTACAAGCAAGAAGACGGCATATTCGGTTCCCTAAGCAAGCTTGTCGTCCAAGCCGGCTCAACCATAGCCGCAATCTTTGGTTTCAAGAAGAAGCCACCCCTCCACAACCACCAGCCGGTGCCACCGCAACAACACCACCATCAATACCACTATCAGTCGAGGCACGGCAGCGAGTGGCCCGTGCAGGAAAGCTTCGTGGTGCCGCGTGAGGACGAGCCACCCCCGTTAGAGATGAAAGAACCAACACCGCGCAAGAGCTACCCCTACGCCACAAATAAGGAATTGGAGAAGCCGAGGCAAGCGAAGCGGTCATACTACAACCAGTGGAACGGCGAGTACCATCAGGCGCAGCACCACCAGCACCACCAGAAGCACCAACCGTCGAGCCCCCGCACGTACTACGAGCCGCAGAGCTGTGAGACCAACGAGATCGTGTTCGGGGCCGTGCAAGAGCAGGACGGGCGCCGCGAGTCAGTGGTGATCAAGGCCGTCGATTACAGCGATCCGGTGTACAACAACAGCAACAATGTAAGGTCGAGATATAACTATATGAGTTATTCCTCGTATGGCTGCTAATGCTAATGTTGTTTGATCTCAAACAACATTAAAAAAACACACTTGTTTCACTATGTATAGAAGTAAGTAGGAGCAGCATATGATACAATATGATATGACACAAATGCTTTTATTTTTCTAAATTGTCTTATTTCACTTTGTTCTCAAAAACATTTCTTGATTACTACTTTTGCTTAGATTTTTTTTTTTTGTCAATTTTTAAAATTTATGGGAAAAAGGATGTTTGGTGATACTAATGATAAAAAGCAAATAGGCGTGACTACATATTAATTTTATCTGACAAGTAGAGCCACACTTGCTGCCTAAGAACACCTGAAAGTTACCCTACTGCATCCATAGACAAAAAGTTTGTAATAACCTAATACTCTATAGGTTGATTTCTTGTATATGTAAAATTCTTATACATATAGTATTCTGTATTTATTTGATGTGTATTAGATTATTAGTGTGTGAATAACATACTTAACTCATTAACAAGTAAAAGAAGGGATAAGGGCCCCACTTTTATATCAAGCGCGATTATTTATTGGGCCTCCTACAATGCTTATGGTAGGCTTAATAATAAATAATCTACTATAGTATTATAATTAGAACTGTCAAAATTCATCGACTTGATGTGAGTCGCCTGAAGCCGAACGCTTGTGGGGCTATGCCGGATCTGGCCGTTGAGAAGTTTCATCTTATACTACATTCTTAGTTTATTTTTACCATTTTTTACTAAATAAATTAACATAATCATATAAAATTCAATAGATATCTAAATAAATAGAAATGACAATGAACCGGTTCATTTATAGTCCCATTTTGGTAACAATGGGAAAAAGACAAAATAGAGCTCGAAAATCAGTCGTCAAAGCGATTAGAACAAAGTAGGTACATCATAACAAAAATAATAATTAAATATATAAACATGCATGGTGCTTTTATTCCTTACAAGCATGGTTTATTGCTTTACAAGCTACCGAAGTACCCTACTCTCAATCAATTGACAAACTATTCAATAACCAAAATCCCTAGTGCTAATTAGCTAATACATCAAATCAATCCCAAAAAGGAAATTAAAAGAATACACAATCTCCAAAAGATTTCCAAAAAAAAAAATACACATTATAAGAATGAATGCATAGTAGAAATGCCAATTCTTGAACACTAAGTCACTAACAATCATACTATCTCGTTATGATCTTCACATAAATTGAGTTGTGTGCATTGACTGATTATACTAATTATGTGATCCAGTAGTATATGAATGCCCTTCGCCCGGGCTTGGACCGGAATTCTTGATACTAGCATCAACGGCCGCGATTTCATCACCACGGTGATCCATTGTGCCCAACGTTGGAGATGGAGGATTTTCATCGTGATGAATGTGAATAGGGCGCGATCGAACAACGGTGAAAATCAAGAAAAGGATCAAGAGGGATGATGTGAGGCATGATTTGGGCTTGTTGGCCATGAGATTTTCTTGTGATTTGAGAATGTATGAGATGTGAAATAATGGAGAATGTAGTTTGAAAGGAGAAGCAAAAGGTGTGTTTAACTAGTTTGTGAAGAAGTGGAGAGGGTGAAAGGTGGTGTTTATATAGTTGTGAAAGATTATGGAGTATGTGCTTGATCACTTGGAAATTAAATAGAAACCACTAAAGTGTTTAGTTTAAACACGTTTGGCATTTTATGTGCATGATATATAATTCAAGATTATGGAAAGATTCAAGTAGAGGTAATTGCATACATCATCATCATCATGTTTATTAAGATACAAACTTCCCCATCATTCCATACTATTAGTAAACTTAATACATGTGTGTATCAAAACTTATTATAAATATACACAACGATTTTTTAAACTATAATCAGTCTAGTAATTTTGCAGCCCGGCCCAAAAACTTTCTTTGCATCGATGGGTCGGGCCTAGACACGGCCCGATTTGACAGTTGTTATCGTTGGCGCCACTAAGAAAAGTTTAAAAATAAAAATAAAAAGAAGTGGTTAATTTGTCCTAGCTGGCAGTTGGGCAGCTATAGATTTCCCAGTTGTCGACAGTTATAAGCAGAAGCAACCGTTCGTTTTTACCGTTACACACAAAAACTAACTTCAAAACCTCCGTATATATATATATATATAATATGTATGTATAGTTTCAAATGAGAGCGAAAGCGGAGGAAAGAGAGAAAGTAATTAGGGTTTGCAGAGGACTCATAAATTACACAGAAGAATCTGCACATGTTTGCATTCTCTTCGATTACCTTCTTTCCTCCCAATTTCCTCCGATTCCATTATCTCGATGGCGGAATTGGATTCTCCGGCGAGAGGTGAAGACTCCTTCAACCGCCAACATGACGCCGTATTTGTGAATGGAGGAACCGGATGCTGCTGCTTCAATCTCCCCTGCTTCCGCTCGCGGCGGTTCAATAACTGGGAGCAGATTCCGGCGCTGGCTGGAGAGAGCGATCCGAACTCCCGGAGCTGGTGGGACGCGGGAGCAGGTGCGCTGAGGGATGTGCGGGAGTGGTCGGAACTCGTCGCCGGTCCAAGATGGAAGACCTTCATTCGCCGGTTCAGATGGTCCGGCCGAGCGAGGACCGCGAAGTTCAACTACGATCCTCTGAGCTATTCGCTCAACTTCGACCACGGCCACCACGATCACAACGGCAAACCGGTTTTACCTTAGCGTTATCCGCCCGGCGGCACGTGACGACCACGTGCGGTGGTTGCTTTTGTAGCTTAGATTGCTGTATTTTTATTGTGATGATGAATCAATTATTAATTCCATTCTTTGTCAAAGTTTTCTTCGCCAATTTTGGTATGTAGCTGGAATTTATTCTTCAATTTTTGGTGCATTTTGCTGTGTATCTTAATTTAAAAAAAATATACTAATTTGATGTTTAATTTGTTTGATCATGCAATTGAGAATTAAGAATCTGTTTGAATTTGAAAAAATGGAAAAGGATAAAAACATAAATAATTCGATTAAATTTGAGAGCTAATTTCCTTTTTTAAGTCTAATACCAACTACTTCTAAATCAATTATTTCGTGGTGCAATTAAATGCCTAAAATGATAAATTGCATGCACACTGCACACACTACTAAGGACAAATATATGTCATAAAATCATCAATTTATTCTTAAAACATTAAAATGCAATCTAATAAATAGTGGATTTTATTTTTTATTTTTCCACAATGGCGAAAAAAAATCAAGATATGATTGATCTCAAAATACCCAAAGGTGTAAGAAACTTACAATGGTTGTAACCTTAATAAATAATAATTTGTAAGTCAAAAAAATAAAGACATTTAAATCTTTGGGCCAAAAGAAAAGTAGCAATCCTACTAAAGTTGAAAATAAAGAACACTAAACCACAGCCCTAATGCAAAGTGACCACAAAAATAAGTTTGAACATAGAAAAAAGGAAAGAGCTCTAATCACAATAAAATTTCTTGCACAACTCTTTCATGCATGGATCCCACCAAATGGTCCCAATCAAAAAGGAAGACAACCCCATATACAAAAAAGAGTGTGCTTACACACTATACCAAAAAGGGTTATAAACAAACAACACAATATATTCAAGAAAAGAAAAGGTGAAAGATCAAATAAACTACTAAACCAGAGTGCAGTGATGTAAATCCCTACCTACTTTAGTACATCAATGACTAAGTCCAACCAAGCACGATTTATAAACTTCCATGATCTAAGAATAAAGATCTTGATAAATATGTGCAGGAAACTACTTGAGCATTCGTCGACTTACACGAGCACTAACGTTAACAAGAAAATTCGGACCCGGACGAGAACAATCTACAGTGCTTCATCTCTAATCCCTTAATGTGAAATCTACATATAATCAAGCATAGGAAAAGAGAAAGTTGTGATTTTGAAGCTATTTGAGTTAATTGGCACCTACTATGATGGGATGTTTCAAAAGGCAACACAATCACATCAAGAAGCAACAGTGTTCTCTTAAAGTATGTGTCTAAGGTCATTCAAAATAAGAAAAGAAAGATGAACAGAATAGATGGAATCAACAAGATCAAAAATGGCAATATCAAGATTTGTTATATAGCTATACCATGGCATAAAATATCACCAAATTCTTTCCAATCATGCAGCCAATTTGCAAGAACAAAAAGGAAGCCAATACTGCTATTAACCGATTGATGATGGATGATGATGAATCAAAAAATAGAAATAGGTGAACACCTTTTTCAGACGCCTTCGTTCCTATGCATCCATGATAAGTCGAGGCTTGGTGGAGAGGAGTTCTCTAATTGGGCTCCCGACGTGCTTGCAAACTTTCCCTTCTTTGACCACAGCCAAATCTTGGAAACAGAGTAGCTATCAGTCTTTGTGCCAATACTAATCTTCTTCCCATCTGTATTTTCATCAGCAGAAACGTTAGCAGACTGCTCGTTTCCCTTAATGAGGTTTGTCCGATTTTGAGCTCGTTCTTGGCTCAACGCCACCCTAAGTTTAGCATCACCAACTACATACTGATAAGAACCCAAAGAGTAACACCTCCTAGCATCCAATTTACTGCTGCTTGTCTCTCCTATGGTTTCCGTGGCTTCACTCTCATCCAGTTTTCGAAACTTCCCCAGCCTAACGGGGAACACCCCCTTTTCCGTTACAACCTCCTCGATTTCAACTCTCTTCTGAGGGATAGAGAATCCACTATCACCATAATTCGGGTAACCATCTTCCTCCCTAAAGTCATCATAGTCAAACATTGGATTCTCCATCGAGAACCCGGGATTGAAAAGTGTCCCCCTACACAGAGGGCAGGATGAATTCGAGAGCAGCCAAGTATCAATACAATTCAAGTGAAAAGCATGGCTGCACGTAGGAAGCAGCCTCAGCTGATCCGTCTCTGAGAACTCACACAAACAAACTGCACAATCGAACGGCTCCTTTGGGCCAACAACCTCCTTATACGAAAAGACCGGCAAAGCATCTATAAAGGCTTGATCTAAGCCAGAGTCATGTAAATGGAAGAGCTGCTGCAGCTGCCTCTGAAGGGCTTCGGAGGTGGAGGATTCAACATTTCGATTCGACTGAGACGAGGATGAGTTCTTGGTGAGGAATCTAACGAGCAAGTGAAGCAGACCAGAGATGAAGAAGAGAACAGCTAAGATCACTATTATGAAAAGAACTGCAGGGCTGATTCTTGACCCAGGTGAAGGGGAAGAGGGTGGTGATCCTTTGTGGAAATTACTGCTATCGACATAAGAAGAAGGTGGTGCAAGAACAAAGGGAGGAGGGTTCGACAAAACACTATCTTTCTGAATCATTTGATGCTTAATCCATGAAATTTTCAAATGGGTATGGGGGATTTTCCCATAAAACCATCTTTGCCCTTGCATTTCTGTTTTGGGACAAACCATCTCAACATTTGCACAAACAAATCCCACTAAATGTCTGAACAGAACACATATCTCCCACCAGCAGAAACCTTACAAATAGGACAACTAATCTAGCTCTCCAATTAGTCCAAGCAATTCGAAAAATAAAAAGAGAATAAGAAAAGACTGAAACTTGATTTCAGATAGATACAGCAGTAGGTGGGCTAGAGCTATTAAAGAAACAATGTGTATTTGCTTTCAGATAGGAAAGCCCCCAAACAACTGGTTGTTCAATATACGAAAATAAGACGAAACCAGTAACTTTATATGTAGTTTGATTCTTCACCTACCTTGATACTGAAGATGACAACCCCCTCTATATGTTTAATGGAGATGGACCCGCTTCTTGCAGCTCCAGCAAAACCCTAAAGACACAGCTTTCTTTCTTTCCCCTTGGAATCTTACACCCCTTTTATAATACTCCCTCTCCCTCCCTCTCTCTCTAACTCATAAATACATATGCACACCCAATACTTGGTCTGATTATTATTTATATTGGCATTTCCTCGAACAGGATGTGTGCCAAATAGAAACTAGATTTGAACAAGTCACAGAGACGAGTGCGTGTAAAATTTTCGCACTCGTACAGTACTTCAAAGGGAGGGAGAGAAACCAATTTGGAAGAAGCTAAAGGGTCGTCACTAGTTTCCAAAGTGAATGATTATGCATTATAGAAAGACACCATTTTTATTTTTCCTTTGTCAAAAGAAAAAGATTTAATCTTTGGGTTCGGATTTACAAGACACGCGCCTTTGGAGCGAGTGGGTTTGGGTGGTCAACATTTAGCCGACAAAACGCCTCATCGTATGGCCATGGAAGGTGGGGATGAGTCATATTTAAGGCTGCTACTCTTGCCAGGTCAAATTTCATTCTTCCAGATTCGTATGTCTTGAGTTGGACATTTTTACCCTCCATATTTAGGCTTCATTTGATTGTTAGTTGAGTTTCAGTGAGCCGATTTTACTGAGTTTGTTTATAAATCTTTAATCCAACATTTAATCGAACTAGAATAGAAGGAGATGTATATAATGGTATAAAAGTTAAATCGAGCATTTAAAATTATTATATGATCATTAAACGAGTCGTCTTGGAGTTTAAATTTAAAAATAATAGTATATGGAGTAATACATGAACTGAGTTCGAACTCGATAATTAGATGGCGGGCCGAGAATAAACATATCAAAAGTTTGAAAAAAGTGTGAAACAATAATAAAATATAAAATTTTAACATTGTGAAATAGAACAATTATTGATGACATACAAAAAAAGTAAAACATAACATTTAATTTTAAAGATGGTGCACTTATTTTCAAGTCTGCGTAATTAATGAGTTGAATTTAGCTCTTTCTCAAAAAAAAAAAATTAATTGAGTTTTAAGAGCCTTAATTAGTGATTTGACCATATAATTTTGACCTCTAGTATTGAATACCAACATTAAATTTAAACTTAAAATGTATTGAAATATTTAAAGCAAATGCAAAATCCTCTAATTTGAAACAATAATCACTATGGTTAGTTGAGCATTTTCTATGAGAGAGAAAAAACTAATTTCAAATAGAGTTATACACGTAATAATACTCTATTCCGTTAAAAAAAAATTAATGTTGGTTTGCTTGTTTATTTGAACGTGACACTAATATTTGATTTGTTTTCATAAATAGTTACAAATAATATTTTGAAAGTTGTGGATTCTACCACATTTTTATTTTTTTTATATCATTCTTTAATTTATATGTCCAAAATAAACAGGTCTACAAGAATAAAACAGTTCATATTTCAAAATTATTGGACATTTCATCAAAGTATATATGAATAAATTAACCATGAATAATAGATATTGTATAATCCCCAAAAGTTAAAGTGATAAAAAAAAATTGGTCTTGATCACTTGTTGATATTATTTTTATTTTTATTGTGTGAGTATATGCTTATGTAAGTGGTAATACTTATGTAAGATTTCTTGAAAGATAGTGGGTAATTAGACATATTGCTTGTCTTGTGGGTTATTAGTATATGGTTGGAATGATTTAAGGGAAGGCAAATTCCATCTCTTATTCTTTAATTTAAAGGCAATTAGGTATAAGCATTGTGTCCAAAAAGGGACAATACAATTGATACAAGTGGATTAGGTCATAAGAAAACAAATGAATCCACATGCAACAAAAAGCTTGCAAACTATTTTATGTTTGTGTTTTTATTTAATTTTATTATGTAAATATTATGTTATGATGATTTCGTGAAAAGTTAGTCAATCATTCATTAATATGTTTACAAAGAAAATGTTGGTCCCGAAACGAGTATAACTGAGTGTATGGGGGGGGGAATACACCAGTCTGTTTTTGTCAAATTAAAACTTTTGTGCTCCTGAACTGAAGGGAGGTACTTCAGTGTAGAGTTGTACTTTCAGTTAGCAATCCTTCAGTCTACACTTAGTGTTTGACTGATGGACTAATAACTTA